>CM050451.1:15571064-16168564 GCA_027563935.2 Costus lasius | reverse complement strand
TGGGCAATAGCTTAGTAAACACCAATCCAACATAATATTGATACATGGACCATGTTAGCCAATATTACTATATTATTATTATTATTACTATACTATATATATATATATATATATATATATATATATTGGCATGGTAGGCACCATAGTGTCAAGACATAATAGTGTGTACTAGTTTGGACCCAAGACTAGTACATAGGTAAAAGGTACTTAGACAAACAAAATAGAGGGAACAAGGGGGAGGAAAAATCATGGGCTCAAGGGGGCAAGAGTTAGAAGGATGAGAGAAAAGAGAGGCCCTACATTTACGAGAAAAGGAGGGGGGAGAGGAGAGGATGGGAAGGGGGGAAAGAGAGATTAGGAAGCAATCAACTCAACATTAATTCATCTTAATCCAATCTACTACAAGCACTTAAGCCTTCAAATAGGCTTTTATATAACATAATGGCAATAAATGCTAACCTTGCCACTATTCTATAACAATAGTCACTAGCCCATTAATACAAGACTTAGTAATAACCATAATAATTGATATTCATAGTTAATATAATAATTGGCACCGTATATAATTAGAAAACTGCACCACATTAATTCCATTTCCTGCATGGAAAATAATATGGACTTTCAGCACTAATAATGCATATGAAACCAAAGGGTTACATTAATGCATTAGAGATTGTACATGATTGTATCTGTATAACATAAAGAGAATTTAAAACATGAGAAAAATTCTTTGTTTAAGATTTCAAAAGCAAATTATTGTGACGTTTTATTATTGTTGATTTGTTTTCAATGTCTTTAATCCATTATTTATGATTGCTGCGTATAACTACCTTGCTCACTAGTTCTTACTGAGTTTACTTACTCATCATCCTCATTCCCCCACCTTCAAGTGTTTGTGAAAGTTATGAATCATGATCCTAAAGAACCCAGACTAGCTACCCAATGTTTGAAGCACGAGAAGTATGTTTGATAAGTAAAATCTTTTACTATGAACTTTCATTTCTAATAGTTTTGAGATGATAAATTTCTGGACCTATTTTATTGGTGCTTATTATACGCATTTGGCTACAATAGGCTATATTTAAGTTTCATATCTAATGTTTCACTTTAGTTTTGTTCTTGATATTCTATCGTTCCCATGATCAAGACAATTGGCTAAATCCCATGAAAACACTTAATATAAGCTCAAGGATATCTTTCTTTAATAAAGCCTTTATGGAATGACACTAGATGAATCACAAGGTACAAGATGAATTTAATAGGAGGCAATTGGAAGAATACTAGAGAAGCACTATAAATTCATTGGAGGATTAGATATATTTCAAAGAATATCATAGCTCCTTCCTGATCATGTGGTAATAACGCTGCTAGAAAAATGGCTAAGTATGCTAGAACTCAGCACATAGAATTCATGTAATGTGGATTGTTACCTAATGAGTTTCTAAAAGAATGCGTTCCAACAAATAAGACTAGGCAAGGCGGTGGGGCAACGCCTCAAAATACTTCTAGTGAATAACTATGATTAGGTGCCACTAAGCCGAGCATTGTAGGCACAAGCACTGTTGGTACTCACCTAATACAGAAATGTTTCCATTAGATCATAATTATGATGGAAATTGATCATGAATGAAGTTTTACACTGATTGTTCTTGAAGTTTTTTTTGGTTTTTTGAGACTAAAACATTAACTGATTTGATTATGAATTTGTGTGATGATATGGGCAAATGGAAGTTCAATTATATGCAATGTAATGGTAATTTTTGTCACATCTAATTATATAGATTAATAAACTCAGTTTAATCTGGTTTTATATAGTAATTTGTAAGATGTTATGGATGATTTCTTCACTTTGTTGGTTTACTTTATTTAAGTCAATCTAGAATATCAAAATATCATGACCAACAACCATGTTAATACGAGCTTCTGAATATTTTTTTTCTCTATCCGTTCATACTTAAGCGAAATTTTTTTACAACATATCGTTGTTGCATAAACTATCTAGAGAAAACATATTGATTATATAACTATAATATAGAAATTCATTGTTTTTGGATGATAAACAACTTGTATTCTTCAGAATAAATTGTATAATCGAAATAGTGATGATAGCTTAAATTTATTTTTAATAACTAAAGTTAACTGCATCCTTTTATATAAAATCTATAGACAAAAATTGAGATGCATTAGCACTGTTATTGCAACAAAAGCATATCCAGTTGCATAATTTATTAAAAAAAGGGCTAGATAGTACAGTTAGAAACTTTGTTCTGCCCCTAAAAAAGGGGCTAGATAGTTAGCCATTTTTTAGTGTACAACATGTTTTAATAGGAGAACAACTTGTACTCACATAAAGGGCAAGAAGTTGGACTTTTGGATTCTTGCTTCCAAGACGCTTCTTAAGTACTTTCAGTGCATCCTTTGACTGTCTGCTCGTCGAAGGAAATATGTCAGTAAAGGCACCATAAATGCTTAAAAAAATAGACCAGATGAACAAGAACAATAGAGCACATCAACATTTGAAATTTCTCTAATTGTTTCAACAGATATTGATCGCCTAGTTAAACAGATTTCGCACCTCAATTGAATGAGCAATTATCATATTATTTTTTTCAAATGTTAAATATGATAGAAAAGATAGATGTTTCATGAATGCTTTAACAAGTTAAAGCGCTAGAATTCCATCTTAAAAGAAAATTTGAAGCAATTAGTATTTAGTATTTGTCCAATAAAGGTTGCATGTGAGTCCTCCATTCATCTCACTTATAATTGGCAAGAACAACACTTCGTTCCTGGAGCTGAAGGTGCTCAAGATAAAGGGCTGAAAAATTAGCAGATGGACAAAGTCTAGAATACATTTAAAATAAGATTGCATGCATTGATATCACTGAGGCATCAAAAGTTTGAGATCCAAGAATAGACGAAAACTATTAACCAGAGAACAGCCCGATAAGCATACGGTTCACACTAGAAAAGTCACTAATCAATCCAGTCATCACTATTGGTGGTCAACCCATTTAAAAAGATTCTCAGGTACCTGTAATACCTGTATTCTTTTTTACGTAAGTAAAAAATGGAAAACAGAATAACTGAAGCAGATTGGTGGAAACAAGTGGCATCATCCTCAAAGACCTACTTTTCGGTCAGTGAGAAAGGACAGAAGAACACTTCCACAAAATCGATAATCCATCAAGTAGTTCGCCAATCAAATCCAAGATTTACACCAAATAGGTCAAACTAAAAACACTCCAGCAAACTAGATCTACCAAAGGGAAGGCAAAAGACAGTTAACCGTACCCAGGATCCATATTGATAATGTCGCACAACTCGATGTTGATCGCCCAGTCCGGGCCGATCAACAAGTCGCTCGTCGCCCGTTCCGCACACGCCGCAGCGGCAGACATCGCAGACCAACCAAACCTGCACATCAAACACGCCACTGAGGCCTAATATTCACATCCACACCCAGCAGCAGAAACCCTCCCAGAACCCTCGAGATCATGCTTTCAAAGCATGAACCGCTCGGAATCTACAAAGATAAATACAATTCCGAAACCCCAAAAGATGCACAACATTGCAAGATCGCAGATCACGTCAATTTCTCGACGATCTGCGACGGAACAGACGCGAATCGGAGGATCGGAGGGTTTTACCTTCACGCCAGAGAGGGAGGATAGGGGGGCGAAAAAAAAAATCCAGACCAAGATTCTTCGCTTGGGAAGGAGGTATGGGGGAGAGATTAGCTCGTCGAGGAGGCGAATTTAATAAGAATTAAAAGGGAAAGGGCGAGAAGCAGTCGACGGTGCTGGGCCGGAGGCCGTCCAGCGAGAGAGGGATGGAAGTCAAGTTATCCGAAGTCCACACGGTAAGTCAATTCCCAGAGTGAGCCACCAAATTTGATTGTTCATTGTTCAAAAGGTCTAACGTGACGAGCCCAAAGCAAACATGATTGCGACCTGCAGTCGAGTGGATTTGGGTCGATTGGATCCGTTTTGACTCGTTGAATAAAATAGCGTTAAATTAGGGTTATTGGATGTCACTAATTACGTAATGTAATGTTGGAAGGTATAGGCGATAAAATATTGAAATTATCTTCCGTCTCATAAATTTATAAATTATTTTTTAAACAAATAGTATCTTTCTTATTTTCTTTAAAAAATGCTTAAAATGAGTAAGAGGCTTGCAACGTTCTAGTTAAAGTGATTTCTTTTTTATTATCTAACGTTTGTATTAATTTTATTTTTCTAATCTTTAGGTAATGTTTATTAAAATAATGTCACACTTTAAATATTTGAGTTACTATAATGAATTTATTTATTTAATTAAAATGTTAATATATTAGTTCAACTTAACAATATGATAAACCAATATCGAATTGAATTTTGAATAGAATTTTGAATAGAATTTTTAAACTTAAATCGAATAAGAAGAAACAAAAAATAAACCATAAATCTGATTAATTCAATTTCATTTTTTATGCTCTCGATGACAAATCTTCACACTAAATTGATTAAGTCCCAAATCATGTGAAGTGAGATTACCTAATATATTGGTACTCATTCGGACTCTTCCAAAATTATTAATATTCCTTGCAAATCCCATTCAAGAACGAGCATTGTACAATAGAGAAAAAAATCGTTTTTTTTTTAAATTTTCTAGGAAGGATCCATATGAAGTTGAACACGTTAGTAGTTTAAAATTTATACATTTTAAGGTATCATTTGGTCAAATCTATGTAGCAAATGACATTAAGCACCTCACCTCTATAGGATTAACACTCGATTAGATAGACTCTCTTTATTTACTCTCTAGTATTAGCACGAGAGTTAGACGGCATTTTCTAACAATCCCACGGGTAGAAGAGGACAAGAACAAAGCAAAGCAACTATGCAATAAAAGAAAGGAACAATGTAAGAAAGAAGCCGGCCTATTTTACTCTATGTTTAAGCTGATTTTATGTAATTTTTAAGCAGAAAGATAAAAAATTATTTGGTAATGAAGAGCAGAAGCAGAAAAAAGTAGTAAAAAAAATAGAAGTTGGAAAAACTATAATTTGATACTTCTGTAGCTTCTAATTTTTTAAAAAATAATTTTATATGATTTTATTTAAAATTTTAAGTATTATTATTTTAAATAATTTAAAATTTTAATACTAAAGAAAAATAAAATCTATTATTATTTTAAATAATTTAAAAATTATATTTATTTATTATTTTAAATTTTGACAGTAATTTAAAAGTTATTAACTAAATATTTTATAAATTTTGATAGTGAAGCATAGTATAACACAGCACAGTTTAGCATAGTTATAAAAGTTCATAAAGTGGGGGCCAAATAGGCTCTTAATCGGTCTATCAAAAAATATATCCAACCTATCTATGAAGATAACTCCTTTTTGATGAATGGGTGGCATGTATGCTTAGTGTCACGCCCTAAATTTCGTGCTAAATTTTTTTGCCTTAAAATCTCGAGCGTGATGGCGCAATCTACACACCCTCTGTGTAAATTGTCAGCCAACACTCTATATGCGGAAATTAACCAAGATCTACAGCACTGACAAAAGCTCCTCTGAATCCACTGTGCTCTCAGGGCTGAGCTCTAATGGAACTGAGCTCCAAGGCTGATCTGATGGAACTGAGTCCTAGCCTTCTCCTAACCCTAGACCTAGGTCAATAAGTGGCGGGTGGAAAGCACATGTTACTTCTCAACCCCATATGCACACTTAAAGACGGCCTTAGACGTAAGCGCCCTGAAATTGACACACACACAAGCGCTGGCAGTCACAAGTAAAGGGCACTAGACATATGCCCAAACCCTAATACAGATATCAACAACTACACAACGAGCGAGCTCCTTGCACAAGCACGGTGCTTGCACAAGTCACAAGCTAAACACACCGGACAATATGATCACAACCCCTCCAAGGATACAACCTCGGGTATGAGCAGAATATCTCTTCCAATGTGGATAGAGATACTAACAATGAACTAATCACTACTCAACAAGACATGATGTTCATACAATGTTCATACAATGCTATTATAAAGCAAATAAGCTTAAAGCTGTAAATGTTATACCACTCCAACGCTAGGCTAGGTGGTGATGAAGTTCAGCCTCCTCTCCTCCTCAAGGTGGCCGGTCTTCTCCAAAAGCTCTCCTCAAGCACAAGTGCTTGAGGCTCCACCCTAGGATCACCCTCCTAGGTGGTTTTGATGCAAGCCGTGCCCCTTAGCCTCCAAGGAGCACCAATACTCCAAGTGGACAGCAAGTGCCGCCCCCAAGTAGATGAAGAAGGTGATGGCCGGTCAGCCCCTTCTTCCCAAATCGGATCTCCTTCACTCCAAGGAGATCCCACGCCAAGAACAAGCTGAAATGGTGGTGAACCGAGAGCTCCCTTGAGCTTGCGCCCCAAATCAGCAAGGTGGATGGATAGATGCTTGAGCTCCTCTCAAGTAAACCGAATGGATGGATGAACCGTGGGCTCCTCCTCCAAGTAGAATCAAGGCCGAGAGCTTCCTCAAACTCTCCCCAACAATGGTGGCCGAATGTGAGCTCCTCTCAAGCACTCGCCTCCACCAATGGAACCGGATGGGAATGGAAGGGAGGATGATGGCGTGAGCTTCCCCAAGCTAGCCTCCAAAGTCTCCTCCACAATCGGCCAAAGGAAGAAGAAGGAAGATGATGTCGCCCAAGTCTTCTCCAAGTCGCCTCCAAGATCCCCAATTCGGCTCCAATTGAAATCCAATTGCAATCAGCCCCAAAAATCGAGATCCCCTTTTGCTTAAGTGATTTGGGCCATATGGATGAACAAGCCCTTAAGAAGATGGCGCCTCCTCTTCTTTTAGCTAATGACCTAAGCTTGGGTTGGTCCTCTCATGCAACATAAGTCTTTGGCTCTCCATAGGTCTTGGGTTCAAATCTCACCCATGACATATTTTTTTTGCAAAGCTTGTACACCTCTATACAAGCTCAAATAATGCGTCATGGTCCATGTAGCCTTCTACATTGACCCATATATTTTTTGCAAGTGCATGCTATTTGCCATGTACCTACAAAACATCATAACACAAGATTAGTGACCTAACTTCACTACTTCTCATGTTCTCCTTCAACTTTACCCCCTTCATCCCTACTCATAACCTCCATGAGTCCATGGGAAAGGCGGGGTAGTACCCCAAAGTACCCTGGGCGTCACAATTCTCCCCCACCTGAATTAGCATTCGCCCTCGATGCTAGGTACCTATCGTACTGCCTCAACAATCCTTCATATTGCTCCAAATCCATGGCTTTTTCCCAAGTTGCATCTTCAACTGTCTCATCCAACCAATGGACTAAAAATTCAGTCTTTCGCCCACTGGGTCCACTAGATGCATAGACTCTATGGTCTAGAATCTTCAATGGTCTCATGCCATACTCAACTTTCCCTTGGGATGGTTGCCTTCTTTCTACCCCACGGTCTGGATGCCTTTCATCTGGATGGTACTTCTTCAATAGACTGACATGAAATATAGGATAAAACTGCAGCCATGGTGGTAACTAAAGTCTATAAGCAACAGCTCCAACCCTCTTAATGATCTTGAAAGGTCCTTCATACCTTCTCACAAGACCTCTATGATAAGTGCGTGCTTCAGTCTTTCTCCACATCTGTGGGGTGAGTTTCAGTAACACAAGATCCCCCACATCAAACTCAAGATGCCTCCTGTCTCTATTAGTATACTGTATCACCCTATTTCTTGCTTCCTGCAAGCTATCACGAGCTTCCTGCCATAGCTCGGTTCTATCTTCAACAAATTTTGTAGCTGCCTGGCATTTCCCTTCTAACGTCCTATTCAGTGTATCCACGGGTGTCATAGGCTGCCACCCTAACACTAACTCGAATGGACTTTTTCCCGTGGCAGAAGAAACTTGAATATTGTATGCAAACTGGGCTGTATCTAGCAATCTGATCCAATTCTTCTGAGTCGAAGAAACAAAGTGTCTAAGATACCCCTCTAGCAAAGCATTAATCCTCTCTGTCTGCCCATCAGTCTATGGATGGTATGCTGTTGACATTTTGAGATCTGTACCCAACTTTTTAAACAGTGAAGACCAGAACTTCCCAGTGAATCTCGGGTCTCTATCACTAATGATCTCTCTGGGTAAACCAAAATGTTTAACCACATGTGTCATAAACAGATTAGCCATCATCTTAGCAGTGCATGGCTCCGGTGCAGGTGCAAACACAGCATATTTTGAACATCTATCTACCACAACAAAGACAGATGTCATTCCTTCCACACGGGGAAAATGGGTGATGAAATCCATAGAAACAGAAACAAATGGTTTCTCTGGAATAGGCAAGGACTGCAACAGTCCTGCCTCCTTTCTCCTCTCAATTTTGTCTTACTGGCAGACAAGACAAGTCCTCACATAGTGTTCTACGTCCTCTTTCATCCCCGGCCAGTACCAAGCTCTACTAAGCAAAGCAAACATGCGCTTCCCTCCTAGGTGACCAGCCCAGACTGTATCGTGATACTCACGCATGAGGCCAAATCTGACATCCCCAGATGAATGTACATACGACCTATCACCTCGTGCCATGATCAATCCATCCTCACTCAGGTAGAAGCGACGGGTTACACCCTCTCTTATCTTCACTACTAGCTTCATATAGGACTGATCTGAACACATAGTATCTCTGATCAGCTGAATGACCTTACTCACGGCGTATGACATAGCAGAACAATGAGAAATGGAGGTAACTCTGCTCAATGCATCTGGAACCTGATGAATGCGCCCTGGCTTGTGCTCCCAATCAAAGTCAAACTCAGCTAATTGCTCTTGCCATCTGGCCTGTCTGGCAGATAATTTCTTCTGAGTTTGGAAAAAAGTATTGGCTACATTATCAGTCTTCACTGTGAATTTGTTCCCCAACAAATATACCCTCCATAGCTTCAAACAATGTACCACTGCTAGCATTTCCTTCTCGTGAGCTGAATAGTTCATTTCGGCACTTTTTAACTTTCTGCTCTCGAAAGCTACTGGTCTCCTATCCTGTACCAACACTCCTCCCAATGCTCTATCAGATGCATCTGTATGAACCTCAAAAGCTAAGGAAAAGTCTGGTAACCTCAGGACTGGTTTTGAAGTCACCTGTAACTTCAGTCTATCAAAAGCAGTTTGGTGCTTGGCCTCCCAAGCCCAAGTGACGTCCTTCCTCAAAAGGTCAGTCAGAGGCGCTGCTATCTTGGAATAGTCCTTGATAAATCGCCTATAAAAGTTAGCTAGTCCCAGAAAAGAGCTTAACTTGCTAACTGAAGTAGGTGCAGGCCACTCCTCAATGGCTCTAATCTTGCCAGAATCCATGTGAACCTGACCTAATCCAACAACATGCCCCAGAAAATCTATCTGACTCTGCGCAAACTCGCATTTCTCCAGCTTCAGATATAACTGATTCTGCCTTAGCACTGTTAAGACCTCTCTTAAGTGCTCTCTATGCTCTTCCATATTGGCAGAATAGATGACAATATCATCTAAGTAAACAACAACAAATTTGTCCAAGAACGGATGCAGAATGTTGTTCATCAAATTGCAGAAAGTAGCTGGTGCATTGGTCAGCCCAAATGGCATAACCAAGAACTCATAAGATCCATATCGTGTCATGCAGGGAGTCTTAGGCTCATCCCCTTCAGCAATTCTCACCTGCCAATACCCAGATCGAAGGTCCAATTTTGTAAACACCTTTGCATGCAAAATGCGGTCTATCAAATCCTGGATCAATGGAATAGGATATGCATTCTTCACCGTTACTTTGTTCAATGCTCTATAGTCAATGCACATTCTCAGACTTCCATCCTTCTATTTCTGGAATAGCACAGGTGCTCCATAAGGTGCTTTTGAAGGCTGAATAAACCCCGACTCAATTAATTCATCTAGCTGCTTCCTTAACTCAGCTAGTTCAGATGGTGGCATTCTGTATGGTGACTGTGCTGGTGGGATTGCCCCTGGCACTAACTCTATAGCATGGTCGATGTCCCTCCTAGGTGGTAACACCTTAGGCATCTCAGGGGGAATCACATCTTTGAATTCATGCAACAGGCCCACAATCGGTGCAGGTAGCTGTCTAATCCGTTCACCCAAAGTGAGTTCCGCCGCCCCGATCTCAACTCCATGAGCCTGTCGGCTACTAGAACTAGGAAGGTTGATCAAGTCTCCCATATGTCCCCTCGTCTGTCTAGTTCGTCTGTCTAGTTCTGGAATCAATCTCAGGAATAGATTCTACTACTCGGACATGTGCCAAATAAGTAGTCTCTCCACATCGTATCCCCTTTGCAAGGACTGAGGCTGCAATCACCTCCTTGCCCTTGTTGCTCTTCTCTACCTTAACCATCGAATGACAAGAAAGAAAACAAGGTGCCTTCTCATCCAGTATCTGCAACCCATTTACGTGAGGCATGGGGATTGCTTTGGCCCTCCTAAGAAAATCCATCCCTATGATGACATCAAAATCATCTAAGGCTATCACCATAGCATGTACTCTCCCTGCCCATGGTCCCAACTTCACAGGCACGTCATAACTAACTCCGAATGCCTTTCTTGGATCTGCGTTCACAGTCTTTACACTGGTATCACACTGGCTAGTCTTAAGTCTCAACTAATCCTTCACTCTGTCTGAGACAAACACATGTGTAGCTCCAGTGTCTACCATAGCTGCTATAGATGTACCATTCAGCTCCACATCCACATACATCAGGGGTGAAGACCGCGCACTGACATTTGCAATCACTAGTGGATTAACTGAAACTGATGCACTTCCCTGGTCTTTCTGTCCTTTCTCCCCATCTACTGTCACTAAAGTACTTACCATCTTCCTAGTGGGACAGTCCCTCATCATATGTGGTCCATAGCAAATAAAGCACTCTATCTTCTTCTTTGTGCTAGGCTCAACAGCCCTCTTCTGCTGAGGCTGATAGTGCTTCTTCTGTGGGCTTTTCTGCTGGTACACTACTGCTTTTCCTTTTCCTTTCCAATTTTGCGCATTCTTCTTCTGTGGCTGTCTATTCTAAACTGGTGGTTTGTTTTGGGGTACTGTCCTAGTCCCCTGAGCTGTCATAGTAGGACGTGAACCTCTCATGTCCACTAATCCATCAGCTGCTGCGACTGCCTCCCTATAGGTAGTCACCGACTGGCGTCTGACCTCTGCAAGTGCCCACGGCTGTAAACCTCCTAGAAAGTCGTGGAACTTCTCCTCTTCATTCTTGTTGGGAATCTCAAGCAGTAAGGTAGCAAACTGCTTAACATAGTCTCTAACTGAGCCAGTCTGCCTCAAATACCTCAAAGTTATCCTAGCATCATGTAAGGAATTGACTGGTCTAAATTGAGCCCTCATCTCAGTTTTCAGATCATCCCATGAGGCTATTTCTGGGTTATCTCCCTCTGTCCTGGGGGCAATAGAGGTTCTCCACCATAGTTTGGCATCCCCACGCAGGTAGGATGCACAGACCTCTATCCTATCCTCATCAATGACTCCTGCTGCTCTAAAATAGTGCTCCATGTCAAAGATGAAGTTGTCTAATTCCTTTGCTACTCTAGCTCCCGCAAAAGTAACTGGGTCGGGAATATGGCGTCCGGCAGGCTGCATAGACTGTGGTGCAGGTGGAGTATGTGGGTGGGAAGCCACCTGTGCCACCAACAATCTCAGTGCAGTGACCTCTGTAGTAGCTGTCGCTAAGTCCTGCGCTAGAGTGCTAATCCTCCCATCAGTGTAATCTCTATACTGATGGAACATCTCCATCAATGCCTCTAGGCGCTCAGAAAGAGGCTCTCCCTGCCACTCAGAATCTGCATCTAAGCCAATAGCGTCCTCCAGTCTGGAGAACCGCTCCTCAAACTGTGCCATACTCCTAGTCCTGGGTGCAATGGTGTGCTGCTCTGTGGTGTCCTGTGGATCAGCTGACTGAATGGAGTGCTCCTGTACTCGCCTGGCCAGAACTGATCGATTCGAAGGAATTACTGAGGTCTTATGCCCCGGCGCTAAGCACCGACGTACGCAACACCCAAACAGCAATCCAACTAACGTCTATATCCTGGTGATCCAAGCTAGCACTAACGTACCCTCTGATACCACTTTGTCACGCCCTAAATTTCGTGCTAAATTTTTTTGCCTTAAAATCTCGAGCGTGATGGCGCAATCTACACACCCTCTGTGTAAATTGCCAGCCAACACTCTATATGCGGAAATTAACCAAGATCTACAGCACTGACAAAAGCTCCTCTGAATCCACTGTGCTCTCAGGGCTGAGCTCTGATGGAACTGAGCTCCAACGCTGATCTGATGGAACTGAGTCCTAGCCTTCTCCTAACCCTAGACCTAGGTCAATAAGTGGCGGGTGGCAAGCACATGTTGCTTCTCAACCCCATATGCACACTTAAAGACGGACTTAGATGTAAGCGCCCTGAAATTGACACACACACAAGCGCTGGCAGTCACAAGTAAAGGGCACTAGACATATGCCCATATATCAACAACTACACAGCGAGCGAGCTCCTTGCACAAGCACGGCGTTTGCACAAGTCACAAGCTAAACACACCGGACAATATGATCACAACCCCTCCAAGGATACAACCTCGGGTATGAGCAGAATATCTCTTCCAATGTGGATAGAGATACTAACAATGAACTAATCACTACTCAACAAGACATGATATTCATACAATGTTCATACAATGCTATTATAAAGCAAATAAGCTTAAAGCTGTAAATGTTATAACACTCCAATGCTAGGCTAGGTGGTGATGAAGTTCAGCCTCCTCTCCTACTCAAGGTGGCCGGTCTTCTCCAAAAGCTCTCCTCAAGCACAAGTGCTTGAGGCTCCACCCTAGGATCACCCTCCTAGGTGGTTTTGATGCAAGCCGTGCCCCTTAGCCTCCAAGGAGCACCAATACTCCAAGTGGACAGCAAGTGCCGCCCCCAAGTAGATGAAGAAGGTGATGGCTGGTCAGCCCCTTCTTCCCAAATCGGATCTCCTTCACTCCAAGGAGATCCCACGCCAAGAACAAGCTGAAATGGTGGTGAACCGAGAGCTCCCTTGAGCTTGCGCCCCAAATCAGCAAGGTGGATGGATAGATGCTTGAGCTCCTCTCAAGCAAACCGAATGGATGGATGAACCGTGGGCTCCTCCTCCAAGTAGAATCAAGGCCGAGAGCTTCCTCAAACTCTCCCCAACAATGGTGGCCGAATGTGAGCTCCTCTCAAGCACTCGCCTCCACCAATGGAACCGGATGGGAATGGAAGGGAGGATGATGGCGTGAGCTTCCCCAAGCTAGCCTCCAAAGTCTCCTCCACAATCGGCCAAAGGAAGAAGAAGGAAGATGATGTCGCCCAAGTCTTCTCCAAGTCGCCTCCAAGATCCCCAATTCGGCTCCAATTGAAATCCAATTGCAATCAGCCCCAAAAATCGAGATCCCCTTTTGCTTAAGTGATTTGGGCCATATGGATGAACAAGCCCTTAAGAAGATGGCGCCTCCTCTTCTTTCAGCTAATGACCTAAGCTCGGGTTTGTCTTCTCATGCAACATAAGTCTTTGGCTCTCCATAGGTCTTGGGTTCAAATCTCACCCATGACATATTTTTTTGCAAAGCTTGTACACCTCTATACAAGCTCAAATAATGTGCCATGGTCCATGTAGCCTTCTACATTGACCCATATATTTTTGCAAGTGCATGCTCTTTGCCATGTACCTACAAAACATCATAACACAAGATTAGTGACCTAACTTCACTACTTCTCATGTTCTCCTTCAACTTTACCCCCTTCATCCCTACTCATAATCTCCATGAGTCCATGGGAAAGGCGGGGTAGTACCCCAAAGTACCCCGGGCGTCACAATTCTCCCCCACCTGAATTAGCATTCGCCCTCGGTGCTAGGTACCTCTCGTACTGCCTCAACAATCCTTCATATTGCTCCAAATCCATGGCTTTTTACCAAGTTGCATCTTCAACTGTCTCATCCAACCACTGGACTAAAAATTCAGTCTTTCGCCCACTGGGTACACTAGATGCATAGACTCTATGGTCTAGAATCTTCAATGGTCTCATGCCATACTCAACTTTCCCTTGGGATGGTTGCCTTCTTTCTACCCCACGGTCTGGATGCCTTTCATCTGGATGGTACTTCTTCAATAGACTGACATGAAATATAGGATAAAACTGCAGCCATGGTGGTAACTAAAGTCTATAAGCAACAGCTCCAACCCTCTTAATGATCTTGAAAGGTCCTTCATACCTTCTCACAAGACCTCTATGATAAGTGCGTGCTTCAGTCTTTCTCCACATCTGTGGGGTGAGTTTCAGTAACGCAAGATCCCCCACATCAAACTCAAGATGCCTTCTGTCTCTATTAGCATACTGTACCACCCTATTTATTGCTTCCTGCAAGCTATCACGAGCTTCCTGCCATAGCTCGGTTCTATCTTCAACGAATTTTGTAGCTGCCTGGCATTTCCCTTCCAACGTCCTATTCAGTGTATCCACGGGTGTCATAGGCTGCCACCCTAACACTAACTCGAATGGACTTTTTCCCGTGGCAGAAGAAACTTGAATATTGTATGCAAACTGGGCTGTATCTAGCAATCTGATCCAATTCTTCTGAGTCGAAGAAACAAAGTGTCTAAGATACCCCTCTAGCAAAGCATTAATCCTCTCTGTCTGCCCATCAGTCTATGGATGGTATGCTGTTGACATTTTGAGATCTGTACCCAACTTTTTAAACAGTGAAGACCAGAACTTCCCAGTGAATCTCGGGTCTCTATCACTAATGATCTCTCTAGGTAAACCAAAATGTTTAACCACATGTGTCATAAACAGATTAGCCGTCACCTTAGCAGTGCATGGCTCTGGTGCAGGTGCAAACACATCATATTTTGAACATCTATCTACCACAACAAAGACAGATGCTATTCCTTCCACACAGGGAAAATGGGTGATGAAATCCATAGAAACAGAAACAAATGGTTTCTCTGGAATAGGCAAGGGCTGCAACAGTCCTGCCTCCTTTCTCCTCTCAATTTTGTCTTACTGGCAGACAAGACAAGTCCTCACAGTGTACCACTGCTAGCACTTCCTTCTCGTGAACTGAATAGTTCATTTCGGCACTTTTTAACTTTCTGCTCTCGAAAGCTATTGGTCTCCCATCCTGTACCAACACTCCTCCCAATGCTCTATCAGATGCATCTGTATGAACCTCAAAAGCTAAGGAAAAGTCTGGTAACCTCAGGACTAGTTCTGAAGTCACCTGTAACTTCAGTCTATCAAAAGCAGTTTGGTGCTTGGCCTCCCAAGCCCAAGTGACGTCCTTCCTCAAAAGGTCAGTCAGAGGCGCTGTTATCTTGGAATAGTCCTTGATAAATCGCCTATAAAAGTTAGCTAGTCCCAGAAAAGACCTTAACTTGCTAACTGAAGTAGGTGCAGGCCACTCCTCAATTGCTCTAATCTTGCCAGAATCCATTTGAACCTGACCTGATCCAACAATATGCCCCAGAAAATCTATCTGACTCTGCGAAAACTCGCATTTCTCCAGCTTCAGATATAACTGATTCTGCCTTAGCACTGTTAAGACCTTTCTTAAGTGCTTTCTATGCTCTTCCATATTGGCAGAATAGATGACAATATCATCTAAGTAAACAACAACAAATTTGTCCAAGAACGGATGCAGAATGTTGTTCATCAAATTGCAGAAAGTAGCTGGTGCATTGGTCAGCCCAAATGGCATAACCAAGAACTCATAAGATCCATATCGTGTCACGCAGGTAGTCTTAGGCTCATCCTCTTCAGCAATTCTCACCCAACCTAGTAGAAACTCTCCTATGCGCCAAGTCTTGGTGTCCTCTCTTCAAGACTTGTTGAGTGAAGCCTTCTTCCCTTCCTCCACATTGGTGTCCTCTCGTCAAGGGGAAGATCGCCGGAATCTTGAAGATCACTGCCGGTTGCAAGGGAGAAGTCGCCTCTTGTCGTTCCCCTTCCAGGAACTCTCGCCCACAAGAGAATTCACAAGAACAACAATGCCAAGTGGTAGTTTCAAACCACTCACGCCTTCTATCTTTAGACATGCGCCCATGTCTTCAGGTAGTTCAGGTAGTTACCCATGTCTTGAGGTAGTTTTCAGGTAGTTACCCAAACCGCCTATGGGTCTTCAAGTCTCTGCAGCAAACCATATGCGTCCTGGTTCGAGTCTCCACGCATACATTTTTGGACTGCATTATTCCCCAGCGCTAAGGAACAATACCCATAAATATAGGTGCTCGTGTCTCGCACCCCAGTGCAATGTAGAAGCCTCCAGTTCCATGCAAGTACCCCCGGGCCTTACCCAAGAGTCATGTATGCGCCAGCTGCAAACCTGAAAAGTATAACACAGCATTAGTAGTTCACCTCTCCTAGGTGACTCCCTTTTGTTCTCCTTGTCCTCTTTTTGCTGCGCCAACCTCATGGACAAGGAGGGGAATGCTCCCCGCATTCCCGGGTCATGACAATTCTCCCCCACCTAAGGGAGGCATCGCCCCCGATGACCATGCCTGCAAATAAGCATCAATCTCATCCTAAACTGCCATAAGTCAGCACTTCTTTCCCAAGTTGCATCCTCTTCTGATTCACCTGTCCAATGCACAAGAAATCCTGTCCTCTGTGCTCTAACAGTATGTCCAATCAATCTGTGATTCAAAATTTTCTGAATGCCCTTGTGAAATTCCTTTCTGACTTGTGGAGGTGCTCTCAATCTCTGTGTCCTACTCAAATTAATATCATCCACATGATACTTTTTCAACATACTCACATGAAAAGTAGGATACAAATGCAATCTTCCAAGTAATTCCAATCTATAAGCTACTGCACCAACTCTTTGCAGAATCTTAAAAGGACCCTCATACCTTGGAATCAAACCTCTATGAGCAGTTTTAGCTGAGATCTTTTTCCACATTTGGGGAGTTAACTTGAGCATGACCAACTCACCAACATTAAACTCCACATTCTGGCGCCCTTGGTTTGCATACTTCTCCATTCTCCTAATAGCTTTGCGCAAACTATCTTGAGCTTCACTCCATAGCTCACTTCTATCCCTCACAAAGGTGTTGGCGGCTTGGCATGTCATACTTGCACTATGCAGCAATGCATCCACGGGTGTCAATGGCTGATACCCTAGCACTAGCTCAAAAGGGCTTTGACCTGTAGAAGAAGATTTCTGTAAATTGTAAGCAAATTGAGCTGTGTCAAGAAGAGATACCCAATTCCTCTGTGAAGCTGTTACAAAGTGTCTCAGATATTCTTCCAATAGTGCATTGATCCTTTCAGTTTGCCCATCTGTTTGTGGATGGTTAGCAGTAGACATCTTCAATTCTGTCTCTAGTTTCTTAAACATTGAAGTCCAAAACTTCCCTGTAAATCTCCCATCTCAGTCACTCACAATATCAAGAGGCAAACTGAAATGTTTAACCACATGTGTAAGAAACAACTAAGCTGTAACTTCAGCAGTACACAACTCTGGAGCAGGAATAAATATAGCATATTTAGAAAATCTGTCCACAACTACAAAAACTGAAGTCATACCATCTACTTTTGGAAAATGTGTAATGAAGTCCATAAACACTGACATCCATGGCCTCTCTGGAATTGGCAATGGTTGGAGAAGTCCTCCAGCCTTCCTTCTCTCAATTTTATCCTGTTGGCAAATAAGACAAGTACGAACATAATGATCAACATCTTCTTTCATACCTGGCCAATACCAACCTCTGCTCAACAAAGCATACATTCAGCTCTGCCCTGGATGACCTGACCACTCTGTGTCATGGTGTTCCTTCATAAGTTGATATCTGATATCACCAACCTTAGGCACATACACCCGACCACCAATAGCATCAATCAAGCCATCCTTATCTATAGAGAACCGGCGCACATCACCATCTTTAATTTGCGCCACCAACCTCATATAGTTGTAATCAACATTTGCAGAGTCCTTTATCATTTGAATGATATCTCCTTCTACCTGAGTCAAGTTATAGCAAAATGTCAAGAAATTGACTCTACTCAAAGCATCTGGTACCTAATGGAATCGCCCTGGCTTATGCTCCCAAGTGAAATCATACTCGGCTAGCAATTCTTGCCATCTAGCTTGCCTTGCTGACAATTTCTTCTGAGTCAAGAAAAATGTGTTAGCAACATTGTCAGTTTTCACAATAAACTTACTACCAAGCAGGTACACTCTCCAAACTTTCAAGCAGTGTATCATAGCCAACATTTCTTTCTCATGTGCCGAATAATTCATCTCTACAGGTTTCAATTTTTGGCTTTCAAAAGCTACTGGCTGACCCTCTTGTACTAAGACACCACCTAGGGCTCGGTCAGATGCATCTGTACGCACTTCAAAAGGCTGTGAGAAATCAGGAAGCTTTAACACAAGTTCAGATAATACCTTATCCTTAAGCTTCTCAAATGCATTCTGATGAAGATCAGACCAACTCCATTTCTGATCCTTCTTCAGCAAATCAGTGAGAGGGGCTACTATCCTTGAATAGCCCTTGATGAATCTCCTATAATAGTTAGCCAACCCAAGAAAAGAACGTAATGTTGTAACAGAAGTAGGGACTGACCATTCCCTAATGGCTTTTACCTTGTCTGAGTCCATCTTCACAACTCCATGACTCACGACATGTCCCAAAAATGCTATCTCATCCTTGGCAAAATCACATTTCTCTACCTTGAGATATAGCTGGTGTTTTCTGAGAACCTGTAAAACCTGTCTCAAATGCACAACATGGTCTTGCAAACATGATGAATAAACCACAATATCATCCAAATACACTACCACAAAATCATCAATGTATGGATGCAAAATATTATTCATTAAATTGCAAAAAATTGCAAGTGCATTTGTAAGACCAAATGGCATAACTTTAAAATCAAAGGATCCATACCGGGTGACACATGTTGTCTTCGGTTCATCTCCTTCAGCTACTCTGACTTGCCAATACCCTGATCTAAGATCTAGCTTGCTGAAAACTTTAGCATGAACAAGCCTATCCAAAAGATCCTGCACCAAAGGAATAGGATAACAGTTTCTGATAGTCACCTTATTCAATGCTCTATAGTCAATACACATGCGCAGACTGCCATCTTTCTTCTTCTGGAAGAGTACTGGGGCGCCATAAGGAGCTTTTGATGGTTGAATGTAACCGGATTCAAGCAGTTCATCCAACTGCTTGCGCAACTCAGCAAGTTCAGCAGGTGGCATACAGTATGGGGACTGAGCTGGGGGCATTGCTCCTGGAACCAAATCAATAACATGATCTATATCTCTGCGAGGAGGCAATACCTTAGGCAGCTCAGGGGGTAAAACATCTGCAAACTCCTTCAAAAGACCACCAACAGGGGCTGGTAATGAAGAGAAATCCACTAAGGAGGGAGCCTTCTGAACTCCACACAGAGCAGGAACACTCGAACCACCAAGTGGACTGCAATGAACTCCACACTTAAATTCTTGCTTGTCCTCAAGCAAGCAGTAATTCCTAGGTTCATGAACATTATAATTGAGAGAGTTTTATGACTACTGAGTTGGTTTCCGGTCATGTCTTCTTACAAGGTCAATGCTCTAATAAAGATTTTACTTCAAGTTTTCTCATCTTCGGAAATTCAAATGCCTAAGTTTCATGACTTAAAAGAGAATTAAGCTCCCTCATCTTATGTCCTTTGTCAAGCTTTGACTGTGCATTCATAACTTGCGCAATGCCTAGTTTGTCCACGAACTTCATTTCAATTTAAAGGAAAAGATTTAGAATTAGTATTTGGGATCGTCATGCGATTCTTATTTCCTCCTCGTCCCTTTTTTTGGGACACTTTTCTCTCCTCATATTTTTCTCTATTTAGCTCCTCGCCCTCTTTTGAGGGCACTTTTCTCTCCTTTGTTTCTCTTTTTTTTTTTTTTTGGGTCAAAATAATTCCTCGCTCTCTTTTGAGAGCACTTTTCTCTCCTCAAATTCTTTTCCAAGAGTTTTACTTGGACATATAGGTCACTGCGCAAATAAATGGAATGCAAAAGTTTTTAACAAGAGTAGGAAACATAAGAGATGTGACTTAGTTTACTTAAGGCATGATTCCTAGGATTATCATTCTTCCGATGAGTTAATTATCGTTTAAGGTTAGAGCACAAGACCTAATTCAGAAAGACAATGACAAGATACTATCATCAGACCATAAAACCAATCTCAACTATAAGTTCACAATTCTCTGGGAAATGTAGATCTGGTGTTAATGTTCATGATGTTAATGTCTAATGCTAATCTAAGATAATAGGAACTAGACTAAAGAAAACAAGAGCATGTATCACAAGCAAAGCAACGATGCATACCCCACCCCCAACACGAAATGATGCATAGTCCCTATGCATGAAAGTGAAATGCGAATAAATAATAGGCGTGGAGTACTCACAGGGGTGGTATATCCTCTCCGAGCTAAGTGTCACCCGGGGCGTCTGAATCATCAGAGGCTTCGGGTTCCTCGGTGCTTGGATACTGGAGATGGTCGTGGAGGAAAGTGGCAATGTCGTTAACTTTTGCGAATATGCGTGCTTGCGAGTGCCTAAGCTGAAGAATCTCGGAGTAGGAGGCGCGTATAATTTGGTCCGTGGTTGTATGGGGATGTCGGCTAGATAGGGAGGGACCCGCGGGCGCATCGGTTGCCAAGGGGGGTGGCTGCTCTTCAGCGTCAAGGTCTATGACGGAGGTGATACGCCAGTTCTGGCGATCTTGTACGAAAGTTCTGGCTGTGTTGGGGAGGTACAAGATGAGACCTCGAGGTAAAATAAGGCGGAGCATTCCACCTTCCCTTGCAATCATCCGCATAGCAACGCAGGATTCGATGTCGATTTTATTGTGTCCAGGTGCTCTTTCCATTCGGTAAGGTTCCATGCCAAGGGCGATAGCGATAGGGGTGATGAGGCCACCGAGGACAATAGATCCCTTCTTTGCCCATGCGACTTTGTCGAGCTGCTTGACGAGGAAGAATGCTGAGTTGAAGATGTGGCCGTGCAGCATAGCCCAAAGGACAAATAGTTCGGATCGCCGGACGGTGCTCTCACTTTCCCCGCGACCGAAGATAGTGTTAGAGAGCACACGATGGGCATACTTGATGCAGGGGTTGGTCACGGGAGCTGATCTTGCACCCTTGGATGAGTAAGCATGCTCAGAAGTGATCTGCCGCCAAAATGTGGAGTCGTGAAATGCTGCGGGCAGACATCGTGGAGCACTGGAGGGAAATCCAAATATGTTGTTCAGTTCTTCGAGAGAAAGACGGTGGTCTGCATTGCCAAGTCGGAACTCTAAGCGCCCTGGGTCGTCTTCATCATGAATGTCGACTTGGACTGAGAGGGAGCTGAGGAACTCAGTCACTAGCAGGGGAAAAGTTGGGAAGTTGCTCTCGAGGAAATGATCCCACCCAATCTGGTGGAACATCCACCGGATATCGTCGAGGAGTCCGAGTTGTTGAAGCGTGGATGAATCTGCGTACCGTGTATGAACAATACGCCTTCCTTGGAGAGCTTGAAAGCGATGGCGCTGCTCATCAGTGCGGAAGACAATGTCTGCCTCGGTGGAAGGTGCTACGGGCGTGCTAGACGTGGCAGGTTGTTTCCCTTTAGCGGCTCGTTTGGGCGCCATCGAGGTGGAAGGCGGAGGAATGCAGCGATCGGAGCTACGGCGCACGCAGAGAGCGAAAGCGGGGACTGGATCTGGAAGTGATCTGCTGCTGGGGAAGAAGAGGGCGTCGAGCTTGCAGGGTGCCGGCGAGGGGAGATCTGAAGGCTAGGAGAGGCTGCAGGTGCAGGAAGGGAAGTCGGCGGCGGCTGGGAAGCGAGTGGGAAAAACCCTAATCCCACTCGCGAATCTTTATAAGCGGATGAATTCCCACCCGGGAAAATTTCGTAGGTGCCACTGGGAAAGCCTCTGTGCAATACGGTGCTGCTGCGGCCGGTTGGGAAAATTTCGTCAGGTGACTTGGGAAGGCTTCTATCCAAAGTTGACAAAGAATTTCCCAGGTGGGAAAATTCCGTCAGGTGACCTGGGAAGGCTCTTGTCCAAAGTTGACAAAGAACTGCCCAGGTGGGAAAATTCCGTCAGGTGACCTGGGAAGACTTCTGTGGCTTCTGATCCGGAGTGGACAGAGAGTTTCCCAGGGTGGGAAAATTTCGTCAGGTGACCTGGGAAGACTTCTGTTGCAATGAATTTTCAGAGAAAATTCTTGGTGATTCCACCTCATCAGGCTCGTATCTCAAACCTTCCACCAAGGAGTCCAACGCATCTCACTATTTCCAAATCTGGTAAGGAATAGTACTTTTATATCATTTCAGCTCGTTTCCTCCATCGGAAATCAATCTCCAGCTACCCTGATATTAGTTATAATTCAAAAACGTGTCAGCTACAATTGCAGAATAGGAGGGATGAGACTAAAATCTGGAAAACTAGATTGAACAATGATGCAAATGAGGTGAACCCAACAAAGACTAATGTAGAAATTCAGAACTTAGTAAACTAAACAATATTAACAAAAAGCGTTGCATAAAGGGAAAAGACGGAATAAAAGGGAAATGAAAAGGAGAAGAGATTCTTGGGTTGCCTCCCAAGAAGCGCTAGTTTTAGGTCATTAGCTTGACCGTGGCTGGCATTCAGGTAGGGTCGGACAAGGTATGTGACATCCCTTTCTCTATCGGATCTCCATGGAAGTAATGCTTGAGGCGATGTCCATTTACTTTGAAATTACCGGTGCCCTCACTCCATATTTCAATAGCTCCGTGAGGAAAGATGTGCTGAATAACAAAAGGGCCAGACCATCTCGTCCTTAGTTTTCCGGGGAAGAGCTTCAACCTAGAGTTGAACAACAGTACATGATCGCCAACTTGGAAACTTTTCTTGATAATGCGAGAATCGTGCCAATTCTTTGTGCGCTCCTTAAATATTCTAGCATTCTCATAAGCTTCCCGTCGAAATTCGTCTAGTTCATTGATTTGCAATTTGCGTTTATCCCCGGCGTCTTTAAGGTCAAAGTTCAGCAGCTTGACTGCCCAAAATGCTTTGTGCTGAATTTCCACGGGTAAATGGCACGATTTACCATACACTAGCTGGAAGGGGGACATACCGATGGGCGTTTTGAATGCGGTACGGTAGGCCCACAAGGCATCATCCAATCTTAGTGACCAATCCGTTCTTGAGCGAGAAACTGTTTTCTCCAAAATCCGCTTAATTTCTCTATTTGATACTTCTACTTGGCCACTTGTTTGGGGATGATATGGTGTGGCGACTTTGTGCAGAATTCCATATTTCTTCATAAGGGTTTTGAATTTGCGCTCCATGAAATGAGATCCCCCGTCACTAATAACCACCCTTGGTGTTCCAAACCTTGGTAAAATGATTTTGCTAAACATTCTCATGACTACACGGGAATCATTAGCTGGTGAAGCCATTGTCTCCACCCACTTTGACACATAGTCAACTGCTACGAGAATGAATCTATTGTTGTGGGAGGAGGGAAAGGGTCCCATGAAGTCAATACCCCACACGTCAAATACTTCAACTTCCAAAATAGTGTGCATGGGCATTTCGTCACGTCTTGATATGTTTCCGGTGCGTTGGCATTGATCGCAAGAGCGAACGTAACTCCAGGTATCTTTAAACAAGGTCGGCCAATAGAAACCGGATTGCAACACTTTAAAGGTGGTTTTGGAAGTGCTTGCATGTCCTCCATACGGTGATGTGTGACATTGATACAGAACATCCCGAACTTCCCACTCCGGTATACATCTTCTGTAAATACCATCTGCACATCTTCGATACAAGAGTGGATCATCCCAATAATAATGCCGCACATCTGAAAGAAACTTCTTCTTCCTCTGAAAGGTTAGATCTGGGGGTAGAATGTTAGATACCAAATAATTCACAAAATCGGCATACCAGGGTGTGCCGTCATGAGTGACAGCTAAAAGGTGTTCGTCGGGGAACATATCATTTATCGGTGGATTCACAACATCTTCAGTGCATTGTTCCTCTCTAAGGCGCGAAAGATGATCCGCGACTACATTTTCAGTTCCCTTTTTATCTTTGATTTCTAGATCGAATTCTTGCAGTAGAAGTATCCAGCGGATGAGTCTCGGTTTAGCGTCCTTCTTGGTGATGAGGTATCGGATAGCTGCATGGTCAGTGAAAACGATAACCTTAGAATTGACTAAGTAGGAGCGAAACTTATCGAATGCAAACACGATCGCTAATAGTTCTTTTTCAGTGGTGGCATAGTTGGCTTGCGCTCCATCCAAGGTTTTACTCGCGTAGTAGATAGCATGCAGCCTCCCATCCTTGCGCTGCCCTAGGACTGCGCCAACCACAAAATCACTCGCGTCGCACATCAACTCGAATGGGCGCGACCAATCTGGGGGCTGCATGATAGGAGCATAAGTTAATGATGCCTTCAGTTTGCAAAAAGCAGTCAAACAATCTTGATCAAAAATAAATGGAGCATCTTTAGCAAGGAGACTAGTAAGGGGCTTAGAAATGATGGAAAAGTCTTTGATAAACCGACGGTAAAATCCAGCGTGTCCAAGGAAGCTACGGATTCCCTTCACCGTAGAGGGAGGTGGCATCTTTTCAATAACATCTACTTTGGCTCTATCCACCTCGATGCCGCGCTCAGATATCAAGTGCCCTAGGACAATACCTTCTTTAACCATAAAATGACATTTTTCCCAATTAAGGACTAAGTCTACCTCCTCGCATCTCTGCAAAATCTTTGATAAGTTCGTTAAACAAGCATCAAAAGAGGATCCATAAACTGAAAAATCATCCATAAACACATCCATAATCTTTTCAAGGTGATCGGAAAAAATTGCCATCATGCACCGTTGAAACGTGGCGGGTGCATTGCATAACCCGAATGGCATTCGTCGGTATGCGAATGTCCCGAACGGGCATGTGAATGTTGTCTTTTCTTGATCGTCCGGATGTATCGGGATTTGAAAGAATCCTGAAAAACCATCCAAAAAACAGAAATGTGAGTTACATGCTAAGCGTTCTAACATTTGATCAATGAACGGAAGAGGAAAATGATCTTTTCGGGTGGCTGTGTTCAATTTTCGGTAATCTATACACATGCGCCACCCGGTTACCGTTCGCGTAGGAATCAGCTCATTATTTTCATTCTCGACCACTGTCACTCCCCCTTTCTTTGGGACCACATGAACGGGGCTAACCCATTTGCAGTCCGAGATCGGGTAGATCACCCCGGCGTCCAAAAGTTTGAGTATCTCCTTTTTGACAACATCCTTCATGTTAGGATTTAAACGTCTTTGGCATTCCACGGTGGGCTTACTTCCCTCTTCTAGGAAGATCCTGTGCATACAAAGAGATGGATTAATACCCTTGATATCATCAATAGAATATCCAATTACCTTCTTTCGTTGTTTAAGCTCTTCAAGAAGAAGTTGAGTTTGATACTTACTTAAGTTCGCATCGACGATAACCGGAAGGGTGGAGTCATCACCAAGGAATTCATACCTTAGGTTATTTGGTAGGACTTTAAGTTCAATATTTTGTGCAGTGGTTACCTCCGGTTTCACTACACTTGGAAACTCCAACTTCTCTCTCTTGCTTTCAATTTTTTGAGTGGAGTCGAGTAATTTTGTGTATGCTTCTTTCTCATCTCCGGCACTAGTATCTTCTTCATTGAGCAGGCACCTCTCAAGCGGGTCTTCTCGACTTCGTACCACATCGGAGCCATCCGGTATGGTTTCCAACACATCGATACTGCAGCATGAACCTGCAAGACAAGGTTTCTTTAGACTTTCTGAAAGATCAAACTCGATGGTTTCCTCACCTATCTTCAAGGTAAGTCGCCCATTTTTCACATCAATGATTGCGCCTGCAGTGGCTAAAAACGGTCTCCCTAAAATTATTGGGAGACGGTGATCCTCCTCCATTTCTAAAACTACAAAATCAGCAGGAACAAAAAACTTACCCACTCGAATGGGCACATCTTCCAATATGCCCACTGGATATCTTACCGAGCGATCGGCGAGTTGAAGCGAGATTGTAGTCGGTTTGAGTTCTCCAAGTTCTAGCTTCTCAAATATGGAGTAGGGCATTAGGCTGACGCTCGCGCCCAAGTCGCACAAGGCACGGTCAAAAGTCATGGCACCAACGGAGCACGGTATGGAAAAGCTCCCGGGATCCTTAAGCTTCGGGGGAAGCTTATTTTGAATGATTGCGCTACACTCCTCGGTTAGCGCCACCGTTCCTTGTTCATCAATCCTTCTCTTATTGGAGAGGATGTCCTTGAGGAATTTTGCGTAGGTCGGCATCTGCGATAATGCATCAGTAAAGGGGACATTGATGTATAATTTTTTGAGTACCTCAAGGAATTTTCCAAATTGTTTGTCCAATTTGGCCTTCGCCAAGCGTTGAGGAAACGGTACAGGTGGAACATATGGTGGTGGTGGAGTGTAAACGGGCTCCTCATCATATGTGCGATCAGACTCTTCCAACGGTGATTGATCTCTTTGATTTCCACCTTGCTGTCCATCTCCATGATTTTTGTCCACTTCCGGCTCAAGCAACTGTTTGCCACTGCGTGTGGACACAGCGTTACAGTGCTCACGTGGGTTCTCTTCTGGTTGACCGGGCAGTTGTCCTTGAGGTCGGGGTGAGGCGGTAGCTTGCTGGGCAATCTGGGTTTCCAGCATTTTGTTGTGAGCTGCTAAGGCATCCATCTTGGAATTCATTTGATTGATGATCTCATTTTGTTTCGACTGCGCAATAGCCAAACTCTCTAGCATAGCCTCCAAATTCGATTTCTGGGGTTGGAGGTATGGTTTTTGCTGAAAACCTGGTGGTTGGTGGTAAATTGCTTGAGGTACCGGTTGAGAAGCCTGTGGTTGAAAACCGGGCTGGGAAATCTGGGGTTGATTTGTCCGGTAGGAGAAGTTGGGGTGGTTTCTCCATCCCGGGTTGTACGTGCTTGAAAACGGGTTATTTTGAGGCCTTTGGTTGAATTGATTCACTACATTGATAGTCTCTTCAGGTTGATTTTGGGTGAGACATACAAATTGACACTCATATGATTTATGACCTGTACAACCACATATCTCACAGGCAACTGCATTAACTTGATACAACTGAGAAGGTTGAGAAGATGATGAAAAAGCATTTGAACGTAATGCATTTAACTCTTGAGATAAAGAGTCTACCTTCTTCGCCAAAGAATCCATGGTATCGGTATCAGTCTTACCAGTGACCCTTGTATGGATGCTTCTTTCACTTGTCCATTGATGATGGTTAAGTGCCATATCCTCCAGTAATTCTAGAGCATCTTCAACGCGTTTGTTCATGAAGGCTCCACCTGATGCTGCATCCACAGTCATTCGAGTGTTAAAATTTAAAGCATTGTAAAAGGAAGAAACTAATAACCACTTTTCGAGGCCGTGGTGTGGACAAATCCGTTGAAGCTCCTTGAAACGATCCCACGCTTCATATAATGATTCGTCGTCCCTTTGCTTAAATCCAGTGATCTGCCCTCTCAATTGAGCTGTCTTGTTCGGTGGGAAGTACTTGGTGAGGAATGAATGTGATAGCCCTTCCCAAGTGGTGATCGCTCCGTTCGGCAGTAACTGAAGCCATGCACGTGCTCGATCCTTTAGGGTAAAGGGGAAGAGTCTCAATCTCAGAGCATCGATGGATATCCCTCCCATTTTGAACGTATCACAGTATTCTATGAACATTGAGAGGTGGAGTGCAGGATCTTCATTTGGCATTCCCCCGAATTGTTCCTTCTGTAGCATGGTAAGGAATGCCGGCTTTATTTCGAAGTTGTTAGCTTCGATAGCCGGACGGGCAATACTCGAATGAAGTCCCTGCACGGAGGGAGATGCAAAATCTCGAAGTGAGCGGTTTTGGTCCATTTCTGTTGAATTCTGCTTCTCTTTTGCTTTAGCTCGAGCTTGCTTGCGTCGGAGTCGAAATGTTTTTTCGATCTCCGGATCCTCGTCGATCAAATGTTCACTCCGCAAAGTCCTGCGCATGCACAAGCCTCAAGATAGATTATCAAATTTTCAACAGTAAGATGGATCAAAATAGAGAGCAAGTGTTCTGCGCATGCACAAGCCCTTCTTTTTTTTTTCTCTAATCCCGCGAATTTATCAGATTTAATCGATAATGGCGAATTGGTCCCCGGCAACGGCGCCAAAAACTTGATAGGCCCGCAAGTGTACGGTCTAATCGAAGTGGTAAATTATATCGTCCATAGAGACCAATTTGTCAAGTACCGGTAAATCCTTGAGTCGCGGTCTAGACAAATCAAAGGTTGATTTAAAACGATCGAAATAACTAACAATTAATAGGTAAATGCTAAGCAAGGAAAGTAACAAACGGACAGATAAACGATCGGATTTCTGTTATGGGAGAATATCGGGGCGTCGGGTTTCACCGCTATGCCAATCCGCAAATGAAAGTAGTGACTTCGTGATATGCAAGGTTTGATAAGTTGAAGAGATCCATCAAATGGTACAAACCGCCCCCTTTCAGCAGCACGGTTCGGTGCATATGCAAATCTACCTCCTACTTTCGTGGCTTGTAAATTTACATAGGCCCATTGGGCGAGGGATGAATAGTTGTTCTCTCACGTGGGAGAAGGGCTACTCTCGTGCTCTTCTTCACGCGCCCAAGCATACGAGATCCGACGTCGGGATTGGGCTGTCGCTTTTTCTCCCAACGTCCAAAACATACAAACACCGATATCGAGATTGGGCCGTCGCTTTTTCTCTCGATATCGGAGATCAATAATATGCAATAAGAGATGTAAGGAAATGACAAACACATATGCTAGGTCAACTAAATCAAACCAACATATCAAAATAATAAACTACTTCATGAATGCGTTTTAGGCATAGGGCTAAGCCCTAACCCCGATAGTACTTTAAGCTACAATCATCTTAGAGACATCATGAATATTCGACAACAAGATCACACTCAAGAAATCCATTTGGAGGCTAGAAGCAACAATGAAAATGAAGGATTAAGGGATATCTTGACTCCCCTTTCCGAGTAGATGAAGAGATCTTTGCTAGGGGCTTCGAAGGGCTCCTCTTTTCCTTGAAATCGTGTTTTGTCTTCTCCAGCCGCCCAGGTCACGTCCACAGCCGTTTCTCCCTTCTCTTGATTAGGGTTTTCCTCCCGATTAAGGTCTCAAAGCTTCCCTTTTATCCCCCTATAGTCGTGATTAACATTTACCAAAGTACCCCTAAGATTTGGAGCCCACCGAGTTAGAGTCGAGCAGATTTTCGTGACAGGCGGAACTTTTCCCAGGTTGGGAAAATCTTCTCAACCCGGCTGTGAAAACTTCAGTTTCTTCAGAATTTCCTGAAAAGTTAGATAACACCAGATCTTGTGTAGATTCCGCGCATATGGAAGAATTTAAGTAAAAATGATGATGCAAAAGCGATGATTTAACAGAAAAAATGCTTCATAGTATATGAAAATATCAAGCATAAATGCATCGCATCAGTGGCATACGGTATGGGGACTGAGCTGGGGGCATTGCTCCTGGAACCAAATCAATAACATGATCTATATCTCTGCGAGGAGGCAATACCTTAGGCAGCTCAGGGGGTAAAACATCTGCAAACTCCTTCAAAAGACCACCAACAGGGGCTGGTAATGAAGAGAAATCCACTGAGGAGGGAGCCTTCTGAACTCCACACAGAGCAGGAACACTCGAACCACCAAGGGACTGCAATGAAGTGGCCGGCCTCATCACCTCTCTCAGCTGCAAAATAATGTTCTGCTCCTTTACTTGCGGTTCCATCCAAGCAACTACAGCAAGTAATGTTGGCTCTCCTTTCTTCAGCCCTTTAGATACAGCTGATGTAGATATAGGGCCGGTTTTGCTAGTAGAGGCCTGATCCTTTCCTGGGACTTCACGACATTGGATGAAACAAGGATTCTTTTCATCCATGATCTAAATTCCATTGAGATGAGGAAAGGAGATAGCCTTTGCCTTCTGCATAAACTCCAACCCTAAAATAACATCACAATCATCTAAAGGTACAACCATTACATGATGTTTACCACACCAACGTCCTAGTCTAACAGGAACATCATAAGACATGCCTACAGCTTTTTGGGCTATAGCATTTACAGTTTTGATGTGTACAGGACTTGGGGACAACCTCAACTTCAACTTGTCCCTTAATCTCTCATAAACAAATATGTGGGTAGCACCTGTGTCTACCATTGCTACAACATTAACATTAGCCAAAGATATTTCAACATGCATTAAAGAAGCACAACTAGTATTGAATGCGCCAAGGTACATAGGGTTTACCGAGGCCATACCATGAGTCTTCTCTTCATCTTGTTGTGCAAACATGGTTGAAATTCTTTGCCTGGTTGGACAATCTCTCATCACATGAGATCCACCACATAGAAAACATGATAGGCGCTTAGGAGCCTATTCCTTCTTTGATGCAACCTTGTTTTCAGATGTATTGGTCTTCCCTTTGTTCTTGGCAGAAAATTTTTGTACCACCTTCTGTTTCCCTTTCACCTGAGAACGGGTAACAGGCTTTGAATAAACAGGGGCTGGTGGCTTGTTACCTCTAAGGTCAACAAGTGCATCTGCCGCCACCATAGCATCTCTCATGGTGGTCACACCTTGCCGTCTCAGCTCCACCTGAGCCCAATTCTGAAGACCACTCATAAAGTAATACATCCTATCGTCCTCTGACATGTTAGTAACTTCAAGAAGTGCAGAAGAAAACTGTTTAACATATTCATGAACAGAACCAGTATGCTTTATCATAGCTAACACATCTCTAGTAGCAAATGAAGTATTAGCAGGTTTAAACTGAGATCTCAACTCAGCTTTCAAATCAGCCCATAACACTACCTGTTGGTGTATATGCCCTGCAGACCAATGTATGGACATGGTCAGGCATTGTTTAAATGTACTTCGATAGAATTAATGAAATTGATATAATCAATAAAGGCATGGTCGTTATTATGCAGATTGCTTTACCTGCGTTTATGTATTGAATTGCATAGATAATGTCCCAGGAGTTTGGATTGGATCCATTCTCATAAGTAATCCCTGGTCAAGGTGCCTTAGCCGATATGGGACAGCTTTGGTGCATGTGAGACTGGTGTATGGGCTGGTTAGGTGCGGGGCACAGTAACGCAGACATACAGGTGCATTGGATGCACTGGAGTGATCCACCGTGAGGATTGACTTGTCTAGTCAACAAGTCAATCTCACATGCAAGAGGTTTGCATTGATCCTTAGACTTGAGGTATTCATGTCTAGATATGATGATGGGTATGTTTTGATACAGTCTTACGTCTCTCCGTAAATGGGTGATCAAAACGACTGTCATTGAGCATGTCATAAGTCATGTAGAGACATGGATGACCAATAGTAGGATTTGCCCCTTCCTTCCGAGGAAGCATGATATCCACCTCGGGGCGCCCCACCTTATTGGTGCATGACAGGAAAGTGTGGCCACACTTGTTGAGTCATGACCAATGCATTGGATAATAAACTTGAGACTAATCCAATGGCAGGATATCAGTTTAGGCAAAGGGATCTAGAATGCATGGAATCCTCGTTGCTTGTTAGGGAGTTGTTGCCAGATGACTTAAGTCCTATGACATGGGTAGTAGTGATGTGTTGCTAGATACCTCTCACTACTTATGATGATATTCAATCATTATTGCTATCGTCATTAGGATCCTACCGGGTCACACGCAATAGACTCTTGACGTTGTTTTATGATCTGGAAATTTTGGAATATATTTGAGTTCATTATTCTGAGTCCAAGACAGATTCATGGTTGAATCTGAGTCCAATTGGGATTCATGAGTTTGTATATGTATCCTAGTCAAGTTGGACTTGAACAAGGGATTATATACCATGTTGGATTCGAATCCTAATCTAATTAGGAGTTGGAATCCTAATCCTATTAGGAATTGGAATCCTAATCCAACTAGGAGTTGGAATCCTAATCTAATTAGGAGTTGGAATCCTAACCCTATTAGGAATTGGAATCCTAATCCAACTAGGAGTTGGAATCCTAATTTAATTAGGAGTTAGAATCCTAACCCTATTGGGAAATAGAGTCCTATTCCAACTAGGAGTTGGAATCCTAATTCAATTAGGAGTTGGAATTCTAATTCTACTAGAAATGAGAATCCTAATCTAATTAGGATTCAAATCCTAATGAGAATTAGATTTGGATAAGGCCCATAGTGGTTGGGCGCAAATCCTAATCCAACTAGGATTCAAATCCTAAAGAGAATTGGATTTGGATAAGGCTCATTGTGTTGGGCGCAAATCCTAATCCAATAAGAATTTATTTCCATGGGCCTAATTAGTGTTGAGATCCAAATCCAATTAGGGATTGTGGATTAATTCTAATTGAGGCAAGTTTGAATCCTAATAGGAGTTGGAAATACACTTGGCGCATGGGATAATTCCATATATGGAATTTGCGCCAATTGGGGTGTATGAATCCTTTTGGAAAGTTGTTTCCTCTTGGACGTGTGGGGCTGATATGTTGGCAAATATGGCTTGATTTATTCAAGCAATGATTTGGCCAATCATATATGGAAAGTCCTAATTGAATTGGAACTCAAATTACCTCTCTTGATAAGGCAAGAAGCTAGATTCTTTCCATGCTTCATGTTGCGCCTATTCAAGAGAGGATGTGGCTGAACTCTTATGGCAATTCCTTGGAGGAATTGCGCCAAGAGCATAGAAGGAAAAAGAGGTGGCGGTTTGGCTTGGTCGGTTATAAAAGAAGGGGTATGCGCCCCCTCTTATGATGACGATTTGGATGATCATTGGATGAACATCAAGTGCAGAATTCTTCTTGAGGAAAAGGCAACTTGGAGTTGCGCAAGCCCTAGAATTCAAGCCGCCCTCTTCTTCTTGTGGAGCGCCACCCTCTCTTCTCTTCCTCTTGTCTTTGGCCGAGAGTCTCCAAGCAAGGAGACAAGTTGGCGTGAAGAGCAAGGAGGAAGGAGAAGGAGATTCCGAGAGGTGATCTTCTCTTCCCGAGGCTAGCACCGAGCGTGGAAGGGAGCAACGTTGAGAAGGTCGACGCGTGGATACTTGTAGAGGACGAGCACGTGAGCGTCTTCAACTTGTGATGGGGGGGCCAAGCATGCAACATTCAAACAACGCGCTTCGAAAACATTTTTTTGCTAATTAAGTATAGGTTAACAAACCCCTTGAACTAACGTAGTTTGAAAGTAGTTTGTTTCTTTGGTATATAGTAGTGAAAACCGAAACTACTTATCAAGAGAATCCTAACATGCGCTTCTAGATAAGATGAAACTTTGAATAAAGCTTGAGCATGCGGTTCTACAACTTCAAATAGATCTAGGCATGCGATTCTATCATAAGCATTAGAGCTACTCTAAGGGAGGAACTCACCTTGCACCCTTTGAGAATAGAAAGGGTGACCTTCCCGTTCTTCACCGGTCCAATGGTTGAATCTCACGAAGTAGGGCCCTATGAGCTTACACACATAGCATTGCAGCATCCCACACATGCGTGGGTGAGTTTGACAAAAATATTAAGAGGCCATTCACATAAGAACATTCAAGGGGGAGGGTAGCCTCCAAATTCCCTTGCTAACACTTTTGAGACTAACTAGTTAAGGGGGGAAGGGGGGAATGAACTTGTATGCCCTCCTTGGCCTTGCGCAACCTGAGAAGAGACCTTAGTGAGTGCAGATGAATGTTCAGAAACTTCAAGAAAACATCAGCCAAGGGAGAAGAGAGACTTAGCTAACTTAGGGTGGTGGCTTGATCTTGGCATGGGGTTGATGACACCTTCTTGAGTCTCGGATGTGTCCAGCTCCTCATCATGGCTGAGGACTTGTCAAGGCTGAGGGGAGAAAGTGGCGTGAGCTCCCATCTTCATGACAAGCGCAAGTGGAGGTGGAAGGTTGAAGAGCAAGAGGGGGGGGGGGGGGGGGTGGAATGGAACTCTCGGCAATGGTTGGAAGAAAGGGAGGGGTTAGGTGACACACACCATTAGAAGACACACTTCTGAAATTTGAAAATTCATTCAACTCTAGCTGGTGGCTTTACAAGAAGATACATCATATAGGAGAGTCTCCAACGGTTATCTCCCTTCCTAAGCACAAAACAAGTCACCAAAGTAAGCATGATGTAGACAACTCAATGGGCTGATGTCTTCTTCCAAAGGGGCGGTTGCTTGGAGGTTTGACTTTGGAGTTTCAGCAGGTTGGTAAGTTCGAAAACTGAGTTGAGGATGGACTGAAGAGGCTGCTGATGACTGACATTGTGCAGGCTGCAGATTGGCATGGGTGGCTGACGCTTGAGGGGACTGAAGTTGTTGTAAAGTGCAGGCTGCTCCTTGACTTTGGTGGCTGGCGCATGATGGACTGAAGTGGACATTGCTCAAGCTGCTCCTTGACTTTAATGGCTGGCGCATGGTGGGCTGAAGTAGGACTTTGTGCAGGCTGCTTCTTGTCTTGATTGGAGATGAAGGCAAACTCCACATGGCTGCCAACTAGGATGGTGGAAGTTGAGGTACTTGTGGTGTTGCTCCATTAGGTTGGGGTGGGCTGATTCCCTCTTGAGTTGGGCTGATGGCCCATGGCATCTCTTGGAGTTGTCTTGATCTGATTTTGACTTGCATCCCAAGAATGGAGCTGACCTATACTATTACATCAATTTCATGCACTAACCTACCATACATAAGTGGCGGATCCTAGGGATGTAACTACATGGTGTAATTGTTGGGTGGATCTAACCTACCATATGATGCAAGTTATGCTAGGAGATCTAACTTAAAGGATGCATGCAATGCAAGGAATGAAAATCTAACTTAAAGATGCATGCAATGCAAGAGATGAAAAAAAACTTAAAGGGATGCATGCAATGCAAGGAATGAAAATCTAACTTAAAGATGCATGCAATGCAAGAGATGGAAATTTAGGTGCCCTAGCTAGGGTAACCTTAAACTCCATTTGTATTTCCGTGGGTCATGTCGCCTTCCCACATCAGCTCTCCCCGGGTGAGAAAAATTCTTCTCCGAAGAATTGTCCTTATCCATGAGGAGCTTTGAGGTAGTAAGGGTGAGTTCTTCCTCGGGGAGCCAACCCTCTTCACCATGGTCATATCCAACTAAGTAGAGTAAATCTACCTTATCACGGGTGAAATGGGTTTGGTCCTCAAGGATGGACTCAATCATATGCTCATAAGTGGGGTCATAGTATGGGGTGGAATGATGCTTATGCAATATGAAGTCATCCACATCAAAAGTGATGGGGGTCCAAAAATCAGTGTCAACAGCATCGCAGCAATCAATCTCTTCATCCCAATCTTCATGCTCCTTAAATTCAGGGTCTCCTACACAGAATGTCCTTTCTCGGCCATATTCATTAGTATGTTTGTGGTATACAGGCCTACTAAAAGATTCAGGTATAACAAAATCAAAGTGTTCAAGTTCTGGTAGGGAAAGCAAATCATTATCCAATTGAATTTTCTTTAACCCTGGAGTACTAAGGCCAGACTCAAGGTCTAAAGGAGAGATGGGTGATGTTGCCAACTTAGACAAGTTAGGTTCTAAATCATATCCTAGCATGGGAAGCTCAAGAGGATCTAAAGTAAATTCTACTTCATATTCAGGTGAGCTAATGTCTAACTCAATGAGGGTGAGGGGCGCCTCTAGGATTGGACTTCCTAAGGAAAAAAGAAATGGCTCTCCCATATCTGGAGTAAGATCCTCGAAGCTAAACTGGGGGAGCTCTATCATGTCATAAGGAGAAGGTTGATATAGGTCAGTCCCTATGGGGTCAACTTGAGTGGGGTCATCCCTAGAGTCTTGGGTTATAAGCCCATGTTCAATTGGCCCTAAATGTGGCTTAGGAGTGTGGGTGGCAAGACCTAAGAGATATGTTTCATGGGTCATTGGATCAAAGGTCAAGTCTTCTAGGCCTTGAAGTTGAGGTTCTCCTAATGTTTGGGACTTAGGATCTTGGTCAATGAGAAAAGGATCTAGCATGGGTTCCATCTTAGGCAAAGTAAGGGATCCTAACTCATGTGGGTTGAGATCTAAAGGTGAAGGATCCTCTATGTGTAAAAGTTTGGGCTCTAGGGGTGGGTTTAGGCCTAACTTGGAAAGTTTAGTGCTAGATGGCCCAAAAGTGGTCAAAGAAGGGCCTAGACAAGATGGTATGTCTACCTTAATCTCTAAATATGGTTGAGTAAGATACTTAGGCAGATCATCCATAGAGAAAGGTTCAAACTTAGGTTGAGTCAAGCCTAAAGTGTGATGGTCCTCTAATTGAAGGTGTTGGATTTCTAAAGTGTCTAGAGGCTCATCTAAACTTTCACTAAGGTCAAGTGGCTTGGAACCTAAGTGTTCACAACCTATTGAAGAGTTCTCTAAAGTTTTTCCTATGTCATGAAGAGTAGGTTCACATGGTTCAAGCACTTGATCTAAACATGGGAGCCCTAAAGGGTGAGGCAAACTAGTCTCACAGGTTACTAAGGGTAGGATAGCTTCCACTAAGTCTAGCCTAATATGATTGGGTTCAAGTTCTTCCATAGGCTTAGGTGAGATTGTTCTTAAAGGTGTGGACTTAGTATGACCTATGTGGATGTCAAGAGAGTTTTCCTTAAGTTGGTTGAGTTCTTGTTTGGGTTTTATGGACAACATGATTTGACATGGAGGTAAGTCTTCAATGGGTTCCCTAGACTTGATTTGAGATTGGCTTTGGGAGGGTAGCTTTGGTTCTAAGGCTTGATTGAGCTCCATGGTTTGATTGACTACCTTAGGGGCCTTGGGTCTTGGATGGTCAATTTTCCTTTTATAAAATCTCTTAAGATTTTGCTCCACCTCACTAGCTATTTGAAAAGCATCTTCTATTGTGTATATGGGGTAGTAGGTGAGACCTCTCTTAATCTCAAAGCTAAGACCATCTCTAAACCGGTTAAGCATAACCCTAGGAGCTTCTCTAGTACTATGGTAGAGGGTTTTGAACTTTAGTATATATTCAGCTACATTCATGTTCTCTTGGGTAAGCAATTTTTCATTGAGAGATGTAGGGTCATATATTTCTTTTATCATGTCATCCCATCTCTTGATGGGTTGTCTATTGCCTCTTAGGGGATTGAATCTAGTAGTCATTTTTGAAATGAGTAGAGTTTGAAAATAGACCCTAAGGTGATAAATATAGCTAGTCAAATTCTTTCAAGCACCTAGGTCCAAAAATCGCCCTAGTAGTAGGAAAATAAAGTTTTGGTCTTATAAAATCCAACTCTAAGAGCCTAAGCTCTGATACCAAGATGATGGGGGGGCCAAGCATGCAACATTCAAACAACGCGCTTCGAAAACATTTTTTTGCTAATTAAGTATAGGTTAACAAACCCCTTGAACTAACGTAGTTTGAAAGTAGTTTGTTTCTTTGGTATATAGTAGTGAAAACCGAAACTACTTATCAAGAGAATCCTAACATGCGCTTCTAGATAAGATGAAACTTTGAATAAAGCTTGAGCATGCGGTTCTACAACTTCAAATAGATCTAGGCATGCGATTCTATCATAAGCATTAGAGCTACTCTAAGGGAGGAACTCACCTTGCACCCTTTGAGAATAGAAAGGGTGACCTTCCCGTTCTTCACCGGTCCAATGGTTGAATCTCACGAAGTAGGGCCCTATGAGCTTACACACATAGCATTGCAGCATCCCACACATGCGTGGGTGAGTTTGACAAAAATATTAAGAGGCCATTCACATAAGAACATTCAAGGGGGAGGGTAGCCTCCAAATTCCCTTGCTAACACTTTTGAGACTAACTAGTTAAGGGGGGAAGGGGGGAATGAACTTGTATGCCCTCCTTGGCCTTGCGCAACCTGAGAAGAGACCTTAGTGAGTGCAGATGAATGTTCAGAAACTTCAAGAAAACATCAGCCAAGGGAGAAGAGAGACTTAGCTAACTTAGGGTGGTGGCTTGATCTTGGCATGGGGTTGATGACACCTTCTTGAGTCTCGGATGTGTCCAGCTCCTCATCATGGCTGAGGACTTGTCAAGGCTGAGGGGAGAAAGTGGCGTGAGCTCCCATCTTCATGACAAGCGCAAGTGGAGGTGGAAGGTTGAAGAGCAAGAGGGGGGGGGTGGAATGGAACTCTCGGCAATGGTTGGAAGAAAGGGAGGGGTTAGGTGACACACACCATTAGAAGACACACTTCTGAAATTTGAAAATTCATTCAACTCTAGCTGGTGGCTTTACAAGAAGATACATCATATAGGAGAGTCTCCAACGGTTATCTCCCTTCCTAAGCACAAAACAAGTCACCAAAGTAAGCATGATGTAGACAACTCAATGGGCTGATGTCTTCTTCCAAAGGGGCGGTTGCTTGGAGGTTTGACTTTGGAGTTTCAGCAGGTTGGTAAGTTCAAAAACTGAGTTGAGGATGGACTGAAGAGGCTGCTGATGACTGACATTGTGCAGGCTGCAGATTGGCATGGGTGGCTGACGCTTGAGGGGACTGAAGTTGTTGTAAAGTGCAGGCTGCTCCTTGACTTTGGTGGCTGGCGCATGATGGACTGAAGTGGACATTGCTCAAGCTGCTCCTTGACTTTAATGGCTGGCGCATGGTGGGCTGAAGTAGGACTTTGTGCAGGCTGCTTCTTTTCTTGATTGGAGATGAAGGCAAACTCCACATGGCTGCCAACTAGGATGGTGGAAGTTGAGGTACTTGTGGTGTTGCTCCATTAGGTTGGGGTGGGCTGATTCCCTCTTGAGTTGGGCTGATGGCCCATGGCATCTCTTGGAGTTGTCTTGATCTGATTTTGACTTGCATCCCAAGAATGGAGTTGACCTATACTATTACATCAATTTCATGCACTAACCTACCATACATAAGTGGCGGATCCTAGGGATGTAACTACATGGTGTAATTGTTGGGTGGATCTAACCTACCATATGATGCAAGTTATGCTAGGAGATCTAACTTAAAGGATGCATGCAATGCAAGGAATGAAAATCTAACTTAAAGATGCATGCAATGCAAGAGATGAAAAAAAACTTAAAGGGATGCATGCAATGCAAGGAATGAAAATCTAACTTAAAGATGCATGCAATGCAAGAGATGGAAATTTAGGTGCCCTAGCTAGGGTAACCTTAAACTCCATTTGTATTTCCGTGGGTCATGTCGCCTTCCCACATCAACTTGGCACCTTCATCCTAACAAGCAATAGAGGTACTAACCCTAACACATCCTTGTGTTCTCTCTCTCGCATGGATCCTTGGGAAAGGAATGTGTTTCGGGTGTAATGCTTCTTCCGCTGCGTCCTGGGACTGCAAATTTTTAAATTACACCCGGCATTCCCCAACACTACCTCAGGATGATCACCTTCCATACGAGGAACAACTGTGGTCCTCCACCACAGCTTGGCATCATCTGTAAGATAAGCAGCACATATCTGTATTTTCTATTCTTCTAGCACATTAGCAGCCTTGAAGTACTGTTCTATATCAAGTATAAAATTTTCCAGAGTCTTAGTTACCCGTACACTGCCATAGGTATTAGGCTCTGGCACTCGCACTCTGACTGCAGGAACAGGTGCGGCTGGTTGGGACAGTGAGCCTGAAGCAGTGGCATGCGCCAGATTTAGCTTCAGTGATCTGATCTCTGTGGTACAGGCATCCAGGGTTGCGGCCATGAGGGACATCTCACCATCAATGCGCCTCTGAAAGTCTACCACTAGATCTCTGAGACTCTCCAGTCGAGCCATGACTGTGTGTGACGACCTGGGTGTGCGGGGTACACACCCAAACCCCTCTGCATACTCATAGAGGTTATGAGCAGGGAGAGACCCTCATCTTGGGGTGAGGCCTGATGTAGAAGGGGGCAAAACCACTAATAAAATGTGTTAAGATGTTTTGCAGGTACCATGGAGGTTCAGTGTGTACTTATGCAAAAGTTAGCCTTGTACAGGAGTGTACAAGCATAGAAAAAAAATGTGGCATGGGTGAGTCTCGAACCCTTGACCAAGAGGAGAGCTAATGCTTATGTTGAAGGGGATGGCCAACCCGAGCTTGGGTCATTCGCTGATAAGGAGCATGGCGCATCTCTTTTGAAGTCTTCATTGGCTTCACCAATCTCAAAGCATCATGGAGGGCTGATGAGCATTGGGCGCAAATGAGTTAGGGGGCAGCCCTAATTCGTGAAACACAAGACATCCGAGACTTGCATTGGCGGCTGCTTGCTTGTGGGCGATTTTGGGGCGATTCCATCATCACCTCCGGCGATCCCTTCCACCTTCACCTCCGGTGAGCTGAAGGCCCTTTGAGAGAGCTCAAAGGGTGCGGCATCCCTTGGATAGCTGAGCCTTGGAGGAGATCCGAAAGGAGAGCAGCAGTCCACTCTCGGCCAGCTTGAGTCTTCACCGGCAGCTTGCTTCCACCTTCTTCTCCGGCGAGAAGGAGGCTCCTTGAGCTCAAGGAGTGCGATACCTTGAGAGGTATTGGGTCTTGGAGGTGCAGCAACCAAAGGGGAAGGAGTCCCCATTTCCGGTAGCAAGGGGAGAGTGCTCCCCACTCTCGGCAATCAAGGGAGAAGGCTCCCTACTCTCACGGCAACTAGGGGAAGGAGTCCCCTTTCCATCCGACTTGTTGGAGCTCACGGACAGCACCTTGGGCTGAGCTTGTGGAAGACATTTCCGGCGGCTCAAAGTGGTTTTCCGGCGAGGGCTAGCAAAGGAGAGCTTGTACAAACTGCTCCCAAGGATCGGGCGATCCTTGGAGGTATAATTTACGTGCTTTCGTAGATAGGGCATTGTAAATCTGTATAAGACTGCTGTGTAGTGTAAGTGTGAGGTTTTGATCCCTCAGCCCACATTGGGTAGTGGAGGGGTTTTCCTCACTTTTGATATCATTGTGTACTGCCTGGCCAGCTGAGGCCTCGGTGTGATTAGGGGCGGGCGCACCTACTCTATAGGGCGTTCCCTCCTTGTGGTGTAGTTGTGGATACTTGCTTAGGATCGGGGCATATGTCTAGTGCCCGACTACTGTATTGCCTGTGATTCGTGTGTGTGGAAATTGCACAGGGCGCTACGTATTAAGGACGGTCCTTGAGAGGCATATTGGGTTGAGGAGCAACGTGTGCTGCCCACCCGCCGCTCATTGACGTAGGTATAGGGCTAGGAGAAGATTAGGCCCAGACCATCAGATATCAGCCCGGGAGCACAGTGATCCACAGAGCGCAGAGGCATTTGATCGGGGCACGAGACTTACCCATCAGGGGTCCAGAGGGGTTTGAGTTGGGGCGCAGATCGATCTTAGACTTCCGCATCGCTCACGTGCATAGAGCGCGTGTATTTGAGTGTTAGGCTGACGGGTTGTGCATTGTGTAATCCTTGATACCCGGGGTTACACCGTGTGCAAGTCGTGCCATCACACCTCAATTTACACAGCGAAAAATTGGGGCGTGACAGTTTGGTATCAGAGCCCAGCGCACCAGAAACAACTCAACCTGACAAGCAGTGGTTGTGTGTGACACCGAGATATAGACATGAGTTGTTGTGCTGTTTGGGAGTTGCGTACGTCGGTGCTTAGCGCCGGGGCGTAAATCCTCAGTTACACGACTTATCGATCAGTTTCGGGGTCCATTCAACCGTCAGCACAGTTCACCCATCACAACACCAGATGGCAGAGACAGGTATGTCAGAGTTACCAGAGTTGCTTGATCTGGATGAGAGGTTCACCAGATTAGAGCATGCAGTTGGGATAGAGGAGGGTGAATGGCATGGAGATCCACTGGCTGAGCGGATGCAGACGCTCAGGGAACTCCTTCTGCATCATGAGCATGTTAGTGATGCCAGAGTCCAGAGGCTAGAGTCTACTGTAGAGACTCTCACAGCCGAGATAGCCATGTTGAAGCTAGCCTTAGCCCAGGTAGCTTCAAACCCACCTACACCCACAGCTGGGGTTATGCCTTCACAGCCGGTAGTGAAGCGCCATATACCCGACCCGTCTACCTATGGAGGAGCCAGGGTAGCGAAGGAGCTAGAAAACTTTCTGTTTGACATGGAGCACTATTTTAAAGCTGCTCGGGTGCCAGAAGAAGATAAGATAGAGGTTTGTGCGTCATTCCTCACTGGAGACGCCAAAGTATGGTGGCGTACTTCTGTAGCCCCGAGGACCGAGTGAGAGCATCCCGAGGTTGTGTCGTGGCAGGATTTGAAATTAGAGATGAGAGCTCAGTTTAGACCTGCCAACACCTTGTTTACTGCTCGCATGCAATTCAGAAGTTTAAGGCAGACAGGCACTGTAAGAGAATATGTTAAGCAATTTGCCACATTGCTTTTGGAAATCCCCAACATGAGTGAGGAAGAAAAGTTTATCTCATTTCTTGGAGGTTTTCAAGATTGGGCACTGTTAGAGCTTAGAAGACAAGGGGTGACCACTTACAGAGATGCAGTGGTAGCTGCAGATGCCTTGTTAGATATGAGAGGTACTAGACCTCAAGCTGGGGGAGTGACTTCTTCACCTTCTTCCCATACCCGTGTGCCAGACAAGGGTAAGAAGAAGTACATCCCCAAATACAAGCAAAAGGGTAAAGCTATAGTTCCTCAGACTCATCAGAAACCTCCAGTTGTACAGAAAAAGAGAAATGAGTCTAGTCCCAAGAGGAAACTGGCTTGTTTTGTTTGCAATGGCCCTCACGTGATGAGGGATTGTCCTACCAAGAGAGCAATAGCTGCAGTCCTTACAGAGAAGAAGGATGCAGGAAAAGAAGATCTGCAGGGTTGTGCATCAGTCAACCCTTTGGTAATTGCCAATGTATCAGTGAGATCTTCCCCACTGATGTACACAAATATCAGCCTGAACGGAGTAGAGATTGCAGCCATGGTGGATACTGGGGCCACTCACTTATTTGTTGCAGATAGGTTGCGAGAGCAACTGAAGCTGAAGACGTCGACCAGTAACACCCATGTGAAAACAGTCAATGCTGAGGCAAGAAAAGCTATGGGCATATCCTATGATGTCCTGGTGAAGATGGGACCCTGGAGTGGGAAATGCACTGTTTTGGTTACTCAACTAGATGTTTTTGATGTCATTGTGGGCATGGACCTTCTGAGAAGAGCAAAGGCCACCCCAATGCCACATCTCAACAGTTTGTTAGTACTGGATGAAAAGAATCCTTGTTTCATCCCTTGCTTTACTGGGATGAAAGAGGAGAAGAAGAAAGCGAAGGAGAAGGAGCTTACTCCTACCTCCCTAGCAAATGGAGTGAGGCACGGTGCTTCCACCTACTTGTTGGGAAACCCCGGGGACATTTTACAATTTTTCAGAGACACATACATACATTGCACAGCGGAAGAATGTCCCCGAAACAGGTCCGTCCCAAAAACCCAGTGAAGATCGCATGCAAGGGGGTCGACACGATGAGTTAGAAAATACCTCAGAGCAAGATGAGGTCGATGTCGTGATAGGCGCCCAACTGTGCGCCCTCTGCAGTCTCACACACACGGATGCCTCGAGTCCTCTTCTTCCACGCCCGGTGCTAGCCTCGGGAAGAAGATCCAAGCCTTAGGGAGATGCTCTAACCACCTTGCGCCACCAAGAAAGAAAGATGCGCCAAGTGGTAAGGAAGGAGAAGCTTGCGGCCACTTGATGGAAGAGGAAGAGATTGCGCCAATGCTCCTTGCTCTCGCTCCCTTCTTATGTTCACGCCTCCAAGGATGAATCATGATAAGAGAGGGCGGCTAGGGTCACATATATAGGGCAAGAGGCGATTAGGGCAAGGGCTAGGATCATGACAAGTGTAGGGCTAGGATGAGGAGGTTTGATGTAAGGAAAGTCTTCAAGACTTTACCATAAACTTCATTCAACCTTTCCATAATTGCCCAAGTACCATATCAGCCCAAGACATGCCTTAAAGGCATTCATACCATCAAGGGAGAAGGGCTAGGCGCAAATTGCTTCCTTAATGAAGCAATTTTGCCACCCTAACCCCATTATGCCCCTTAGGCGCCAATGGGGTTGGATTTCTCCCCATTATACCCTTTTAGCCTCTCTTCTCTTCATGAGAACTTGTTATTGGGCTTCATTGGATAATGAGCTAGCCCAAACTTCATCCTATGGGTTGATTAAGCATTTGGATCCAATCCAATGCAACCATAATCCAAGTGTGACCAACCATGGTCAAATACGGGTCAACCTGCCAAAAATGAAGTTTGGCTCCAATAACATTCTTCCATCTCATCAGGCCCATTGGTGCTGATGAAATCTCCCAATTAGATCCGAGTTATCCAATAACTTGATCATAAGGCTTCTCGATCAATACGAGAACTCAAGTATCAAGGTGTGCGACCCTGTAGGTTCTTCTGACGCTGGCAGTGCTGACCAAAGGTCACCACAAGCAGTGAGTGGCACCTAGCAGTGCATCGCTGCTACCCAGGTCATTGGAATGGATATCGACATCGACATCCCCATCATCGCAACTAGGTACAGATGCATTACAGTCTCTTTGCCGGACTGATATCCGATTGGACAAGTGTGTCACCACTTGTTTTCACCCAATCACATGGTTATGACTAAAACAGGTTCTTACCTGGGTATGGCCATACACTCTCAGTCATAGAACCATAGAGGAGCTCCATGGATATCATACTTCCCTAAGGAAGGGGCAAATCCTATGTCTGTCCATTGACCTTCTCATATGGGTCGTGATATGCTCAATGACAACCGTTATGACCTCCCAACTACGGCGAGGTGTTAGGTTGTATCAAAGCAAGTCGCTAACCATATAGAACGATCAATGACCTCAAGTCAAGGGATCAATACATCTCCTGTCACTTGTGAGGATAACTTATGACACCAAGTCATAGCCTCACAGCGGGTCTTTCCAGTATATCCTCCAATGATATACCCATGTGTCTGCGTTAGCACCACGTACCTAACCAGCTCACATACCAGTCTCTCAAGTACCATAGCTATCCCATATCCACTAAGGTACATCGACTGGGGACAATAGTTTGAGCACAGATCCAATCTGTCTCCAGGGACATTATCATGTTAGTACATGTGCGCAGATGTAAACAAACATTGACAATGACAATGCCAGAATGATATATATAAATATCAAAGTCAAGTAGTACATAAGTGGACCAAAACTAGGTCCTAGGGCATATACACCAACACTACTTAGCTCATATTAGAGTAGTGGAAGACACCCCACGTTTGGATTCAGCTCCTGGACCGTCTATGAGGGATGTGAGGGAACTGGCCACTTCCTCCAGTTCTTGTAGCAGGAAAGGAAAAGAAGTCATTGTGGGGGCTGCTGAAACTTCATTAGAGAGCTTAATGGCATCAGTACCGCGTTCTGTTGGAGCTTTGTTGAAAGAGTATGCAGATGTTATCCCACCTGAGATGCCTAAGGTACTGCCTCCCAGGAGAGACATAGATCACCAGATTGAGTTAGTCCCTGGAGCAGTACCCCCAGCATAGCCTCCCTACCGCATGCCACCGCTAGAATTGGCAGAGCTTAGGAAACAGTTGAATGAGCTCTTAGAGTCAGGGTATATCCAACCCTCAAAGGCACCGTATGGAGCACCTGTCCTGTTCCAAAAGAAGAAAGATGGGAGCTTGCGCATGTGCGTGGATTATAGAGCATTAAATAAAGTCACAGTGCGCAATGCCTATCCCATCCCTCTGATTCAAGACTTGCTGGACAGATTAGCAAATGCAAAGATCTTTAGCAAGCTGGACTTAAGATCAGGATACTGGCAGGTGAGAATTGCCGAGGGGGATGAGCCAAAGACGACATGTGTCACGCGGTATGGCTCGTTTGAGTTCATGGTTATGCCTTTTGGGCTAACCAACGCTCCTGCTACGTTTTGCAACCTCATGAACAATATCCTAAATCCATTTTTGGATAAGTTCGTGGTGGTTTATCTAGATGATATTGTGGTATACTCATCTGATTTAAAGGAGCACGAGAAGCATTTGAAGCAAGTACTGCAAGTTCTCCGAGATAATCAGTTGTATCTAAAGGCAGAGAAATGTGAGTTTGCACAGACGGAGATTCAATTTCTAGGACATGTTGTGTCCCAAGGCAGTGTGAGGATGGACAATGATAAGATCAAGGCCATTTGGGATTGGCCTAGTCCTTCCAGTGTGACTCAACTGCGATCTTTTCTGGGTCTGGCAAACTTCTACAGACGGTTCATCATGGGATATTCAAAGGTAGTGGCACCTTTGACAGATTTGCTCAGAAAGGACAAGACTTGGTGTTGGGATGAAACTCACCAAGGAGCTTTTGAGACTCTGAAGAAGCTGGTAACTTCAGAGCCAGTGCTAAAATTACCAGATTTTTCACAAGGGTTTGAAGTGCACACTGATGCTTCAGACCGTGCTCTAGGTGGAGTATTGGTTCAGGATGGCAGACCTGTAGCCTATGAGAGCAGAAAGCTGAAAGCAGCTGAGCTGAATTACTCTGCGCATGAGAAGGAGATGCTAGCTGTCGTCCACTGTCTCAGATTGTGGCGTATCTACCTTCTGGGGAGTCACTTTATAGTAAAGACCGATAACATTGCTAACACTTTCTTCCAAACTCAGAAGAAATTGTCAGCCAGGCAGGCCCGTTGGCAACAACTCCTAGCAGAATTCGACTTCAGTTGGGAGCATAAACCGGGCAAGTGTCATCAGGTCCCAGATGCCCTCAGTAGAATTAGCAGTGTTGCTATGGTATGCGCACTTTCTAGAGCAGAAGGGAAAATCTTTCAGTATCTTAAGCAGACCGCCAGCACAGATAAAGCCTACCAGAAGCTTGTTGCACAGATCCGAGAGGGGATAGTGCGCAGATTCTACGTAGATGAGGATGGCCTTATATGGCTCAGGGTGGCAGAACCTATGTTCCCGCCTCGGGAGACATTCGTTTTGGCCTAATGAGGGAGTTCCATGATACTGTTTGGGCCGGACATCCAGGTGGTCATAGGATGTGTGCGCTGCTCAGAAGAGGTTGGTTCTGGCCAGGAATGAAATCAGACATAGAGCATTTTGTGAGAACCTGTTTGGTATGCCAACAGGATAAGATTGAGAGAAGACTGGAGGCAGGTCTTCTCCAGCCTTTGCCCACACCTTCTAGACCATTTATGTTAGTGTCGATGGACTTTATCACTCACTTTCCAGTCTTTGATGGACTCGGTTCTGTGTTGGTGATAGTGGACAGATTTTCGAAGTATGCTATATTTGTGGCGGCTCCTGAGGAGTGCTCAGCTGAGGTTACTGCCAATCTGTTCTTTCAGCACGTGGTGAAGCACTTTGGCTTACCACGAGATATTATCAGTGATAGAGACACCCGCTTTACTGGGAGGTTTTGGGGGTCTTTGTTTAAGAAGCTGGGAATAGACCTGAAGATGTCCACTGCCTTTCACCCCCAGACTGATGGGCAGACCGAGCGCATCAATGCGATGGTAGAAGAATACTTGAGGCACTTTGTTTCTACGACTCAGAGAAACTGGCCATTCTTGCTAGATACAGCCCAGTTTGCTTATAATATACAAGTGTCGTCAGCTACGGGAAAGAGTCCATTCGAGATGGTTCTAGGATATCAACCAGCTACCCCGGTTGATAATTTGGCTAGTGGTGCAAGCAGTCGGAATAAGGTTGCGAATCAATATGTCCAGGATCGCATAGAGCTCTGGGAAGAGGCTCGGGATAGCTTGAGGAAAGCTTCCAATAGAATGGTGAAATATGCGAACCGGCATAGGCGTCATGTGGAGTTTCAGGTAGGTGATTTGGTGCTCCTCAAACTCACTCCTCAGATGTGGAGAAAGATAGTGGCAGGCACTGTTCACAGAGGGCTAGTACCCAAATATGAAGGACCGACGTACGCCCCGGGCACTGACCGATTAGCAAAGTCACTGTTCACAGATGGGGAATAGTCTCAGAATGGTCGGAACTGACCCATTAGCAAAGTCACTGAGGAATTACGCCCCGGGCACTAGGCTCCGACGTACGCAACCCCCAAACAGTAACCGTACTAACGTCGATATCCCTGACTCACTCGTCCCAACTCAGAAAATCCCAGTAATATCCTGCTGATCTGTGCTGGAAGTGCCTCTGATACCAGTTGTCACGCCCCAAATTTCGTGCTAAATTTTTGCGTAAATTTTCGAGCGTGATGGCACAATCTACACACCCTCTGTGTAGATTGTCAGCCTACCCTCTATGCGGAAATTAGCCAAGATCGTCTCCCAAGCAAGATCAGACTCCTCTGGATCCTCTGCGCTCTCAGGGCTGAGCTCTGATGGAACTGAGCTCCAAGGCTGTGCTAATGGAACTGAGTCCTAGCCTTCTCCTAGCCCTAGACCTAGGTCAATAAGGGGCGGGTGGCAAGCACATGTTGCTTCTCAACCCCATATGCACCCTTACCAACAATCTTAAACCTAAGCGCCCTGCAAATGACAGTCCACACAACGCTGGCAGTTCACAGAATACGGGCACTAGACATATGCCCAAACCCTAATACAAGTATCCACAACTACACAGCGATAATCACACCGATCGATAAAAGTAAACACCCTATCAACTACTCAAGATGGCATAAGGTTCTTACACAAGTTCTTACACAATGCTAGAGCAATGTAAATAACACAAGGAAGGAATGTATACCACTCCTACGCAATGCTGGATGTGGATGAAGATCAACCTCCAGCTCCTCCAAGGTGGCCGGTCTTCTCTCCAAGCTCCAAGAATACTCCTCAAGTGCAAGCACTTGAGGCACCACCCTAGAGTCGCCCCTCTAGGTGGTTGCAATGCTCCAAGCTCTAAGGGACACCCTCAGCCCCCTTAGTGGACAGCAAGTATCCACTCTCAATGAAGATGGATGATGATGGTGGCGCCACTCCAATAGGTGGCTGTCGGTCCTCCAAGTTGCTCCAAATGCAGTCCCCTTTTTCCCCAAGGGAACTAAAGCCGTGAGCTCCAAGTGGACAGCAAGTAGCCGCCCTCAATGTAGATGGTGTAAGGTGGCTGATCAGCCCCCTTTCTTCCCAAAGCAGCCCCTTCTCCTCCAAAGGGGTAATACCACAAGCACCAAGGCTGCACTCGCCCCCAACTCCAATGGACAGCAAGCTACTCTCGGCTTCAACTCCCAAATGTCGCCTCCTCTCCAAGAAGACAACAAGGATGGATGGATGCACTCTTCTCAATCAGCCCGCCACCTCAAGAACTCCAAGTGCAGAATCGTGAACCACCTCAGCTCACGCCAATGCCATGAAGAACTCGCCCAAATGTCAAGGTGGAAAGTGGCCGGAACTCCCCTCCAATCCGCCACCAAGCTGGCCGGAGATAGGTGGAAGAAGGATGAGTGAGCTTCCCTCAAGCTCACACCCAAAGGCAAGGAAGGAGATGGCCGGATGAAGCTCTCTCCAATCGCCAATGTCCTCCAAGCTCTCGGCTCTAACAAGATAGAGATCCCCAAATTCGCATCCAATTCCAATCAGCCCCAAAAATCGAGATCTCCTTTTGCTTAAGTCATTTTGGGCCATATGGATGAAGAAGCCTTCATCTAGATGCGCCTCCTCTTTCTTTCAGCTAATGACCCACGCTTGGGTTGGTCATCTCATGAAACATAAGGCTTTGCTCTCTCCTAGGTCTTGGGTTCAAATCTTGTCAATGACATATTTTTTTGCTAGGCTTGTACACCTCCATACAAGCTCAAATTTTGCAATAAGGTTCATGTAGTCCCCCTACATTGACCCAAACCTTTTGTATGTGTAAACTCCATCAATTTTACCCCCTTCATCCCTACTCATAACCTCTATGAGTCCATGGGAAAGGCGGGGTATAACCCCAGGATACCCAGGGTGTGAGACCCTGGGTATATTGGGGTTATACCCGAGCCCATCCCATGGACTCAATGGGATTTGAGTAGGGATTGGGGGAGCTTAGCAGAGGAGAATACACATGCAAAAAGATAAAGTCCATTGTAGGAGGTTACATGGACATTAGAGCATTATTTGAGCTTGTATGGAGGTGTACAAGCCTAGCAAAAAAATATGTCATGGGTGGGGTTTGAACCCAAGACCCATGGGAGAGCCAATACTTATGTTGCATGAGAAGACCAACCCAAGCGTGGGTCATTTGCTGAAAGAAAGAGGAGCGCCTTCCACTTATGGTCTTCATAATGCAAAGGGGCGAAATTGACAAAAGACCCAACTAATTGGGGATCTCGGATTTGCAATCGAGAGGAGGAAAAACATTCGGGCTGAGAAAGGAACCGAGAGGAAAGGGGAACTTGTGGTGGTGATTTGGAGGAGAAAGGTACATCCGGCCATCCTCTTCCCTTCACTTAGGCGTGACTTTGAGGTGAACTCACGCCTCATTCTATCCTCTCATCTCCGGCGAGTGTGGTGGTGGTTTGGAGGGGTTCCGGCCATCCTCCACTTGGTGAGGGGCGGCAGCTTGAGGGAGCAGCCGGCCTGCACTCACTCTTTCCCATTCAGCTTGGAGGATTTAGTGTTGGAGGAGATTCGGTTCTGGAGGGGGGTTTGCTTGAGAGAGGCTCACGCAACAGCCCTCTTGCCCTAGCTTTGGGGTGAGTTTGCTCAGCCATCCGATTGGGTTCCTTGGAGGAAGGAACCGGCTGTTCTTGGAGAGGAGAAGGAGCACCGGCGGCCACTAGATTGTTGGTGGCGCCACCTGACCTTCATCCACTTGTGGCGGCTGAGGTGCTGCTCACTTGAGGTTCAGCTTGTTCTTGGGCTTGGAGGCGAGTCCAAGGAAGGAGGAGCATCTACAACTACCTAGGGAGGCGACCCTAGGGTTGGAGCTCTTCATCACTTTGGTGGAGAGCGCTTTGGAGGAGCTTGGCTTCACTTGGAGGGGGCTGATCTTCTTCCACACTTCATCATAGCGTAGGAGTGGTATATCTTACTTGCTTTAAGCTATTTACTTGATAGTAGCATTGTATGAACATTGTATGACTCTATGCTATCTTGAGTAGTTGATAGGGTGTTTACTTTTATCGATCGGTGTGATTATCGCGGTGTAGTTGTGGATATTTGTATTAGGGTTTGGGCATATGTCTAGTGCCCGTATTCTGTGAACTGCCAGTGTGTGGATTATCATTTGCAGGGCGCTTAGGTTTAAGACTGTCATTAAGGGTGCATATGGGGTTGAGAAGCAACATGTGCTTGCCACCCGCCCCTTATTGACCTAGGTCTAGGGCTAGGAGAAGGCTAGGACTCAGTTCCATCAGCACAGCCTGGGAGCTCAGTTCCATCAGAGCCAGCCCTGAGAGCGCAGAGGACCAGAGGAGTACGGATCTTGCTTGGGAGACGGTCTTGGATAGCTTCCGCAGATAGAGTGTTGGCTGGCAATCCACACGGAGGGTGTGTGATTGCGCCATCACGCCCTAGATTCTAAGGCAAAAATTTAGCACAGAAATTGGGGCGTGACACAGTGTGACGACCTGGGTGTGCGGGGTACACACCGAGACCCCTCTGCATACTCATAGAGGTTATGAGCAGGGAGAGACCCTCATCTTGGGGTGAGGCCTGATGTAGAAGGGGGCAAAACCAATAATAAATGGATTAAGATATTTTGCATGGACCATGGAGGAGCATGGGACACTTAGCAAAAATTATAGCCTTGTACAGGAGTGTACAAGCACAGAAAAAAAAATATGGCATGGGTGAGTCTCGAACCCATGACCCAGGAGAGTGCTAATGCTTATGTTTCATGGAATGGCCAACCCGAGCATGGGTCATTTGCTGATAAGAAGCCTTGGCGCATTTCTCTTATACTCTTCATGGACTTCACTAATCTTAAAGCATCAATGGATGGCGGATAGAGTAAGTGAAGTTTGGATCGATTGGGATTAGGGAAAACCCTAATCGGCTGGAAACTCTATCCGAGAGTTGCTTGGCTTGTGGCGGCTGTTCTCTTGGGCGATTGGAGAGGCGACCTTGTCATCTGCTCTGGCCATCTTCCACCTCCATTCCGGCGAGATTTGGAGGCCCTTTGAGAGACCTCAAAGAGTGCGGCAACCTGTGGGAGTGCTGAGCCTTGGAAGAGTTCCGCAAGGAGGAGAGAACAGCCCATTCTCGGCTGGTTTGTGAGCAGCAGTCCGGCAGCAGCTTGCTTCCTGCATTTCCACTCTCTTCTCCGGCGAGAGGAGAGCTCCTTGAGTTCAAGGAGTGCGGCTTCCATCAGGAAGTTGTGTCTTGGAGGGCGGCAGCAAAGGGGAGAGGCTCCCCCACTTTCGGTTCACTTGGAGCAGCAGCTCATCTTCCACCTCCACCTTCAGTTCCGGCCATCTTGTGTGTTCTTGAGCTGAGGGGAGGCGACCACCTGCTGGTGGGTCGACTTTGGAGAGGAGGCAGCACAAGGGGAGAGGTCCCCCTTCACGGCAGCAAGGTGTAGGGGCTGTTCCCTACTCGGCTACAAGGGGGAAGGGCTTCCCCCTACTTCCGGCAGCTTGGGGAAAGAGTCCCCTTGCGTTTGGCTTGGTTGGAGCTTTGTGGACAGCAGCTTGGGGCGGTTTGGGAGGGTACTTCCGGCGGCTCAAGGGAGGGTTTCGGCGAAGGACAACCAAGGCAACCTTGTATACCCTGCTCCCAAAGGTCGGGCGACCTTTGGAGGTATAACTTTACTTGCTTACTAGATTTCTAGGGATAGCTTGTAACTTGTGTAAGAACTGCTGTGTAGTGTAAGTGTGAGGTTTTTGATCCCTCAGCCCACATTGGGTAGTGGAGGGGTTTTCCTCACTTTTGATATATTGTGTACTGCCTGGCCAGCTGAGGCCTCGGTGTGATTAGGGGCGGGCGCACCTACTCTATAGGGCGTTCCCTCCTTGCTGTGTAGTGGTAGCTATCTGCTAGGTTTGGGGGCATATGTCTAGTGCCCGACTATTGCATTGCCTGTGACTTGTGTGTGTGTAATTACACAGGGCGCTATACGTATTAAGGACGGTCCTTGAGAGGCATATTGGGTTGAGGAGCAACGTGTGCTGCCCACCCGCCGCTCATTGACGTAGAGTCTAGGGCTAGGAGAAGATTAGGCCCAGACCATCAGATCAGCCCGGGAGCGCAGTGGTCCACAGAGCACAGAGGCAGCGTCGGGGCACGAGCATCCCATCTGGGGATCGGGCATTTCGAGTTGGGGGCGCAGAGATCCTTAGACTTCCGCAAAGCGCACGTGTGTTGAGTGTTAGGATGACGGGTTACTCATTGTGTAATCTTTACTCTCGGGTTACACAGTGTGTAAGTCGTGCCATCACACCTCAATTTACACAGCGAAAAATTGGGGCGTGACAGAGTGGTATCAGAGCCCACACGTGACTAGATTGATATCAGATTCCACAGCGTACCCGGAACAACTGCGACAACTCAACCTAACAAGCAGTGGTTGTTTGTGACACCGAGATATAGACGTGAGTCGTCGTACTGTTTGGGAGTTGCGTACGTCGGTGCTTAGCGCCGGGGCATAAATCCTCAGTTACGCGACTTATCGATCAGTTTCGGGGTCCGTTCAACCGTCAGCACAGTTCACCCATCACAGCACCAGATGGCAGAGACAGGGATTTCAGAGTTACCAGAGTTGCTTGATCTGGATGAGAGGTTCACCAGATTAGAGCATGCAGTTGGGATTGAGGAGGGTGAATGGCATGGAGATCCACTAGCTGAGCGGATGCAGACGCTCAGGGAACTCCTTCTGCATCATGAGCATGTTAGTGATGCCAGAGTCCAGAGGCTAGAGTCTACTGTAGAGACTCTCACAGCCGAGATAGCCATGTTGAAGCTAGCCTTAGCCCAGGTAGCTTCAAACCCGCCTACACCCACAGCTGGGGTCGGGCCTTCACAGCCAGTAGTGAAACGCCATATACCTGACCCGTCTACCTTTGGAGGAGCCAGGGTAGCAAAAGAGCTAGAAAAATTCCTGTTCGACATGGAGCACTACTTCAAAGCGGCTCGGGTGCCAGAAGAGGACAAAATTGAGGTTTGTGCATCGTTCCTCACTGGAGATGCCAAAGTCTGGTGGAGGACTTCTGTAGCCCCGAGGACCGAGGGAGAGCATCCCGAGGTTGTGTCGTGGGAGGATCTAAAGTTAGAGATGAGAGCTCAATTTAGACCTGCGAACACCTTATTTACTGCTCGCATGCAGTTCAGAACTTTGAGGCAGACCGGCACTGTAAGGGATTATGTCAAGCAATTTGCCACATTGCTTCTGGAGATCCCTAACATGAGTGAAGAGGAGAAATTCATATCATTTCTAGGAGGTCTTCAGGACTGGGCACTGTTAGAGCTCAGGAGACAGGGAGTAACGACCTACAGAGATGCCGTGGTAGCTGCAGACGCTCTATTAGACATGAGGGGTAGTAGACCTCAAGCTGGGGGAGTGACTTCTTCATCTTCCCATACCCGTGTGCCAGACAAGGGTAAGAAGAAGTACGTCCCCAAATACAAGCAAAAGAGTAAAGCACCAGTTCCTCAGACTCATCAGAAGACACCTCCAGTGCAGAAAAAGAGGAATGAGTCTAGTCCCAAGAGGAAGCTGGCCTGCTTTGTGTGCAATGGCCCTCACATGATGAGGGATTGTCCTACAAAAAGAGCAATAGCTGCAGTCCTTACAGAGAAGAAGGATGCAGGAAAAGAAGATCCACAGGGGTTTGCATCTGTTAACCCATTGGTTATTGCAAATGTGTCAGTGAGATCTTCCCCACTGATGTATACGAATATCAGCCTGATCTTCCCCACTGATCTTCCCCACTCCCTGTCTCCTGAGCTCTAACAGTGCCCAGTCCTGAAGACCTCCTAGAAATGATATGAATTTCTCCTCTTCACTCATGTTAGGGATCTCCAGAAGCAATGTGGCAAATTGCTTGACATAATCCCTTACAGTGCCGGTCTGCCTCAAACTTCTGAACTGCATGCGAGCAGTAAATAAGGTGTTCGCAGGTCTAAATTGAGCTCTCATCTCTAACTTTAGATCCTCCCACGACACAACCTCGGGATGCTCTCCCTCGGTCCTCGGGGCTACAGAAGTCCTCCACCAGACTTTGGCATCTCCCGTGAGGAACGATGCACAAACCTCAATTCTGTCTTCTTCTGGCACCCGAGCCGCTTTGAAATAGTGCTCCATGTCGAACAGGAAGTTTTCTAGCTCTTTCGCTACCCTGGCTCCTCCAAAGGTAGACGGGTCAGGTATATGGCGTTTCACTACTGGCTGTGAAGGCCCGACCCCAGCTGTGGGTGTAGGCGGGTTTGAAGCTACCTGGGCTAAGGCTAGCTTCAACATGGCTATCCTAGCAGTTAGAGTCTCTACAGTAGACTCTAATCTCTGGACTCTGGCATCATTAACATGCTCATAATGTAACTGGAGTTCCCTGAGCGTCTGCATCCGCTCAGCTAGTGGATCTCCTTGCCATTCTGCCTCATCTATCCCAACAGCCATCTCTAGTCTGGTGAACCTATCATCCAGATCTAGCAACCCTGGTAACTCTGAAGTACCTGTCTCTGCCATCTGGTGTTGTGATGGGTGAACTGTGCTGACGGTTGAATGGACCCCGAAACTGATCGATAAGTCGTGTAACTGAGGATTTACGCCCCGGCGCTAAGCACCGACGTACGCAACTCCCAAACAGCACAACAACTCACGTCTATATCTCGGTGTCACACACAACCACTGCTTGTCAGGTTGAGTTGTTGCTGCGCGTGGTCTCTGATACCACAATTGTCACGCCCCAATTTTTCGCTGTGTAAATTGAGGGTGATGGCACGACTTACACACTGTGTAACCCGAGTGTCCAAAGTTACACACTGCGTAAACCGTCAGCCTAACTCTCAAATACACGCGCTCTATGCACGTGCGCGATGCGGAAGTCTAAGATCGATGCGCCAACTCAAACCACACTGGACCCCGGATGGGTAAGTCTCGTGCCCCGATCAAATGCCTCTGCGCTCTGTGGATCACTGCGCTCCCGGGCTGATATCTGATGGTCTGGGCCTAATCTTCTCCTAGCCCTAGACCTACGTCAATGAGCGGCGGGTGGGCAGCACACGTTGCTCCTCAACCCAATATGCCTCTCAAGGACCGTCCTTAATACGTAGCGCCCTGTGTAAGTACACACACCAGAATCACAGGCAATACAATAGTCGGGCACTAGACATGTGCCCCGATCCTAAGCAGTATATCGACCACTACACCACAAGGAGGGTACGCCCTATGAAGTAGGTGCGCCCGCCCCTAATCACACCGAGGCCTCAGCTGGCCAGGCAGTACACAATGAATATAAAAGTGAGGAAAACCCCTCCACTACCCAATGTGGGCTGAGGGATCAAAAACCTCACACTAACTACTCACAAGCGTCTTATACAACGAATTACGATGCCCTAACTACGAAAGCATGTAAATGTACCTCCAAGGATCGCCCGACCCTTGGGAGCCGTTTGTACAAGTTGGCTTTAGTTGCTCCTCGCCGGAAAACCACTTTAGACCGCCGGAAACTCCTTCCCAATGCTGCCCAAGTTGCTGCCCCCTTGAAGCTCCAACAAGCCGAATGCAAGGGGACTCCTTCCCCTTTGCTGCCGTGAGAGGGGGAACACCTTCCCCCTTGGATCCGAGTAGGGGAGAACCCCTAAATGCTGCTGCCTCCTCTCCAAGGTCGCCCCACCAGCAGGTGGACGCCTCCCCTCAGCTCGAGCACCCTCAAGGTGGCCGGAAATGAAGGTGGAGATGGCCGGAAAAGCTGCTGCCGAGCTGCTGCTCTAGCTGAACCGAAAGTGGGGATTCTCCTCCCACTTGTTGCTGCTCCTCTCCAAGACTCAGCCACCCAAAGGTAGCCGCACCTCTTGAGCTCAAGAGGCCTCCCTCTCGCCGGAGAAGGAGGTGGAAAGGCTGCTGCCGCCGGCTGCTCCACAAGCTGGCCGAGAGTGGAGACACTTCCTCCTTTCGGATCTCCTCCAAGACTCGACACCAAAGATGCTGCCGCAACCTTTGAGCTCTCTCAAAGGGCCTCCAAAGCTCGCCGGAATGGAGGTGGAAGATGGCCGGAAGTTGTTGAGGAAATCGCCCCCAAATGTGTGCAGCCGCCCTCAAGCTCTCTCGGATGATGATGCTGCCGATTAGGGTTGTCCCCTAATTCGAAATGCCTCAAGCTTCACTTACTCAATCCGCCATCCAATGTTGCTTTGAGATTAGTGAAGTGCATGAAGAGTATAAGAGAAATGCGCCCCTTCCTTTATCAGCGAATGACCCAAGCTCGGGTTGGCCATCCCATGCAACATAAGGTTTAGCACTCTCCTAGGTCATGGGTTCGAGACTCACCCATGCCACATTTTTTTTCTGTGCTTGTACACTTCTGTACAAGGCTATAATTTTTGCTAAGTGTCCCATGCTCCTCCATGGTCCATGCAAAACATCTTAATCCATTTATTATTGGTTTTGCCCCCTTCTACATCAGGCCTCACCCCAAGATGAGGGTCTCTCCCTGCTCATAACCTCTATGAGTATGCAGAGGGGTCTGGGTGTGTACCCCGCACACCCAGGTCGTCACATTCTCCCCCAGCTGACCTAGACCTCGCCCCCGAGGGCTTCCTCATATCTCTTGAACAACCAATGAAATTGTTCAAGGTCAGCCATCTTTTCCCAAGTAGCATCCTCCTCCGCCTCGCCCTGCCACTGTACTAACATCTCAGCCTTCTGTCCTTTGCCGCTCCATCCGTAGATACGGTGATTCAGAATCTTCAAAGGCTGCTTAGCAAACTGTACTGAGCCACGGGCTGGCTTTCTTCTTACTTGCTGTCGCTCAGGATGCAGATCATCTGAGTGAAATTTCTTGAGGAAACTAACATGGAATGTGGAATGCAGCTTGTAATGCTTTGGCAGGTTTAACTTATAGGCTACTGTACCCATTCTCTTGATAACTGTAAATGGTCCTTCATATTTGGGTACTAGCCCTCTGTGAACAGTGCCTGCCACTATTTTTCTCCACATCTGAGGAGTGAGTTTGAGGAGCACCAAATCACCTACCTCAAACTCCACATGACGCCTATGTCTGTTCGCATACTTAACCATACGGTTGGACGCTTTCCTCAAGCTATCCCGAGCTTCTTCCCAGAGCTCTATGCGGTCCTTGACATATTGATTCGCAGCCTTATTCCGACTGCTTGCTCCACTAGCCAGATTATCAACCGGGGTAGCTGGTTGATATCCTAGAACCATCTCGAATGGACTCTTTCCCGTAGCTGACGACACTTGTATATTATAAGCAAACTGGGCCGTATCAAGCAAGAACGGCCAGTTTCTCTGAGTCGCAGAAACAAAGTGCCTCAAGTATTCTTCTACCATCGCATTGATGCGCTCGGTCTGTCCATCTGTCTGGGGGTGAAAAGCGGTGGACATCTTCAGGTCTGTTCCCAGCTTCTTAAACAAAGACCCCCAAAATCTCCCAGTAAAGCGGGTGTCTCTATCACTGATAATGTCCCGTGGTAAGCCAAAGTGCTTCACCACGTGCTGGAAAAACAGGTTGGCGGTAACCTCAGCTGAGCACTCCTCAGGAGCCGCCACAAATATAGCATACTTCAAAAATCTGTCCACTATCACCAAAACAGAACCAAGTCCATCAAAGACTGGAAAGTGAGTGATAAAGTCCATCGACACTGACATAAATGGTCTAGCTGGTGTGGGCAAAGGCTGGAGAAGACCTGCCTCCAGTCTTCTCTCTATTTTATCCTGTTGGCATACCAAACAGGTCTTCACAAAATGCTCTATGTCTGATTTCATTCCTGGCCAGAACCAACCTCTTCTGAGCAGCGCATACATCCTGTGACCACCTGGATGTCCGGCCCATACAGTATCATGGAACTCCCTCATTAGGCCAAAACGAATGTCTCCCGAGGCGGGAACATAAGTTCTGCCACCCTGAGCCATGATAAGGCCATCCTCATCTACGTAGAATCTGCGCACTGTCCCCTCTCGGATCTGTGCTACAAGCTTCTGGTAGGCTTTATCAGTACTGGCGGTCTGCTTAAGATACTAAAAAATCTTTCCTTCTGCTCTCGAAAGTGTGCATACCATAGCAACACTGCTAATTCTGCTGAGGGCATCTGGAACCTGATGACACTTGCCCGGTTTATGCTCCCAACTAAAATCAAATTCTGCTAGGAGTTCTTGCCAACGGGCCTGCCTGGCTGACAGTTTCTTCTGAGTCTGGAAGAAAGTGTTAGCAATGTTATCAGTCTTCACTATGAAATGACTCCCCAGAAGGTAAATACGCCACAATCTGAGACAGTGGACGACATCTAGCATTTCTTTCTCGTGTGCAGAGTAATTTAGCTCAGCTGCTTTCAGCTTTCTGCTCTCATAGGCTACAGGTCTACCATCCTGAACTAACACGCCGCCTAGAGCACGGTCTGAAGCATCAGTGTGCACTTCAAACCCTTGTGAGAAATCTGGTAATTTTAGCACGGGCTCTGAAGTTACCAGCTTCTTCAGAGTCTCAAAAGCTTCTTGGTGAGTTTCATCCCAACACCAAGTCTTGTCCTTTCTGAGCAAATCTGTCAAAGGTGCCACTACCTTTGAGTATCCCATGATGAATCTTCTATAGAAGTTTTCCAGACCCAGAAAAGACCGCAGTTGAGTCACACTGGAAGGACTAGGCCAATCCCAAATGGCCTTAATCTTGTCATTGTCCATCCTCACACTGCCTTGGGACACAACATGTCCTAAAAACTGGATTTCGGTCTGGGCAAACTCACATTTCTCTGCCTTCAGATACAACTGATTATCCCGGAGTACTTGCAGAACTTGCTTCAGATGCTTCTCGTGCTCCTTCAGATCAGATGAATATACCACTATATCATCAAGATACACCACCACGAACTTATCCAAAAATGGGTTTAGGATATTGTTCATGAGGTTGCAAAACGTAGCAGGAGCATTAGTGAGTCCAAAAGGCATCACCATGAACTCAAACGAGCCGTACCGCGTGACACAAGTAGTCTTCGGCTCATCCCCCTCGGCAATTCGCACCTGCCAATATCCTGATCTCAAGTCCAACTTGCTAAAGATCTTTGCATTTGCTAATCTATCCAGCAAGTCTTGGATCAAAGGGATTGGGTAGGCATTGCGCACAGTGACTTTGTTTAACGCTCTATAATCCACGCACATGCGCAAGCTCCCATCTTTCTTCTTTTGGAACAGGACAGGTGCTCCATACGGTGCCTTCGAGGGTTGGATATACCCTGACTCTAAGAGCTCATTCAATTGTTTTCTAAGCTCTGCCAGTTCTAACGGTGGCATGCGGTAGGGAGGCTGTGCTGGGGTACTGCTCCAGGGATTAACTCAATCTGGTGATCTATGTCTCTCCTGGGAGGCAGTACCTTGGGCATCTCTGGTGGGATAACATCTTTGTACTCTTTCAACAAGGCTCCAACAGAACATGGTACTGATGTCAGTAAGCTCTCCAATGAAGTTTCAGCAGCCCCCATAATGACTTCTTTTCCTTTTCTGCTACGAGAACTGGAGGAAGTGGCCAGTTCCCTCACATCCCTCATAACTGGTCTGGGATCTGAATCCACCTGGGGATGGTCTTCCACTAATCTGATATGAGCTAAGTATGTGGAAGCCCCATGCCTCACTCCATTTGCTAGGGAGGTAGGAGTAAGCTCCTTCTCCTTTGCTTTCTTCTTCTCCTCTTTCATCCCAGTAAAGCAAGGGATGAAACAAGGATTCTTTTCATCCAGTACTAACAAACTGTTGAGATGTGGCATTGGGGTGGCCTTTGCTCTTCTCAGAAGGTCCATACCCACAATGACATCAAAAACATCTAGTTGAGTAACTAGCACTGTGCATTTCCCACTCCAGGGACCCATTTTCACTGGGACATCATAGGATATGCCCATAGCTTTTCTTGCCTCAGCATTGACTGTCTTCACATGGGTGTTACTGGTCGTCGTCCTCAGCTTCAGTTGCTCTCGCAACCTATCTGACACAAATAAGTGAGTGGCCCCAGTATCAACCATGGCTGCAATTTCTACTCCGTTCAGGCTGATATTCGTGTACATCAGTGGGGAAGATCTCACTGATACATTCGCAATCACCAATGGATTGACTGATGCAAAACTCTGTGGATCTTCTTTTCCTGCGTCCTTCTTATCTGCTAGGACCGCAGCTATCGCTCTTTTTGTAGGACAATCCCTCATCACGTGAGGGCCATTGCACACAAAGCAGGCCAGCTTCCTCTTGGGACTAGACTCATTCCTCTTTTTCTGCACTGGAGGTGTCTTCTGATGAGTCTGAGGAACTGGTGCTTTACTCTTTTGCTTGTATTTGGGGACGTACTTCTTCTTACCCTTGTCTGGCACACGGGTATGGGAAGATGAAGAAGTCACTCCCCCAGCTTGAGGTCTACTACCCCTCATGTCTAATAGAGCGTCTGCAGCTACCACGGCATCTCTGTAGGTCGTTACTCCCTGTCTCCTGAGCTCTAACAGTGCCCAGTCCTGAAGACCTCCTAGAAATGATATGAATTTCTCCTCTTCACTCATGTTAGGGATCTCCAGAAGCAATGTGGCAAATTGCTTGACATAATCCCTTACAGTGCCGGTCTGCCTCAAACTTCTGAACTGCATGCGAGCAGTAAATAAGGTGTTCGCAGGTCTAAATTGAGCTCTCATCTCTAACTTTAGATCCTCCCACGACACAACCTCGGGATGCTCTCCCTCGGTCCTCGGGGCTACAGAAGTCCTCCACCAGACTTTGGCATCTCCCGTGAGGAACGATGCACAAACCTCAATTCTGTCTTCTTCTGGCACCCGAGCCGCTTTGAAATAGTGCTCCATGTCGAACAGGAAGTTTTCTAGCTCTTTCGCTACCCTGGCTCCTCCAAAGGTAGACGGGTCAGGTATATGGCGTTTCACTACTGGCTGTGAAGGCCCGACCCCAGCTGTGGGTGTAGGCGGGTTTGAAGCTACCTGGGCTAAGGCTAGCTTCAACATGGCTATCCTAGCAGTTAGAGTCTCTACAGTAGACTCTAATCTCTGGACTCTGGCATCATTAACATGCTCATAATGTAACTGGAGTTCCCTGAGCGTCTGCATCCGCTCAGCTAGTGGATCTCCTTGCCATTCTGCCTCATCTATCCCAACAGCCATCTCTAGTCTGGTGAACCTATCATCCAGATCTAGCAACCCTGGTAACTCTGAAGTACCTGTCTCTGCCATCTGGTGTTGTGATGGGTGAACTGTGCTGACGGTTGAATGGACCCCGAAACTGATCGATAAGTCGTGTAACTGAGGATTTACGCCCCGGCGCTAAGCACCGACGTACGCAACTCCCAAACAGCACAACAACTCACGTCTATATCTCGGTGTCACACACAACCACTGCTTGTCAGGTTGAGTTGTTGCTGCGCGTGGTCTCTGATACCACAATTGTCACGCCCCAATTTTTCGCTGTGTAAATTGAGGGTGATGGCACGACTTACACACTGTGTAACCCGAGTGTCCAAAGTTACACACTGCGTAAACCGTCAGCCTAACTCTCAAATACACGCGCTCTATGCACGTGCGCGATGCGGAAGTCTAAGATCGATGCGCCAACTCAAACCACACTGGACCCCGGATGGGTAAGTCTCGTGCCCCGATCAAATGCCTCTGCGCTCTGTGGATCACTGCGCTCCCGGGCTGATATCTGATGGTCTGGGCCTAATCTTCTCCTAGCCCTAGACCTACGTCAATGAGCGGCGGGTGGGCAGCACACGTTGCTCCTCAACCCAATATGCCTCTCAAGGACCGTCCTTAATACGTAGCGCCCTGTGTAAGTACACACACCAGAATCACAGGCAATACAATAGTCGGGCACTAGACATGTGCCCCGATCCTAAGCAGTATATCGACCACTACACCACAAGGAGGGTACGCCCTATGAAGTAGGTGCGCCCGCCCCTAATCACACCGAGGCCTCAGCTGGCCAGGCAGTACACAATGAATATAAAAGTGAGGAAAACCCCTCCACTACCCAATGTGGGCTGAGGGATCAAAAACCTCACACTAACTACTCACAAGCGTCTTATACAACGAATTACGATGCCCTAACTACGAAAGCATGTAAATGTACCTCCAAGGATCGCCCGACCCTTGGGAGCCGTTTGTACAAGTTGGCTTTAGTTGCTCCTCGCCGGAAAACCACTTTAGACCGCCGGAAACTCCTTCCCAATGCTGCCCAAGTTGCTGCCCCCTTGAAGCTCCAACAAGCCGAATGCAAGGGGACTCCTTCCCCTTTGCTGCCGTGAGAGGGGGAACACCTTCCCCCTTGGATCCGAGTAGGGGAGAACCCCTAAATGCTGCTGCCTCCTCTCCAAGGTCGCCCCACCAGCAGGTGGACGCCTCCCCTCAGCTCGAGCACCCTCAAGGTGGCCGGAAATGAAGGTGGAGATGGCCGGAAAAGCTGCTGCCGAGCTGCTGCTCTAGCTGAACCGAAAGTGGGGATTCTCCTCCCACTTGTTGCTGCTCCTCTCCAAGACTCAGCCACCCAAAGGTAGCCGCACCTCTTGAGCTCAAGAGGCCTCCCTCTCGCCGGAGAAGGAGGTGGAAAGGCTGCTGCCGCCGGCTGCTCCACAAGCTGGCCGAGAGTGGAGACACTTCCTCCTTTCGGATCTCCTCCAAGACTCGACACCAAAGATGCTGCCGCAACCTTTGAGCTCTCTCAAAGGGCCTCCAAAGCTCGCCGGAATGGAGGTGGAAGATGGCCGGAAGTTGTTGAGGAAATCGCCCCCAAATGTGTGCAGCCGCCCTCAAGCTCTCTCGGATGATGATGCTGCCGATTAGGGTTGTCCCCTAATTCGAAATGCCTCAAGCTTCACTTACTCAATCCGCCATCCAATGTTGCTTTGAGATTAGTGAAGTGCATGAAGAGTATAAGAGAAATGCGCCCCTTCCTTTATCAGCGAATGACCCAAGCTCGGGTTGGCCATCCCATGCAACATAAGGTTTAGCACTCTCCTAGGTCATGGGTTCGAGACTCACCCATGCCACATTTTTTTTCTGTGCTTGTACACTTCTGTACAAGGCTATAATTTTTGCTAAGTGTCCCATGCTCCTCCATGGTCCATGCAAAACATCTTAATCCATTTATTATTGGTTTTGCCCCCTTCTACATCAGGCCTCACCCCAAGATGAGGGTCTCTCCCTGCTCATAACCTCTATGAGTATGCAGAGGGGTCTGGGTGTGTACCCCGCACACCCAGGTCGTCACATTCTCCCCCAGCTGACCTAGACCTCGCCCCCGAGGGCTTCCTCATATCTCTTGAACAACCAATGAAATTGTTCAAGGTCAGCCATCTTTTCCCAAGTAGCATCCTCCTCCGCCTCGCCCTGCCACTGTACTAACATCTCAGCCTTCTGTCCTTTGCCGCTCCATCCGTAGATACGGTGATTCAGAATCTTCAAAGGCTGCTTAGCAAACTGTACTGAGCCACGGGCTGGCTTTCTTCTTACTTGCTGTCGCTCAGGATGCAGATCATCTGAGTGAAATTTCTTGAGGAAACTAACATGGAATGTGGAATGCAGCTTGTAATGCTTTGGCAGGTTTAACTTATAGGCTACTGTACCCATTCTCTTGATAACTGTAAATGGTCCTTCATATTTGGGTACTAGCCCTCTGTGAACAGTGCCTGCCACTATTTTTCTCCACATCTGAGGAGTGAGTTTGAGGAGCACCAAATCACCTACCTCAAACTCCACATGACGCCTATGTCTGTTCGCATACTTAACCATACGGTTGGACGCTTTCCTCAAGCTATCCCGAGCTTCTTCCCAGAGCTCTATGCGGTCCTTGACATATTGATTCGCAGCCTTATTCCGACTGCTTGCTCCACTAGCCAGATTATCAACCGGGGTAGCTGGTTGATATCCTAGAACCATCTCGAATGGACTCTTTCCCGTAGCTGACGACACTTGTATATTATAAGCAAACTGGGCCGTATCAAGCAAGAACGGCCAGTTTCTCTGAGTCGCAGAAACAAAGTGCCTCAAGTATTCTTCTACCATCGCATTGATGCGCTCGGTCTGTCCATCTGTCTGGGGGTGAAAAGCGGTGGACATCTTCAGGTCTGTTCCCAGCTTCTTAAACAAAGACCCCCAAAATCTCCCAGTAAAGCGGGTGTCTCTATCACTGATAATGTCCCGTGGTAAGCCAAAGTGCTTCACCACGTGCTGGAAAAACAGGTTGGCGGTAACCTCAGCTGAGCACTCCTCAGGAGCCGCCACAAATATAGCATACTTCGAAAATCTGTCCACTATCACCAAAACAGAACCAAGTCCATCAAAGACTGGAAAGTGAGTGATAAAGTCCATCGACACTGACATAAATGGTCTAGCTGGTGTGGGCAAAGGCTGGAGAAGACCTGCCTCCAGTCTTCTCTCTATTTTATCCTGTTGGCATACCAAACAGGTCTTCACAAAATGCTCTATGTCTGATTTCATTCCTGGCCAGAACCAACCTCTTCTGAGCAGCGCATACATCCTGTGACCACCTGGATGTCCGGCCCATACAGTATCATGGAACTCCCTCATTAGGCCAAAACGAATGTCTCCCGAGGCGGGAACATAAGTTCTGCCACCCTGAGCCATGATAAGGCCATCCTCATCTACGTAGAATCTGCGCACTGTCCCCTCTCGGATCTGTGCTACAAGCTTCTGGTAGGCTTTATCAGTACTGGCGGTCTGCTTAAGATACTAAAAAATCTTTCCTTCTGCTCTCGAAAGTGTGCATACCATAGCAACACTGCTAATTCTGCTGAGGGCATCTGGAACCTGATGACACTTGCCCGGTTTATGCTCCCAACTAAAATCAAATTCTGCTAGGAGTTCTTGCCAACGGGCCTGCCTGGCTGACAGTTTCTTCTGAGTCTGGAAGAAAGTGTTAGCAATGTTATCAGTCTTCACTATGAAATGACTCCCCAGAAGGTAAATACGCCACAATCTGAGACAGTGGACGACATCTAGCATTTCTTTCTCGTGTGCAGAGTAATTTAGCTCAGCTGCTTTCAGCTTTCTGCTCTCATAGGCTACAGGTCTACCATCCTGAACTAACACGCCGCCTAGAGCACGGTCTGAAGCATCAGTGTGCACTTCAAACCCTTGTGAGAAATCTGGTAATTTTAGCACGGGCTCTGAAGTTACCAGCTTCTTCAGAGTCTCAAAAGCTTCTTGGTGAGTTTCATCCCAACACCAAGTCTTGTCCTTTCTGAGCAAATCTGTCAAAGGTGCCACTACCTTTGAGTATCCCATGATGAATCTTCTATAGAAGTTTTCCAGACCCAGAAAAGACCGCAGTTGAGTCACACTGGAAGGACTAGGCCAATCCCAAATGGCCTTAATCTTGTCATTGTCCATCCTCACACTGCCTTGGGACACAACATGTCCTAAAAACTGGATTTCGGTCTGGGCAAACTCACATTTCTCTGCCTTCAGATACAACTGATTATCCCGGAGTACTTGCAGAACTTGCTTCAGATGCTTCTCGTGCTCCTTCAGATCAGATGAATATACCACTATATCATCAAGATACACCACCACGAACTTATCCAAAAATGGGTTTAGGATATTGTTCATGAGGTTGCAAAACGTAGCAGGAGCATTAGTGAGTCCAAAAGGCATCACCATGAACTCAAACGAGCCGTACCGCGTGACACAAGTAGTCTTCGGCTCATCCCCCTCGGCAATTCGCACCTGCCAATATCCTGATCTCAAGTCCAACTTGCTAAAGATCTTTGCATTTGCTAATCTATCCAGCAAGTCTTGGATCAAAGGGATTGGGTAGGCATTGCGCACAGTGACTTTGTTTAACGCTCTATAATCCACGCACATGCGCAAGCTCCCATCTTTCTTCTTTTGGAACAGGACAGGTGCTCCATACGGTGCCTTCGAGGGTTGGATATACCCTGACTCTAAGAGCTCATTCAATTGTTTTCTAAGCTCTGCCAGTTCTAACGGTGGCATGCGGTAGGGAGGCTGTGCTGGGGTACTGCTCCAGGGATTAACTCAATCTGGTGATCTATGTCTCTCCTGGGAGGCAGTACCTTGGGCATCTCTGGTGGGATAACATCTTTGTACTCTTTCAACAAGGCTCCAACAGAACATGGTACTGATGTCAGTAAGCTCTCCAATGAAGTTTCAGCAGCCCCCATAATGACTTCTTTTCCTTTTCTGCTACGAGAACTGGAGGAAGTGGCCAGTTCCCTCACATCCCTCATAACTGGTCTGGGATCTGAATCCACCTGGGGATGGTCTTCCACTAATCTGATATGAGCTAAGTATGTGGAAGCCCCATGCCTCACTCCATTTGCTAGGGAGGTAGGAGTAAGCTCCTTCTCCTTTGCTTTCTTCTTCTCCTCTTTCATCCCAGTAAAGCAAGGGATGAAACAAGGATTCTTTTCATCCAGTACTAACAAACTGTTGAGATGTGGCATTGGGGTGGCCTTTGCTCTTCTCAGAAGGTCCATACCCACAATGACATCAAAAACATCTAGTTGAGTAACTAGCACTGTGCATTTCCCACTCCAGGGACCCATTTTCACTGGGACATCATAGGATATGCCCATAGCTTTTCTTGCCTCAGCATTGACTGTCTTCACATGGGTGTTACTGGTCGTCGTCCTCAGCTTCAGTTGCTCTCGCAACCTATCTGACACAAATAAGTGAGTGGCCCCAGTATCAACCATGGCTGCAATTTCTACTCCGTTCAGGCTGATATTCGTGTACATCAGTGGGGAAGATCTCACTGATACATTCGCAATCACCAATGGATTGACTGATGCAAAACTCTGTGGATCTTCTTTTCCTGCGTCCTTCTTATCTGCTAGGACCGCAGCTATCGCTCTTTTTGTAGGACAATCCCTCATCACGTGAGGGCCATTGCACACAAAGCAGGCCAGCTTCCTCTTGGGACTAGACTCATTCCTCTTTTTCTGCACTGGAGGTGTCTTCTGATGAGTCTGAGGAACTGGTGCTTTACTCTTTTGCTTGTATTTGGGGACGTACTTCTTCTTACCCTTGTCTGGCACACGGGTATGGGAAGATGAAGAAGTCACTCCCCCAGCTTGAGGTCTACTACCCCTCATGTCTAATAGAGCGTCTGCAGCTACCACGGCATCTCTGTAGGTCGTTACTCCCTGTCTCCTGAGCTCTAACAGTGCCCAGTCCTGAAGACCTCCTAGAAATGATATGAATTTCTCCTCTTCACTCATGTTAGGGATCTCCAGAAGCAATGTGGCAAATTGCTTGACATAATCCCTTACAGTGCCGGTCTGCCTCAAACTTCTGAACTGCATGCGAGCAGTAAATAAGGTGTTCGCAGGTCTAAATTGAGCTCTCATCTCTAACTTTAGATCCTCCCACGACACAACCTCGGGATGCTCTCCCTCGGTCCTCGGGGCTACAGAAGTCCTCCACCAGACTTTGGCATCTCCCGTGAGGAACGATGCACAAACCTCAATTCTGTCTTCTTCTGGCACCCGAGCCGCTTTGAAATAGTGCTCCATGTCGAACAGGAAGTTTTCTAGCTCTTTCGCTACCCTGGCTCCTCCAAAGGTAGACGGGTCAGGTATATGGCGTTTCACTACTGGCTGTGAAGGCCCGACCCCAGCTGTGGGTGTAGGCGGGTTTGAAGCTACCTGGGCTAAGGCTAGCTTCAACATGGCTATCCTAGCAGTTAGAGTCTCTACAGTAGACTCTAATCTCTGGACTCTGGCATCATTAACATGCTCATAATGTAACTGGAGTTCCCTGAGCGTCTGCATCCGCTCAGCTAGTGGATCTCCTTGCCATTCTGCCTCATCTATCCCAACAGCCATCTCTAGTCTGGTGAACCTATCATCCAGATCTAGCAACCCTGGTAACTCTGAAGTACCTGTCTCTGCCATCTGGTGTTGTGATGGGTGAACTGTGCTGACGGTTGAATGGACCCCGAAACTGATCGATAAGTCGTGTAACTGAGGATTTACGCCCCGGCGCTAAGCACCGACGTACGCAACTCCCAAACAGCACAACAACTCACGTCTATATCTCGGTGTCACACACAACCACTGCTTGTCAGGTTGAGTTGTTGCTGCGCGTGGTCTCTGATACCACAATTGTCACGCCCCAATTTTTCGCTGTGTAAATTGAGGGTGATGGCACGACTTACACACTGTGTAACCCGAGTGTCCAAAGTTACACACTGCGTAAACCGTCAGCCTAACTCTCAAATACACGCGCTCTATGCACGTGCGCGATGCGGAAGTCTAAGATCGATGCGCCAACTCAAACCACACTGGACCCCGGATGGGTAAGTCTCGTGCCCCGATCAAATGCCTCTGCGCTCTGTGGATCACTGCGCTCCCGGGCTGATATCTGATGGTCTGGGCCTAATCTTCTCCTAGCCCTAGACCTACGTCAATGAGCGGCGGGTGGGCAGCACACGTTGCTCCTCAACCCAATATGCCTCTCAAGGACCGTCCTTAATACGTAGCGCCCTGTGTAAGTACACACACCAGAATCACAGGCAATACAATAGTCGGGCACTAGACATGTGCCCCGATCCTAAGCAGTATATCGACCACTACACCACAAGGAGGGTACGCCCTATGAAGTAGGTGCGCCCGCCCCTAATCACACCGAGGCCTCAGCTGGCCAGGCAGTACACAATGAATATAAAAGTGAGGAAAACCCCTCCACTACCCAATGTGGGCTGAGGGATCAAAAACCTCACACTAACTACTCACAAGCGTCTTATACAACGAATTACGATGCCCTAACTACGAAAGCATGTAAATGTACCTCCAAGGATCGCCCGACCCTTGGGAGCCGTTTGTACAAGTTGGCTTTAGTTGCTCCTCGCCGGAAAACCACTTTAGACCGCCGGAAACTCCTTCCCAATGCTGCCCAAGTTGCTGCCCCCTTGAAGCTCCAACAAGCCGAATGCAAGGGGACTCCTTCCCCTTTGCTGCCGTGAGAGGGGGAACACCTTCCCCCTTGGATCCGAGTAGGGGAGAACCCCTAAATGCTGCTGCCTCCTCTCCAAGGTCGCCCCACCAGCAGGTGGACGCCTCCCCTCAGCTCGAGCACCCTCAAGGTGGCCGGAAATGAAGGTGGAGATGGCCGGAAAAGCTGCTGCCGAGCTGCTGCTCTAGCTGAACCGAAAGTGGGGATTCTCCTCCCACTTGTTGCTGCTCCTCTCCAAGACTCAGCCACCCAAAGGTAGCCGCACCTCTTGAGCTCAAGAGGCCTCCCTCTCGCCGGAGAAGGAGGTGGAAAGGCTGCTGCCGCCGGCTGCTCCACAAGCTGGCCGAGAGTGGAGACACTTCCTCCTTTCGGATCTCCTCCAAGACTCGACACCAAAGATGCTGCCGCAACCTTTGAGCTCTCTCAAAGGGCCTCCAAAGCTCGCCGGAATGGAGGTGGAAGATGGCCGGAAGTTGTTGAGGAAATCGCCCCCAAATGTGTGCAGCCGCCCTCAAGCTCTCTCGGATGATGATGCTGCCGATTAGGGTTGTCCCCTAATTCGAAATGCCTCAAGCTTCACTTACTCAATCCGCCATCCAATGTTGCTTTGAGATTAGTGAAGTGCATGAAGAGTATAAGAGAAATGCGCCCCTTCCTTTATCAGCGAATGACCCAAGCTCGGGTTGGCCATCCCATGCAACATAAGGTTTAGCACTCTCCTAGGTCATGGGTTCGAGACTCACCCATGCCACATTTTTTTTCTGTGCTTGTACACTTCTGTACAAGGCTATAATTTTTGCTAAGTGTCCCATGCTCCTCCATGGTCCATGCAAAACATCTTAATCCATTTATTATTGGTTTTGCCCCCTTCTACATCAGGCCTCACCCCAAGATGAGGGTCTCTCCCTGCTCATAACCTCTATGAGTATGCAGAGGGGTCTGGGTGTGTACCCCGCACACCCAGGTCGTCACATTCTCCCCCAGCTGACCTAGACCTCGCCCCCGAGGGCTTCCTCATATCTCTTGAACAACCAATGAAATTGTTCAAGGTCAGCCATCTTTTCCCAAGTAGCATCCTCCTCCGCCTCGCCCTGCCACTGTACTAACATCTCAGCCTTCTGTCCTTTGCCGCTCCATCCGTAGATACGGTGATTCAGAATCTTCAAAGGCTGCTTAGCAAACTGTACTGAGCCACGGGCTGGCTTTCTTCTTACTTGCTGTCGCTCAGGATGCAGATCATCTGAGTGAAATTTCTTGAGGAAACTAACATGGAATGTGGAATGCAGCTTGTAATGCTTTGGCAGGTTTAACTTATAGGCTACTGTACCCATTCTCTTGATAACTGTAAATGGTCCTTCATATTTGGGTACTAGCCCTCTGTGAACAGTGCCTGCCACTATTTTTCTCCACATCTGAGGAGTGAGTTTGAGGAGCACCAAATCACCTACCTCAAACTCCACATGACGCCTATGTCTGTTCGCATACTTAACCATACGGTTGGACGCTTTCCTCAAGCTATCCCGAGCTTCTTCCCAGAGCTCTATGCGGTCCTTGACATATTGATTCGCAGCCTTATTCCGACTGCTTGCTCCACTAGCCAGATTATCAACCGGGGTAGCTGGTTGATATCCTAGAACCATCTCGAATGGACTCTTTCCCGTAGCTGACGACACTTGTATATTATAAGCAAACTGGGCCGTATCAAGCAAGAACGGCCAGTTTCTCTGAGTCGCAGAAACAAAGTGCCTCAAGTATTCTTCTACCATCGCATTGATGCGCTCGGTCTGTCCATCTGTCTGGGGGTGAAAAGCGGTGGACATCTTCAGGTCTGTTCCCAGCTTCTTAAACAAAGACCCCCAAAATCTCCCAGTAAAGCGGGTGTCTCTATCACTGATAATGTCCCGTGGTAAGCCAAAGTGCTTCACCACGTGCTGGAAAAACAGGTTGGCGGTAACCTCAGCTGAGCACTCCTCAGGAGCCGCCACAAATATAGCATACTTCGAAAATCTGTCCACTATCACCAAAACAGAACCAAGTCCATCAAAGACTGGAAAGTGAGTGATAAAGTCCATCGACACTGACATAAATGGTCTAGCTGGTGTGGGCAAAGGCTGGAGAAGACCTGCCTCCAGTCTTCTCTCTATTTTATCCTGTTGGCATACCAAACAGGTCTTCACAAAATGCTCTATGTCTGATTTCATTCCTGGCCAGAACCAACCTCTTCTGAGCAGCGCATACATCCTGTGACCACCTGGATGTCCGGCCCATACAGTATCATGGAACTCCCTCATTAGGCCAAAACGAATGTCTCCCGAGGCGGGAACATAAGTTCTGCCACCCTGAGCCATGATAAGGCCATCCTCATCTACGTAGAATCTGCGCACTGTCCCCTCTCGGATCTGTGCTACAAGCTTCTGGTAGGCTTTATCAGTACTGGCGGTCTGCTTAAGATACTAAAAAATCTTTCCTTCTGCTCTCGAAAGTGTGCATACCATAGCAACACTGCTAATTCTGCTGAGGGCATCTGGAACCTGATGACACTTGCCCGGTTTATGCTCCCAACTAAAATCAAATTCTGCTAGGAGTTCTTGCCAACGGGCCTGCCTGGCTGACAGTTTCTTCTGAGTCTGGAAGAAAGTGTTAGCAATGTTATCAGTCTTCACTATGAAATGACTCCCCAGAAGGTAAATACGCCACAATCTGAGACAGTGGACGACATCTAGCATTTCTTTCTCGTGTGCAGAGTAATTTAGCTCAGCTGCTTTCAGCTTTCTGCTCTCATAGGCTACAGGTCTACCATCCTGAACTAACACGCCGCCTAGAGCACGGTCTGAAGCATCAGTGTGCACTTCAAACCCTTGTGAGAAATCTGGTAATTTTAGCACGGGCTCTGAAGTTACCAGCTTCTTCAGAGTCTCAAAAGCTTCTTGGTGAGTTTCATCCCAACACCAAGTCTTGTCCTTTCTGAGCAAATCTGTCAAAGGTGCCACTACCTTTGAGTATCCCATGATGAATCTTCTATAGAAGTTTTCCAGACCCAGAAAAGACCGCAGTTGAGTCACACTGGAAGGACTAGGCCAATCCCAAATGGCCTTAATCTTGTCATTGTCCATCCTCACACTGCCTTGGGACACAACATGTCCTAAAAACTGGATTTCGGTCTGGGCAAACTCACATTTCTCTGCCTTCAGATACAACTGATTATCCCGGAGTACTTGCAGAACTTGCTTCAGATGCTTCTCGTGCTCCTTCAGATCAGATGAATATACCACTATATCATCAAGATACACCACCACGAACTTATCCAAAAATGGGTTTAGGATATTGTTCATGAGGTTGCAAAACGTAGCAGGAGCATTAGTGAGTCCAAAAGGCATCACCATGAACTCAAACGAGCCGTACCGCGTGACACAAGTAGTCTTCGGCTCATCCCCCTCGGCAATTCGCACCTGCCAATATCCTGATCTCAAGTCCAACTTGCTAAAGATCTTTGCATTTGCTAATCTATCCAGCAAGTCTTGGATCAAAGGGATTGGGTAGGCATTGCGCACAGTGACTTTGTTTAACGCTCTATAATCCACGCACATGCGCAAGCTCCCATCTTTCTTCTTTTGGAACAGGACAGGTGCTCCATACGGTGCCTTCGAGGGTTGGATATACCCTGACTCTAAGAGCTCATTCAATTGTTTTCTAAGCTCTGCCAGTTCTAACGGTGGCATGCGGTAGGGAGGCTGTGCTGGGGTACTGCTCCAGGGATTAACTCAATCTGGTGATCTATGTCTCTCCTGGGAGGCAGTACCTTGGGCATCTCTGGTGGGATAACATCTTTGTACTCTTTCAACAAGGCTCCAACAGAACATGGTACTGATGTCAGTAAGCTCTCCAATGAAGTTTCAGCAGCCCCCATAATGACTTCTTTTCCTTTTCTGCTACGAGAACTGGAGGAAGTGGCCAGTTCCCTCACATCCCTCATAACTGGTCTGGGATCTGAATCCACCTGGGGATGGTCTTCCACTAATCTGATATGAGCTAAGTATGTGGAAGCCCCATGCCTCACTCCATTTGCTAGGGAGGTAGGAGTAAGCTCCTTCTCCTTTGCTTTCTTCTTCTCCTCTTTCATCCCAGTAAAGCAAGGGATGAAACAAGGATTCTTTTCATCCAGTACTAACAAACTGTTGAGATGTGGCATTGGGGTGGCCTTTGCTCTTCTCAGAAGGTCCATACCCACAATGACATCAAAAACATCTAGTTGAGTAACTAGCACTGTGCATTTCCCACTCCAGGGACCCATTTTCACTGGGACATCATAGGATATGCCCATAGCTTTTCTTGCCTCAGCATTGACTGTCTTCACATGGGTGTTACTGGTCGTCGTCCTCAGCTTCAGTTGCTCTCGCAACCTATCTGACACAAATAAGTGAGTGGCCCCAGTATCAACCATGGCTGCAATTTCTACTCCGTTCAGGCTGATATTCGTGTACATCAGTGGGGAAGATCTCACTGATACATTCGCAATCACCAATGGATTGACTGATGCAAAACTCTGTGGATCTTCTTTTCCTGCGTCCTTCTTATCTGCTAGGACCGCAGCTATCGCTCTTTTTGTAGGACAATCCCTCATCACGTGAGGGCCATTGCACACAAAGCAGGCCAGCTTCCTCTTGGGACTAGACTCATTCCTCTTTTTCTGCACTGGAGGTGTCTTCTGATGAGTCTGAGGAACTGGTGCTTTACTCTTTTGCTTGTATTTGGGGACGTACTTCTTCTTACCCTTGTCTGGCACACGGGTATGGGAAGATGAAGAAGTCACTCCCCCAGCTTGAGGTCTACTACCCCTCATGTCTAATAGAGCGTCTGCAGCTACCACGGCATCTCTGTAGGTCGTTACTCCCTGTCTCCTGAGCTCTAACAGTGCCCAGTCCTGAAGACCTCCTAGAAATGATATGAATTTCTCCTCTTCACTCATGTTAGGGATCTCCAGAAGCAATGTGGCAAATTGCTTGACATAATCCCTTACAGTGCCGGTCTGCCTCAAACTTCTGAACTGCATGCGAGCAGTAAATAAGGTGTTCGCAGGTCTAAATTGAGCTCTCATCTCTAACTTTAGATCCTCCCACGACACAACCTCGGGATGCTCTCCCTCGGTCCTCGGGGCTACAGAAGTCCTCCACCAGACTTTGGCATCTCCCGTGAGGAACGATGCACAAACCTCAATTCTGTCTTCTTCTGGCACCCGAGCCGCTTTGAAATAGTGCTCCATGTCGAACAGGAAGTTTTCTAGCTCTTTCGCTACCCTGGCTCCTCCAAAGGTAGACGGGTCAGGTATATGGCGTTTCACTACTGGCTGTGAAGGCCCGACCCCAGCTGTGGGTGTAGGCGGGTTTGAAGCTACCTGGGCTAAGGCTAGCTTCAACATGGCTATCCTAGCAGTTAGAGTCTCTACAGTAGACTCTAATCTCTGGACTCTGGCATCATTAACATGCTCATAATGTAACTGGAGTTCCCTGAGCGTCTGCATCCGCTCAGCTAGTGGATCTCCTTGCCATTCTGCCTCATCTATCCCAACAGCCATCTCTAGTCTGGTGAACCTATCATCCAGATCTAGCAACCCTGGTAACTCTGAAGTACCTGTCTCTGCCATCTGGTGTTGTGATGGGTGAACTGTGCTGACGGTTGAATGGACCCCGAAACTGATCGATAAGTCGTGTAACTGAGGATTTACGCCCCGGCGCTAAGCACCGACGTACGCAACTCCCAAACAGCACAACAACTCACGTCTATATCTCGGTGTCACACACAACCACTGCTTGTCAGGTTGAGTTGTTGCTGCGCGTGGTCTCTGATACCACAATTGTCACGCCCCAATTTTTCGCTGTGTAAATTGAGGGTGATGGCACGACTTACACACTGTGTAACCCGAGTGTCCAAAGTTACACACTGCGTAAACCGTCAGCCTAACTCTCAAATACACGCGCTCTATGCACGTGCGCGATGCGGAAGTCTAAGATCGATGCGCCAACTCAAACCACACTGGACCCCGGATGGGTAAGTCTCGTGCCCCGATCAAATGCCTCTGCGCTCTGTGGATCACTGCGCTCCCGGGCTGATATCTGATGGTCTGGGCCTAATCTTCTCCTAGCCCTAGACCTACGTCAATGAGCGGCGGGTGGGCAGCACACGTTGCTCCTCAACCCAATATGCCTCTCAAGGACCGTCCTTAATACGTAGCGCCCTGTGTAAGTACACACACCAGAATCACAGGCAATACAATAGTCGGGCACTAGACATATGCCCCGATCCTAAGCAGTATATCGACCACTACACCACAAGGAGGGTACGCCCTATGAAGTAGGTGCGCCCGCCCCTAATCACACCGAGGCCTCAGCTGGCCAGGCAGTACACAATGAATATAAAAGTGAGGAAAACCCCTCCACTACCCAATGTGGGCTGAGGGATCAAAAACCTCACACTAACTACTCACAAGCGTCTTATACAACGAATTACGATGCCCTAACTACGAAAGCATGTAAATGTACCTCCAAGGATCGCCCGACCCTTGGGAGCCGTTTGTACAAGTTGGCTTTAGTTGCTCCTCGCCGGAAAACCACTTTAGACCGCCGGAAACTCCTTCCCAATGCTGCCCAAGTTGCTGCCCCCTTGAAGCTCCAACAAGCCGAATGCAAGGGGACTCCTTCCCCTTTGCTGCCGTGAGAGGGGGAACACCTTCCCCCTTGGATCCGAGTAGGGGAGAACCCCTAAATGCTGCTGCCTCCTCTCCAAGGTCGCCCCACCAGCAGGTGGACGCCTCCCCTCAGCTCGAGCACCCTCAAGGTGGCCGGAAATGAAGGTGGAGATGGCCGGAAAAGCTGCTGCCGAGCTGCTGCTCTAGCTGAACCGAAAGTGGGGATTCTCCTCCCACTTGTTGCTGCTCCTCTCCAAGACTCAGCCACCCAAAGGTAGCCGCACCTCTTGAGCTCAAGAGGCCTCCCTCTCGCCGGAGAAGGAGGTGGAAAGGCTGCTGCCGCCGGCTGCTCCACAAGCTGGCCGAGAGTGGAGACACTTCCTCCTTTCGGATCTCCTCCAAGACTCGACACCAAAGATGCTGCCGCAACCTTTGAGCTCTCTCAAAGGGCCTCCAAAGCTCGCCGGAATGGAGGTGGAAGATGGCCGGAAGTTGTTGAGGAAATCGCCCCCAAATGTGTGCAGCCGCCCTCAAGCTCTCTCGGATGATGATGCTGCCGATTAGGGTTGTCCCCTAATTCGAAATGCCTCAAGCTTCACTTACTCAATCCGCCATCCAATGTTGCTTTGAGATTAGTGAAGTGCATGAAGAGTATAAGAGAAATGCGCCCCTTCCTTTATCAGCGAATGACCCAAGCTCGGGTTGGCCATCCCATGCAACATAAGGTTTAGCACTCTCCTAGGTCATGGGTTCGAGACTCACCCATGCCACATTTTTTTTCTGTGCTTGTACACTTCTGTACAAGGCTATAATTTTTGCTAAGTGTCCCATGCTCCTCCATGGTCCATGCAAAACATCTTAATCCATTTATTATTGGTTTTGCCCCCTTCTACATCAGGCCTCACCCCAAGATGAGGGTCTCTCCCTGCTCATAACCTCTATGAGTATGCAGAGGGGTCTGGGTGTGTACCCCGCACACCCAGGTCGTCACATTCTCCCCCAGCTGACCTAGACCTCGCCCCCGAGGGCTTCCTCATATCTCTTGAACAACCAATGAAATTGTTCAAGGTCAGCCATCTTTTCCCAAGTAGCATCCTCCTCCGCCTCGCCCTGCCACTGTACTAACATCTCAGCCTTCTGTCCTTTGCCGCTCCATCCGTAGATACGGTGATTCAGAATCTTCAAAGGCTGCTTAGCAAACTGTACTGAGCCACGGGCTGGCTTTCTTCTTACTTGCTGTCGCTCAGGATGCAGATCATCTGAGTGAAATTTCTTGAGGAAACTAACATGGAATGTGGAATGCAGCTTGTAATGCTTTGGCAGGTTTAACTTATAGGCTACTGTACCCATTCTCTTGATAACTGTAAATGGTCCTTCATATTTGGGTACTAGCCCTCTGTGAACAGTGCCTGCCACTATTTTTCTCCACATCTGAGGAGTGAGTTTGAGGAGCACCAAATCACCTACCTCAAACTCCACATGACGCCTATGTCTGTTCGCATACTTAACCATACGGTTGGACGCTTTCCTCAAGCTATCCCGAGCTTCTTCCCAGAGCTCTATGCGGTCCTTGACATATTGATTCGCAGCCTTATTCCGACTGCTTGCTCCACTAGCCAGATTATCAACCGGGGTAGCTGGTTGATATCCTAGAACCATCTCGAATGGACTCTTTCCCGTAGCTGACGACACTTGTATATTATAAGCAAACTGGGCCGTATCAAGCAAGAACGGCCAGTTTCTCTGAGTCGCAGAAACAAAGTGCCTCAAGTATTCTTCTACCATCGCATTGATGCGCTCGGTCTGTCCATCTGTCTGGGGGTGAAAAGCGGTGGACATCTTCAGGTCTGTTCCCAGCTTCTTAAACAAAGACCCCCAAAATCTCCCAGTAAAGCGGGTGTCTCTATCACTGATAATGTCCCGTGGTAAGCCAAAGTGCTTCACCACGTGCTGGAAAAACAGGTTGGCGGTAACCTCAGCTGAGCACTCCTCAGGAGCCGCCACAAATATAGCATACTTCGAAAATCTGTCCACTATCACCAAAACAGAACCAAGTCCATCAAAGACTGGAAAGTGAGTGATAAAGTCCATCGACACTGACATAAATGGTCTAGCTGGTGTGGGCAAAGGCTGGAGAAGACCTGCCTCCAGTCTTCTCTCTATTTTATCCTGTTGGCATACCAAACAGGTCTTCACAAAATGCTCTATGTCTGATTTCATTCCTGGCCAGAACCAACCTCTTCTGAGCAGCGCATACATCCTGTGACCACCTGGATGTCCGGCCCATACAGTATCATGGAACTCCCTCATTAGGCCAAAACGAATGTCTCCCGAGGCGGGAACATAAGTTCTGCCACCCTGAGCCATGATAAGGCCATCCTCATCTACGTAGAATCTGCGCACTGTCCCCTCTCGGATCTGTGCTACAAGCTTCTGGTAGGCTTTATCAGTACTGGCGGTCTGCTTAAGATACTAAAAAATCTTTCCTTCTGCTCTCGAAAGTGTGCATACCATAGCAACACTGCTAATTCTGCTGAGGGCATCTGGAACCTGATGACACTTGCCCGGTTTATGCTCCCAACTAAAATCAAATTCTGCTAGGAGTTCTTGCCAACGGGCCTGCCTGGCTGACAGTTTCTTCTGAGTCTGGAAGAAAGTGTTAGCAATGTTATCAGTCTTCACTATGAAATGACTCCCCAGAAGGTAAATACGCCACAATCTGAGACAGTGGACGACATCTAGCATTTCTTTCTCGTGTGCAGAGTAATTTAGCTCAGCTGCTTTCAGCTTTCTGCTCTCATAGGCTACAGGTCTACCATCCTGAACTAACACGCCGCCTAGAGCACGGTCTGAAGCATCAGTGTGCACTTCAAACCCTTGTGAGAAATCTGGTAATTTTAGCACGGGCTCTGAAGTTACCAGCTTCTTCAGAGTCTCAAAAGCTTCTTGGTGAGTTTCATCCCAACACCAAGTCTTGTCCTTTCTGAGCAAATCTGTCAAAGGTGCCACTACCTTTGAGTATCCCATGATGAATCTTCTATAGAAGTTTTCCAGACCCAGAAAAGACCGCAGTTGAGTCACACTGGAAGGACTAGGCCAATCCCAAATGGCCTTAATCTTGTCATTGTCCATCCTCACACTGCCTTGGGACACAACATGTCCTAAAAACTGGATTTCGGTCTGGGCAAACTCACATTTCTCTGCCTTCAGATACAACTGATTATCCCGGAGTACTTGCAGAACTTGCTTCAGATGCTTCTCGTGCTCCTTCAGATCAGATGAATATACCACTATATCATCAAGATACACCACCACGAACTTATCCAAAAATGGGTTTAGGATATTGTTCATGAGGTTGCAAAACGTAGCAGGAGCATTAGTGAGTCCAAAAGGCATCACCATGAACTCAAACGAGCCGTACCGCGTGACACAAGTAGTCTTCGGCTCATCCCCCTCGGCAATTCGCACCTGCCAATATCCTGATCTCAAGTCCAACTTGCTAAAGATCTTTGCATTTGCTAATCTATCCAGCAAGTCTTGGATCAAAGGGATTGGGTAGGCATTGCGCACAGTGACTTTGTTTAACGCTCTATAATCCACGCACATGCGCAAGCTCCCATCTTTCTTCTTTTGGAACAGGACAGGTGCTCCATACGGTGCCTTCGAGGGTTGGATATACCCTGACTCTAAGAGCTCATTCAACTGTTTTCTAAGCTCTGCCAGTTCTAACGGTGGCATGCGGTAGGGAGGCTGTGCTGGGGTACTGCTCCAGGGATTAACTCAATCTGGTGATCTATGTCTCTCCTGGGAGGCAGTACCTTGGGCATCTCTGGTGGGATAACATCTTTGTACTCTTTCAACAAGGCTCCAACAGAACATGGTACTGATGTCAGTAAGCTCTCCAATGAAGTTTCAGCAGCCCCCATAATGACTTCTTTTCCTTTTCTGCTACGAGAACTGGAGGAAGTGGCCAGTTCCCTCACATCCCTCATAACTAGTCTGGGATCTGAATCCACCTGGGGATGGTCTTCCACTAATCTGATATGAGCTAAGTATGTGGAAGCCCCATGCCTCACTCCATTTGCTAGGGAGGTAGGAGTAAGCTCCTTCTCCTTTGCTTTCTTCTTCTCCTCTTTCATCCCAGTAAAGCAAGGGATGAAACAAGGATTCTTTTCATCCAGTACTAACAAACTGTTGAGATGTGGCATTGGGGTGGCCTTTGCTCTTCTCAGAAGGTCCATACCCACAATGACATCAAAAACATCTAGTTGAGTAACTAGCACTGTGCATTTCCCACTCCAGGGACCCATTTTCACTGGGACATCATAGGATATGCCCATAGCTTTTCTTGCCTCAGCATTGACTGTCTTCACATGGGTGTTACTGGTCGTCGTCCTCAGCTTCAGTTGCTCTCGCAACCTATCTGACACAAATAAGTGAGTGGCCCCAGTATCAACCATGGCTGCAATTTCTACTCCGTTCAGGCTGATATTCGTGTACATCAGTGGGGAAGATCTCACTGATACATTCGCAATCACCAATGGATTGACTGATGCAAAACTCTGTGGATCTTCTTTTCCTGCGTCCTTCTTATCTGCTAGGACCGCAGCTATCGCTCTTTTTGTAGGACAATCCCTCATCACGTGAGGGCCATTGCACACAAAGCAGGCCAGCTTCCTCTTGGGACTAGACTCATTCCTCTTTTTCTGCACTGGAGGTGTCTTCTGATGAGTCTGAGGAACTGGTGCTTTACTCTTTTGCTTGTATTTGGGGACGTACTTCTTCTTACCCTTGTCTGGCACACGGGTATGGGAAGATGAAGAAGTCACTCCCCCAGCTTGAGGTCTACTACCCCTCATGTCTAATAGAGCGTCTGCAGCTACCACGGCATCTCTGTAGGTCGTTACTCCCTGTCTCCTGAGCTCTAACAGTGCCCAGTCCTGAAGACCTCCTAGAAATGATATGAATTTCTCCTCTTCACTCATGTTAGGGATCTCCAGAAGCAATGTGGCAAATTGCTTGACATAATCCCTTACAGTGCCGGTCTGCCTCAAACTTCTGAACTGCATGCGAGCAGTAAATAAGGTGTTCGCAGGTCTAAATTGAGCTCTCATCTCTAACTTTAGATCCTCCCACGACACAACCTCGGGATGCTCTCCCTCGGTCCTCGGGGCTACAGAAGTCCTCCACCAGACTTTGGCATCTCCCGTGAGGAACGATGCACAAACCTCAATTCTGTCTTCTTCTGGCACCCGAGCCGCTTTGAAATAGTGCTCCATGTCGAACAGGAAGTTTTCTAGCTCTTTCGCTACCCTGGCTCCTCCAAAGGTAGACGGGTCAGGTATATGGCGTTTCACTACTGGCTGTGAAGGCCCGACCCCAGCTGTGGGTGTAGGCGGGTTTGAAGCTACCTGGGCTAAGGCTAGCTTCAACATGGCTATCCTAGCAGTTAGAGTCTCTACAGTAGACTCTAATCTCTGGACTCTGGCATCATTAACATGCTCATAATGTAACTGGAGTTCCCTGAGCGTCTGCATCCGCTCAGCTAGTGGATCTCCTTGCCATTCTGCCTCATCTATCCCAACAGCCATCTCTAGTCTGGTGAACCTATCATCCAGATCTAGCAACCCTGGTAACTCTGAAGTACCTGTCTCTGCCATCTGGTGTTGTGATGGGTGAACTGTGCTGACGGTTGAATGGACCCCGAAACTGATCGATAAGTCGTGTAACTGAGGATTTACGCCCCGGCGCTAAGCACCGACGTACGCAACTCCCAAACAGCACAACAACTCACGTCTATATCTCGGTGTCACACACAACCACTGCTTGTCAGGTTGAGTTGTTGCTGCGCGTGGTCTCTGATACCACAATTGTCACGCCCCAATTTTTCGCTGTGTAAATTGAGGGTGATGGCACGACTTACACACTGTGTAACCCGAGTGTCCAAAGTTACACACTGCGTAAACCGTCAGCCTAACTCTCAAATACACGCGCTCTATGCACGTGCGCGATGCGGAAGTCTAAGATCGATGCGCCAACTCAAACCACACTGGACCCCGGATGGGTAAGTCTCGTGCCCCGATCAAATGCCTCTGCGCTCTGTGGATCACTGCGCTCCCGGGCTGATATCTGATGGTCTGGGCCTAATCTTCTCCTAGCCCTAGACCTACGTCAATGAGCGGCGGGTGGGCAGCACACGTTGCTCCTCAACCCAATATGCCTCTCAAGGACCGTCCTTAATACGTAGCGCCCTGTGTAAGTACACACACCAGAATCACAGGCAATACAATAGTCGGGCACTAGACATGTGCCCCGATCCTAAGCAGTATATCGACCACTACACCACAAGGAGGGTACGCCCTATGAAGTAGGTGCGCCCGCCCCTAATCACACCGAGGCCTCAGCTGGCCAGGCAGTACACAATGAATATAAAAGTGAGGAAAACCCCTCCACTACCCAATGTGGGCTGAGGGATCAAAAACCTCACACTAACTACTCACAAGCGTCTTATACAACGAATTACGATGCCCTAACTACGAAAGCATGTAAATGTACCTCCAAGGATCGCCCGACCCTTGGGAGCCGTTTGTACAAGTTGGCTTTAGTTGCTCCTCGCCGGAAAACCACTTTAGACCGCCGGAAACTCCTTCCCAATGCTGCCCAAGTTGCTGCCCCCTTGAAGCTCCAACAAGCCGAATGCAAGGGGACTCCTTCCCCTTTGCTGCCGTGAGAGGGGGAACACCTTCCCCCTTGGATCCGAGTAGGGGAGAACCCCTAAATGCTGCTGCCTCCTCTCCAAGGTCGCCCCACCAGCAGGTGGACGCCTCCCCTCAGCTCGAGCACCCTCAAGGTGGCCGGAAATGAAGGTGGAGATGGCCGGAAAAGCTGCTGCCGAGCTGCTGCTCTAGCTGAACCGAAAGTGGGGATTCTCCTCCCACTTGTTGCTGCTCCTCTCCAAGACTCAGCCACCCAAAGGTAGCCGCACCTCTTGAGCTCAAGAGGCCTCCCTCTCGCCGGAGAAGGAGGTGGAAAGGCTGCTGCCGCCGGCTGCTCCACAAGCTGGCCGAGAGTGGAGACACTTCCTCCTTTCGGATCTCCTCCAAGACTCGACACCAAAGATGCTGCCGCAACCTTTGAGCTCTCTCAAAGGGCCTCCAAAGCTCGCCGGAATGGAGGTGGAAGATGGCCGGAAGTTGTTGAGGAAATCGCCCCCAAATGTGTGCAGCCGCCCTCAAGCTCTCTCGGATGATGATGCTGCCGATTAGGGTTGTCCCCTAATTCGAAATGCCTCAAGCTTCACTTACTCAATCCGCCATCCAATGTTGCTTTGAGATTAGTGAAGTGCATGAAGAGTATAAGAGAAATGCGCCCCTTCCTTTATCAGCGAATGACCCAAGCTCGGGTTGGCCATCCCATGCAACATAAGGTTTAGCACTCTCCTAGGTCATGGGTTCGAGACTCACCCATGCCACATTTTTTTTCTGTGCTTGTACACTTCTGTACAAGGCTATAATTTTTGCTAAGTGTCCCATGCTCCTCCATGGTCCATGCAAAATATCTTAATCCATTTATTATTGGTTTTGCCCCCTTCTACATCAGGCCTCACCCCAAGATGAGGGTCTCTCCCTACTCATAACCTCTATGAGTATGCAGAGGGGTCTGGGTGTGTACCCCGCACACCCAGGTCGTCACACAGGGTCTCACATTAAGGACGGTCCTTGAGAGGCATATTGGGTTGAGGAGCAACGTGTGCTGCCCACCCGCCGCTCATTGACGTAGGTCTAGGGCTAGGAGAAGATTAGGCCCAGACCATCAGATATCAGCCCGGGAGCACAGTGATCCACAGAGCGCAGAGGCATTTGATCGGGGCACGAGACTTACCCATCAGGGGTCCAGAGGGGTTTGAGTTGGGGCGCAGATCGATCTTAGACTTCCGCATCGCGCACGTGCATAGAGCGCGTGTATTTGAGTGTTAGGCTGACGGGTTGTGCATTGTGTAATCCTTGATACCCGGGGTTACACCGTGTGCAAGTCGTGCCATCACACCTCAATTTACACAGCGAAAAATTGGGGCGTGACACTGTGTGTCACGCCCCAATTTTTCGCTGTGTAAATTGAGGGTGATGGCACGACTTGCACACTGTGTAACTCTGGTATCACAAGTTACACACTGCGTAAACCGTCAGCCTAACTCTCAAATACACGCGCTCTATGCACGTGCGCGCTCCGGAAGTCTAAGATCGTCTGCGCCCCAACTCAAACCCCTCGATCCCCGGATGGGAAGTCCGTGCCCTGATCAAATGTCTCTGTGCTCTGTGGATCACTGTGCTCCCGGGCTGATATCTGACGGTCTGGGCCTAATCTTCTCCTAGCCCTAGACCTACGTCAATGAGCGGCGGGTGGGCAGCACACGTTGCTCCTCAACCCAATATGCCTCTCAAAGACCGTCCTTAATACGTATAGCGCCCTGTGCAATACACGCACAAGAATCACAGGCAATACAATAGTCGGGCACTAGACATATGCCCCGATCCTAAGCAATATATCGACCACTACACAACAAGGAGGGAACGCCCTATAGAGTAGGTGCGCCCGCCCCTAATCACACCGAGGCCTCAGCTGGCCAGGCAGAATACACAATGATATCAAAGTGAGGAAAACCCCTCCACTACCCAATGTGGGCTGAGGGATCAAAAACCTCACACTTACACAACTACACAGCAGTCTTATACAATATTACAATGCCCTAACTAGGAAAGCACGTAAATTATACCTCCAAAGGTCGCCCGACCTTTGGGAGCCGTTTGTACAAGTTAGGCTTTGTTGAATCTCGCCGGAACACCTCTTTGTGGCCACCGGAAATCTCCTCCCAAGCTGCCCCAAGTTGCTGTCCACTAGGCTCCAACCAAGCTCAATGCAAGGGGACTCCTTCCCCTTTGCTGCCGTGAGAGGGGGAACACCTTCCCCCTTGGATCCGAGTTGGGTTCAGCCCCTACAAGCTGCTGCCGCCTCTCCAAGTTCGCCCCACCAGCAGGTGGTCGCCACCCCTCAGCTCAAGCCCCCTCAAGGTGGCCGGAAATGAGGGTGGAGATGGCCGGAAGTTGCTGCTGCCGAGCTGCTCTCCACATAGCCGAAAGTAGGCTGTTTCTCCCTTGAGAAATCCCTCTTCCAAGACTCAGTAACTGCAGATATTGCTGCACCCTTTGAGCTCTCTCAAAGGGGCCTTCAAGTTCGCCGGAATGAAGGTAGAGATGGCTGGAACAAGCTGCTGCCGCCGGCTGCCCAATCCAGCCGAGAGTGGACTGCTCAACCCTTGCGGTTTCTCCCTTCCAAGACCCAGCAACAGCAGGTGTTGCTGCACCCTTTGAGCTCTCTCAAAGGGCCTTCAACCTCGCCGGAATGAAGGTGGAAGGAGATGGCCGGAGATGACAAAAGTCGCCCACCAAATCGCCAATGCAAGCAGCCGCAAGTCACTCTCCAAATCTCGGATGTCTTTCACGATTAGGGTTCTCCCCCTAATCCAAAAATGCTCCAAAGTTCACTTACTCTCTCAGCCCTTGGATGTGCTTTGAGATTAGTGAAATCCATGAGGAGTATAAGAGAAATGCGCCCCTTCCCTTATCAGCGAATGACCCAAGCTCGGGTTGGCCATCCCATGCAACATAAGGTTTAGCACTTCTCCTAGGTCATGGGTTCGAGACTCACCCATGCCACATTTTTTTTTTCTTTGCTTGTACACTTCTATACAAGGCTATAATTTTTGCTAAGTGTCCCATGCTCCTCCATGGTCCATGCAAAACATCTTAATCCATTATTTATTGTTTTTGCCCCCTTCTACATCAGGCCTCATCCCAAAATGAGGGTCTCTCCCTGCTCATAACCTCTATGAGTATGCAGAGGGGTCTGGGTGTGTACCCCGCACACCCAGGTCGTCACACTGTGTCTCCCTCATACTCTCTGTCAGGTTCGAGGCCAACAACTGCCTCTAATGTGTCCACTCTGTCTGTGAGAGTAACCATTGTGATTAGTAACACAAAAGCAAATATAGCAGGAGGGAATAAGTGTTGCCTGAAGTTCTGTGGAACTTTGAACCGCAACGCAGCTTTGATACCAAATGTCACACCCTAATTTTTTGCTATGGAAAACGGGGGTGATGGCACGAGTCTACACCCGTCAGCCCACTTTACACACTCTCTATTCCCCTTGTGTCGCCACACTAGTACTCAGGTACACACTTTACACAATCTTGTACACAAGGCTAATTACACCGTGCACAGGCTAATTTTACACAGAGGCACCCAACTTACACAATGAGTAACCCCCGGTAACCCCGGTTACACAATCCACACAATGTGTAATACCCCGCTATGCAAACTTACACAATCTATGTTTCCACTGCGCCCTAAGGTCAAGAGTACGTGCCCCGTGTAGAAAACCCAATACCCCAGCTATGCCCCCACCCAATGAATAGATGGCGCAAGTACAAGGCTGAAGTAATCTTCACAAGATGAATGGAGTTTCCACTCTTACACGTATAGTGCACACTAATTAAGTAGCACCCCTTTGCCTAGTAGTGTCGCCCCTTTGATCCAAGACCACCCTTAAAGCCAAACCTTATGCCCTAACACAAGGAGACACTTGGCTTACTCAAGGAGACAAGGAACGAGAGCTTACACAAAATGTCGGCATGACCCTTGCTCATTCATGGACATATGCGCAAGTAGGAAATCACAAATCCACAAGGAAGACCCAACCCAACATAGAGATCACAATACCAACATATAAGAGGAAAATACCAACTTTCATTAAAGGAAACTTGATACACAAAACCTCTTAAGTTTTCACTCAACACATATACACAATCGATACAATTTTGCATACAAGAGAGAGTTACCCCAACCTAGTAGAAACTCTCCTATGCGCCAAGTCTTGGTGTCCTCTCTTCAAGACTTGTTGAGTGAAGCCTTCTTCCCTTCCTCCACCTTGGTGTCCTTGATAGGCTCCGCAAGTGCACGGACTATCGAAGTAGTAAATAATATCGTTCCCACAGGGTGCAGGTGTCAAGTACCGACTTTTAGTGTCATTGAAAGCTAGACAAATCAAACTCAAAATGAAAGAATTAAACTAAACTAATTTTATCGAACCAAGAAGTTGACGACTAATTAGGAAAATACAATTTAAGAGATGTTCGGAACTCTAGATTCCACCACGTTGAATGTTTTAATTGTAAAACATTGAATCAAATTGAAATAGCAACGGATCTCCTTCTCTCGAAGCGCAATCCAACAGTAAATAACTTAAGGCGATCATCCTATGGTACGAATTACCTTCTCTCGAAGCGCAATCTGTTGCCTACTTAAGCTAATTTCCTACTCTCGTAGCAAAATTATCTTAAGAGAGACCCAATGAGCACTATGATGATCGTAAATCCTCGAGTGACGTTAAACAGCTCTCGCAATTCAAGTCACAAGTTTAAATGTGAACAATCGAGTATTACGATTCACCTCTCAGTACTTCTCGTAACACTTAACACATACGAATGTTTGATCAGAACAATCATACGCAATAAGCACAACTCATTCAAATAAGTAAATTTACTTAAAATCACACTGAGATTCATAAAAGATGTTTTACATGTGCAGATATGTTCAACGGGTTACGCCCGAGTCCTGAACTAGGGTTTTAACCTAAAACATGCATCGTTTAACAATGAAAACCCAAGTAAAAAAATACTCGAAAAGAAGGGAAATTACAATCCAAGGGTAGGAGACGACGAATCTTCAGTCTTCTCTCGAAAGCCCCAAAGAATCCGGTCGAATCAAGCCCTTGAATGCAGATTTTTGCCCTTTTCGCCCTAGGCTGCGTCCTTCACGAATTCTCCCTCAATAACCGCCCAAAAATCTCGATTATATACTCCTTCCCAAGCTTTGGGTGGTTAGGAATGTTAATTGGGAATTTTCCCCAATTTTTTGGCATCTGAAGCGTCGAATTTGAGGAGAAACGAACGAAAGGTCGTGATCAGCGGACGCGATCACGGGCGTGACAACGAACACGGGCAGGCCGTGTCGGTCTCGGGCAGACTGCAGGTAAGTGAACACGGCCATGCCTCTGGACACGGGCATGCTGTGTTCGTCTCTGTAAATTTCGAAACGCCCGAACACGGGCACGGCACGGCGGTGACGGCTTCGATGCATTTCATTGAGCACGGGCGTGACGAATGTCACGACCAGGCCGTGTTCAACTCGTCCTTTGCAGATTTTGAAGCAGTGATGAACACGGCCGTGATCATGGACATGGGCAGGCCGTGTTCTTCATGGAAAACTCCAAAAACTCTGAAATTTTGCCTGTAACCTCATCGAACTATGATGAATCTTTTCATAATATAAAATCTTCAAAATTCTTTACGAAAATGTAGAGAAATGACCTGCATTTCATAAATAAACGAAAAAGAGTGAAGATTTCATACTTTACAAGAAAAGATATCAAAATGTGACATAAAATAGAACTTAAGCCTATAATGATGGTAGAAACAAGACTCTAAATCCTATAAAATTGACACCTATCAATATATCACAGACTTAAAAGCTTGCTTGTCCTCAAGCAACGACTCTATCTGAAATAATCAGATATCAGAAAGACAGTATGTACAAAAGTTAAGGTATGAACCTCATATGACAGCACTTAGACTCAATCCTAGGTTGAAGAATAAATTGAGATAAACTAAACTGCGAGCAAAGAATAATGTTCAAGGTCTAATCACAATTCTGAAAATAGGAAAATCACATAACTATGCTAAGATTATTCATACTCATCATTTCCTTCTGAACTCAACCAATCAAGGGTAATTGCACTAGATAACTTATTCAACACATTTTAACATGGAAACATGAATTTTCAATCGGCGGGTTCAAGCTACTTCCCTGAATTCATTTTCAACCTTGTCACACGAAAGACAAACATTTGTGATGAATGCACCCCCGGTACTTAGTTAGAGAACGAACTCAGGGTGTATGCATCACATAATGCACACAAACTCATTTCTTCACCCTAAGGTAGAAGAAAGAGGAGTTATTCACTTTTCCCACACCCCTTCTTTTCTCATGTTATCTTTATTCTTCTTTTTTTTGTTTTTTTTTATTTCTTTTTCTTTTTCGGCAGTGCCAAGTTAGATGAACCTTTGGGTCATTGTCACTTAGGTACCACTGCCCCTTTTTCTTTTTCTATCATTTTTGTAACCTAATGCAATCAAGTTGAAAAGCTGGTAAGAAGGACTATAATAAGCATGAATATTCTAAAACATAATATTGTGTAAGAAGTAATTCAGAAAAATAAGGATCGACTATCTGAACATCATGCAAGACACAGTAAGCATACTCAAATATAATCTACAACCATGGATTCCTAAGCATAAAAGCAGTCATGATGAGATGTTCATGACCTTAACTCAAGAGACAGACATATCCTTATGAGTCTCATCATGATTCAGAATAGCATGTAAATTGAGGACAAGATTAGGAAACACCATCACAGACTTAGTTCTTCGCATTCATCACAGGCAAAATATATCATATGCACGTGTTTTATGAAATCTCAGTAGCAAGAAACATAACATAGCCAACACACTAAATAGAAAACACACTAAAGCGACAAACAAACCATATAAACCAAAGTCTGAGTAAAAACACACTAAGACTCACTAAGAGGGGAAACCCTCTACCCACGGCATAGAACTGCATAGTCTCCTATGCAGTATAAAGTACATGATAGAAATAAAAAGAAAGTAAGCAACTTACTAAGGGAATAAAGGCAGCAAAAAGTAAAAGCTGCCATGACGTCAACAAGGCAATACGGCCGCGATGGTTGGCACGGCCATGCCGTGCTTGCTGCGGCAACATGCAAAAATTGCTGAAAAAAATCATGAAAAATTCCCACTATTAGTAAGATGTTTTGCAATGTATAAAATCATAAAAATTCATGCCATGGGACATCACAAAATTATCAAAACAAAAATAACAAATAAACATAACAGAGTATCACAACAAATAATATCAAGCTTATCGTATCAACACAACATAATAATGAACGTCAGGTGAATCAGAGGCAGAAGAAATGGCATGGAAACGCCCCTTTCTTCTTCGCCTAAAAGTAACACCTATTGAGATAAGCAGCAGTAATAATAGGTGTACATAGGTCAATGTCTTAAAATCATGCAAAATAAAAATGTTTTTAAGTTCACTGTCTATCTTTCTGAAAAATAATAAATGATCCTCGTCAACGCCATCATGAAAAATCGCAGTGCAACCAGAATCAGGGTTCGTATCAAATAAGTCATCCAGAGTGGTCCATTCATCCCTTATATGTGAAGCACGTGCACCCATGTCTGTGCAAAAGTGGGATGCAAGACAATCCCACTTAGCCTTTGAACACTTCGCAAGCGCAAGTACTGTCTCCACGTTACAATATGAGCCTGAAAAAGAAGGACTTGACATATTAATAGATAAATGAAAATCTAAAATAGTATCACAAAAGTTCAGAGAAAGCTTCCCTTTCTTGACATCTATAACAGCTCCGGTGGTAGCTAGGAAAGGGCGGCCCAAGCTAAGTGGTAATCTTGAATTTTCTGACATATCCAAGACTACAAAGTCTACAGGGACAAAGAGTTCCCCGACTTTAATTGGGACATCTTCTACTATTCCCATTGGGCGGTGTATAGAGCCGTTTGCAAACTGAAGAGCTATAGGTGTGGATTCCAAGCCTCCCAAGTCCAAATTTTTGAACAGGGAGAGAGGCATGATACTCACACTGGCCCCCAAATCACAGAGAGCTCTCTCAATGGAAAAATTGCTAATACTACAAGAAATAGAAAAAATGTCAGGATCTTGGAGTTTCACGGGCATCAGTGAGCTGTAATGTCATGTCAATGCCTTGACCAATCTCTGAGGACAAGAGATAGGCGGTGCATAAGGTGGTGAAGGAACTGGGACTGGTGCAGGTTGGACCTTAGAATCCAAAAGTAACTCCTCGGAATACTGTGCATCTGAGCTTACATCTTCAGACTCTTCAACAATAGCTGCTCGAATGGCCAACTGGGGATCTTGCAACTGGACACCACTGCATGTCATAATCACATTGCAGTACTCCCTCGGATTTGCCTCTGCTTGAGAAGGGAGCTTCCCTAATGGCCTAGAGGAGAAAGCAGCCTGTTGAGCAATCTGGTTCTCAAGTGTCTTCGAGTGAGAAAGCAGGGAGTCCACCTTGGAATTTAACTGCCGAATAGATTCATCAACACCCTCATTTCGTTTTGACTGAGTATTGATGAAATTCTCCAGCAGTAACTCTAAACTAGATTTCTGAGGCTGATTAAACTGTCTTTCTTGAAATCCGGGGGGTGGTGGCCTGAATTGGGGTGGAGAGAACTGATTGCTAAAATTTCCCTGGAGAGCCTGATTGTTGAAGTTCGGTGGGTTAGCTTGGTTTTGAGTGTTCCGGTAGGAGAAGTTTGGATGACTCCTCCATCCGGGGTTATATGTGCCAGAGAATGGGTCATTCTGGATCCTCTGATCTTGATTTACTAAGGCATTCACCTGCTCAACAGAAGCATCAGAAGAAGAAAGTGTCATTATCTGGCAGTTAGTAGCACCATGTCCCAAGTTACCACAAACTTCACATGTTATTGAATTAATAGACGATGTATTAAAATTCATTGATGTTAGTTGGTGGGACAAGGAGTCAACCTTGGCCGCCAACGAACTCAACATGTCAAGGTCATGCTTACCTCCTCCTCTTACCGGGACATTTCTCTCACTCGTCCATTGGTAATGATTCAGAGCCATGTCCTCGATTAAATTCATGGCATCGTCAACGTTTTTGTTCATCAGGGCTCCTCCCGCGGCTGCATCTACAGAAAAACGAGTATTATATAAAAGACCGTTATAGAAAGTATGCACGAGTACCCATTTTTCCAGTCCATGATGTAGGCACAATCGTAGCAACTCCTTGAAATGGTCCCAGGCCTCGTAGAGCGACTCGCCTTCCCTCTGGCTAAAATTCGTTATTTGGTTCCTCAACTGAGCCGTCTTGCTCGGTGGAAAATATTTGGAGAGGAACGCATGGGAAAGCTGATCCCATGTTGTGATGGAGCCGTGTGGGAGGGACTGTAGCCATGCGCGCGCGCGATCCATGAGGGAGAAAGGAAAAAGACGTAAGCGTATAGCATCAAAAGTTACCCCGTTTATCTTAAGAGTATCACAATATTCAAGAAAAATTGATAAATGGAGATTAGGGTCATCCTATGGTGAACCACTGAATTAGTTCTGCTGAACCATATGCACGAGGACCGGCTTGATCTCAAAGTTATTTGCTTCGACCTCCAGTCGAGCAATACTGGAGTGTAAGCCCTGTATATTGGGTACAACAAAATCTCGTAGTGAGCGGCTCTAGTCCATTATAGTAGTCGAGTTCAGATGGGCTTCCTCAAGCTTTTGATCGTGAACTTTCCTCTGAGCTCTAAAGGTCCGTTCAATCTCGGGGTCTTCTGGCACTAGCTGACCTGTTCTAATGGTTCTTGGCATGCACAGGGTTAGCAGACCAGAGAATAATAATATAAGCTTGAAGAATGAAAGAAGACAAGAAATATGAACAAATCAAATAAAAGAAAAGAAAAAGCAATCAAAAACAAAAAATTATCTAGTCTATCAACTCAACTATTTAATCGATATTGACTACGCCTTGCTCCCCGACAACGGCGCCAAAAACTTGATAGGCTCCGCAAGTGCACGGACTATCGAAGTAGTAAATAATATCGTTCCCACAGGGAGCAGGTGTCAAGTACCGACTTTTAGTGTCATTGAAAGCTATACAAATCAAACTCAAAATGAAAGAATTAAACTAAACTAATTTTATCAAACCAAGAAGTTGACGACTAATTAGGAAAATACAGTTTAAGAGATGTTCGGAACTCTAGATTTCACCACGTTGAATGTTTTAATTGTAAAACATTGAATCAAATTGAAATAGCAACGGATCTCCTTCTCTCGAAGCACAATCCGACAGTAAATAACTTAAGGCGATCATGCTATGGTACGAATTACCTTCTCTCGAAGCGCAATCCGGTGCCTACTTAAGCTAATTTCCTACTCTCGTAGCAAAATTATCTTAAGAGAGACCCAATGAGCTCTATGATGATCGTGAATCCTCGAGTGACGTTAAATGGCTCTCGCAATTCAAGTCACAAGTTTAAATGAGAACTATTGAGTGTTACGATTCACCTCTCAATACTTCTCGTAACACTTAACACATACGAATGTTTGATCAGAACAATCATACGCAATAAGCACAACTCATTTAAATAAGTAAATTTACTTAAAATCACACTGAGATTCATAAAAGATGTTTTACATGTGTAGATATGTTCAACGGGTTACGCCCGAGTCCTGAACTAGGGTTTTAACCTAAAACATGCATCGTTTAACAATGAAAACCCAAGTAAAAAAATACTCGAAAAGAAGGGAAATTACAATCCAAGGGTAGGAGACGATGAATCTTCAGTCTTCTCTCGAAAGCCCCAAAGAATCCGGTCGAATCAAGCCCTCGAATGCAGATTTTCGCCCTTTTCACCCTAGGTCGCGTCCTTCACGAATTCTCCCTCAATAACCGCCCAAAAATCTCGATTATATAATCCTTCCCAAGCTTTGGGCAGTTAGGAATGTTAATTGGGAATTTTTCTCAATTTTCTGGCATCTGGAGCGTCGAATTTGGGAGAAACGAACGAAAGGTCGTGATCAGCGGACGTGATCACGGGCGTGACAGCGAACACGGGCAGGCCGTGTCGGTCTCGGGCAGACTGCAGGTAAGTGAACACGACCGTGCCTCTGAACACGGGAATGCCGTGTTCGTCTCTGTAAATTCCGGAACGCCCGAACACGGGCGCGGCACGGCGGTGACGGCTTCGATGTATTTCATTGAGCACGGGCGTGACGAATGTCACGGCCAGGCCGTGTTCAACTCGTCCTTTGCAGATTTTGAAGCAGTGATGAACACGGCCAGGCCGTGATCATGGACACGGGCAGGCCGTGTTCTTCATGGAAAATTCCAAAAACTCTGAAATTTTGCCTGTAACCTCGTCGAACTATGATGAATCTTTTCATAGTATAAAATCTTCAAAATTCTTCACGAAAATGTAGAGAAATGACCTGTATTTCATAAATAAACGAAAAAGAGTGAAGATTCCATACTTTACAAGAAAAGATATCAAAATGTGACATAAAATAGAACTTAAGCCTATAATGATGGTAGAAACAAGACTCTAAATCCTATAAAATTGACACCTATCAGTCCTCTCGTCAAGGGGAAGATCGCCGGAATCTTGAAGATCACCGCCGGTTGCAGGGGAGAAGTCACCTCTTGTTGTTGGCCTTCCAAGGACTCTCGCCCACAAGAGAATTCAGAAGAACAACAATGCCAAGTGGTAGTTTCAAACCACTCACGCCTTCTATCTTTAGACATGCGCCCATGTCTTCAGGTAGTTTCCATGTAGTTCAGGTAGTTACCCATGTCTTGAGGTAGTTTTCAGGTAGTTACCCAAACCGCCTATGGGTCTTCAAGTCTCTGCAGCAAACCATATGCGCCTTGGTTCGAGTCTCCACGCCTACATTTTTGGACTGCATTATTCCCCAGCGCTAAGGAACAATACCCATAAATATAGGTGCTCGTGTCTCGCACCCCAGTGCAATGTAGAAGCCTCCAGTTCCATGCAAGTACCCCCGGGCCTTACCCAAGAGTCATGTATGTGCCAGCTGCAAACCTGAAAAGTATAACACAGCATTAGTAGTTCACCTCTCCTAGGTGACTCCCTTTTGTTCTCCTTGTCCTCTTTTTGCTGCGCCAACCTCATAGACAAGGAGGGGAATGCTCCCCGCATTCCCGGGTCATGACACTAGGGCCTTGTTTCCTTGGACGGAATCCATAGGGAAAGGAATGAAAAATATATTAATCTAGTAATATTTTGCATGTAGATTTAATGTGTTTTTTTTTCTTTCCTCTGTGTTTTTCATCTAAGAAAATAGGGCATTAGGGTTGTAGCTGCAAAAGTCAATTCTTTTGAAGTTTTTATTTATATGATATTATAAATATAGATATATGCTAATGTTAATCATCTAGGTAAGTAAGGACATTTTCCCCCCACTTGATTTTACATGGCTGCACCACTAGCCTAATTCATATGTCCACATCTCTATATTGATTCAAAACACAGACCTATTTCCACTTGTGTTCATTATCGTCATCGTATCATTTCGTTAAGTTTAAGTTTCTAATTGAATCTTGTTATGCGATCCATTAAATTCTTATGTTAACATTATAATCTTATTATAATATTATACTCAATGAGTGTTGTTTAGTAGTGCATCACTACTACCTAAATCACAATAATGTTAAGATTTGATCTAATTTTTCTTTGATAATATTTCGATGTAGTTTAATTCTGTTAGCCTTAATATTTAAATTTAAGAATTATATTTTTTTTTAGTTCATAAATAGACTAACATAACACATAAAATTGATAGTTGATATTAATTCATTTGAGTATGTGCATGTATTTTAAATCTCACTTGATTAAAAGGCCAAGATACCAACTCTCTCATTATATAGGAGGGATAACTACTCTTTTAAGTATCATATTTCTTTCTATGATTCATGACATACTGGCATTTATAATCATTCGTTTACTGGTGATATTAAGTATATCAAAGTATACAATTAGTCATATATCTATAGTGGCCTCAAGTCGAAAGATTACACACACCATTATCACAATGAAAATATTGTTGACACTCAATTAAGTTCATATAACATTCTCATGGTAAATATGTGAGTATGATATCCTTTAATGTATACCTATGCATTAACTTAATATTTATATCATGAAAATTTTTTATCATTGATCATTACACATAATAGTCTCATAGTATATTATTGTTGTTCCAATTAATAATAATACTTGATAAAGAATATTTATGAATAATTATAATATTTTAGGGACATCATTATAATTACTTTATTATAAAAATATCAAGTACTTATAAAAAAAATAATAATGCTTTCATTATAACAAAATGTGAACACAATAAATAAATATATCTCAAAACTATTCTTCAATAATTGGTTTTTAGAGCATACTAAAATAAATCCTACTCAATAAAATACTTCTTGAGTGACAAAAACATCTCTCTTATGTTCTGTACTCAGTTTATTTATTGAGTAACTTAGGCTGCATTTTGAGCAACTCTACTGTCATAGTTGTGTTGGTTGCGCTTGTAGAAAGAAATGGTTTTATCTCATATAATATTCTTTTATTATTAGTGACAAGTAAGATATCATCTATATATAGAACAAGAAAATAAAAATAAATTTTGCTCCTACTAATCTTATGGTATATACATTGATCTATGACATTCTCTACAAAACTAAATGAAGAGATAATATCATGAAATTTTAAATACCATTAGCAGAAGGCATGTTCAATCCATATATAAACTTATTAAGCTTGCACATTAAATGCTCATATTCACTAGAGGAGAATCTTTCTTATTGTTTCACCATTCCGAAATATTATTTTCACATCCATTTGATGTAATTTCAAATCAAAATATGCAATAATGTCATAATAATTCAAAAGGATTACTTTTTAGATATAGGAGAAAAAATCTTTGTATAGTCAATTCCTTCTTGTTGAGTAAATCTTTTGGTTACAAGTCTAGTCTCATATCTCTCAACATTGCATAATAAATCTTTTTTTTTATTTTAAAGACTCATTTACAATTAATGACTTTTGCACCATTGCGCACTGTGACAAGATCCCAGGCATTATTAGCTGTCATTGAATTCATCTCATCCTATATGATATCATACCATAATATAGATTTATTACAACTCATAGCTTGTGACAATATTTCAAAATCATTTTCGGCTTCAATACTGAAATCAGATTCTTGTAAATACATAATATAATTATTAAGTATTGATGATCTCCTCTCTATATTTTGATCTTCTTAATGTTGTGCCAACATTTTCGTGAGGAATTTCCATAGAAGAATATTGCTCAACTAGTTACTCCACATTTTTTGATAATTGTGGAACTATTGGGTCTACTAGTCATCAGCAATAATTTGTAGAGTTTTATTAGTTGATTGTTCAACACTCGTTTAACATTGAGGGGTGGTATAAATAATAATCAACCTATCACTTGTAGTGAAAGATCCCCTAACATAGGGGGGGGGGGGGAAACCCTAAATAGGCGCATGTATTTTTCTTTTAAACAGCGGAAAGGGGGTTTCTAGGATCTTTTGATGCATGCATTATAATCAACTTAAAACCGATTGCACAAGAGATAGAACCATACCATTGCCATCGGTTTGATGGTGTCTTGGAATCAAAGACGCAAGTGCCTCTTCTCCTTAGATGACACACACAATGAGAAGGCGACTACTTCCTTGGGGACTTTGTGCTAGCAAATCTTCAAGGAGTCCTTCGTATGGAGGGAATGAGAGAAACTTGCTTGCTTAGTCCTCGACTCTTCAAAAACGTGAAGCAGAGGTTCCACACGAGAGAAGGCGACGGGAATAGAAGTGAGGCGACAAGAGATGCGCTCCACACAAGACATGGAGGCGTGGTTGCTAAAAATAGCCAACTTACTCTTTCATGCGATCATGTGTTCATGCATTTCGAACCAATCGCATTTTTCCTCTCTATTCTTTAAACCAAGCGCTCATCCATGAGCCGGTTCATTTGAATTTGGTTCAATAACCAAATAAACCAAGCAACCAGTCCAGACCATAATAAACACTTAGGTTCTTGATCTGACCGTCGATCTCTTGATGCTCCTGATCTGACTGATCTAGCATCCATTCTCTCGATCGAAGCTTACCGATCTCAAGCCCTAATCAATCAAACATGATCAGACCAGATCTCACTTACAATCAGAGATTAAATCCCTTTAAACTGAACCCAAATAATTCAGTCCACGCGATCTGACTTAAGTAAGCCATATCATCAAATTGTGCGACCCTGAGGGTTTCCTTTAAATGTCGGTAACGATAACTCACGTTATCACGATCAGTGAGGGGTATCTAGCAACACATCACTGTCTCCCGATATAAAGGAAAGAGTCTTCCAAGACTACACCCAAACCACAGTACAAGTGTGAATTCAACTCACTAAGCATACATATTTCCTTTGCCACTGGATGTTCTTATTGGACAAGCGTGTCAAGCTTGTAACTCCAATATGACAAGCATGATTAGATCAGATGAACATAGTCACCTGGGTATGGCCATACACTTTCTCAATCATCTCATCCAGGGGGGCCCCTTTAGAACATCACACTCCTTAAACAAGGAGACGGCAATCCTATGTCTATCACTAGTGCCCTAACCTGATTCAAGCTCATTATCCAAGATAGTCTATAATCATTATGTTTCAAATGATATTGAACTACCTCAAAACAATGACAATCATCATTTAGGAAACACAAGTGATCTCAAGTCAGAGGAAATGTGCCACTTGTTGCAATCAAGGATTATTCACATTGTGACAAACAATTGAACATCCTAGTAGGGTCAGTCCAGTACATCCAATGTACCCATGAGTCTACATCTTATTCCATGCTCGAAGCATCCTATAAGATTAGAACACATATTAGTCTTAACCATATCAAGGCTGTCTCATGTTCACCAAGATATCTCGACTAAGGACTTAACTGCATGTCAGCCTAGCTGAACAGCTTTGAGACATTATTCAGAAGAACATATATATTGCTGCAGACAATGTAGCTAACTGAATAACAACCATGCCTTTATAAACATATAAGTTTATACAAATGATACTGTTACAATCCCAAGGCCTCAAACATTAGGCTTAAGGGCATACCCCAACAATCTCCCACTTGCACTTAATCTAATGGTTGAGAAATCTCAAACCCATGTTATTACAGTGCTTCTCATGCTTCTGCTGCGCCAGAGGCTTGGTAAGCGGGTCTGCCAGATTGTCACCCGTATGAACCTTGCAAACTTTGATCTCGCCACGATCTATGATCTCCCTGATCAAGTGAAACCGTCTCTGTATGTGCTTGGACTTCTGGTGCGACCGTGGTTCCTTTGCTTGTGCGATTGCTCCAGTGTTATCACAGAAGATAACCAAAGGATCTGCACTCGAAGGAACAACACCAAGTTCTCTCACGAACTTACGAATCCACACTGCCTCCTTGGATGCTTCCGAGGCTGCAACATACTCGGCTTCTGTTGTGGAATCAGCAACAGTTGACTGTTTGAAACTCTTTCACACCACTGCTCCTCCATTCAAGCTAAAAACATAGCCTGATTGCGATCAGAAATCATCCTGGTCTGACTGGAACGAAGCGTCAGTATATCCTTCAATACTGAGTTCTTCCTGACCACCATATATCAAGAACATATCTTTGGTCCTCCGTAGATATTTTAAAATGTTCTTGACTGCAATCCAGTGCGCCATACCTGGATTACTTTGGAACCGACTGGTCACGCTTAACCCGTAAGCAACGTCTGGGCGAGTACACAACATCGCATACATAATGGATCCAATAGCCGAAGCATAAGGCGTATTGTCCATTTCATCTTTCTCAGTCTGTGTTTGTGGACACTGACTCTTCGAAAGATTCAGACCATGTCTGACTGGAAGATATCCTCTTTTAGAATTCTCTAAATGAAATCTCTCCAGGACTTTATCGATGTAAGTACTCTGGCACAGCCCGAGAAGCCTCTTAGATCTATCCCTGTAGATCTTCACACCTAATACATAGGCTGCTTCTCCTAAATCTTTCATCTGGAAACATTTCCTTAACCATGCCTTAACGGCATGCATTTCAGGAATGTCATTTCCAATGATCAAGATATCATCGACGTAGAGGACTAGGAAAGTAATTACGCTCCCACTAAACCTCTTATATACACACGGGTCATCCTCGTTCTTGATGAAACCAAACTCAGAGATTGATTCATCAAAACGAATATTCCAGCTTCTAGATGCTTGTTTAAGTCCATAAATAGACTTCTTTAACTTGCATATCTTATGACGATCTGATGGATTAGTGAAACCTTCTGGTTGTGTCATATACACATCCTCATCCAGATTTCCATTAAGGAAAGCTGTCTTCACATCCATTTGCCAAATCTCATAATCATAATATGCAGCTATCGCGAAAAGAATCCGAATAGACTTAAACATAGCTACAGGTGAGAAAGTTTCATCATAATCTATCCCGTAGATTTGTTTGAAACCTTTCGCAACTAGCCTGCCTTTATAGGTAACCACGTTACCATCCATGTCAATCTTCTTCTTGAAGATCCATTTACAGCCTATAGGGATAACTCCCGGAGGCGGATCAACCAAATCCCAAACTTGGTTATCTGACATGGAGTCCATCTCGGCGCGCATAGCTTCAAGCCATCTCGCTGACTCCGGTCCACTGACCGCATCCGCATAAGTGAGGGGTTCATCATTATCAATGATGTAGACTCCGTCATAGCGCTCAGGCTGTCGACGGATCCTTCCCGATCTTCGCGGTTCCCGTGATATCTGAGCCTCAGGTTGTTCAATAACCTGTTCTACCAGCTCAGGCTCATCCAACTGTGCTTGCGCACTTTGTCCTTCCTCTGGATTCTCATCCAGCTTTATTTCTCTCCCACTGGCCTCTTGCAGAAGAAACTCCTTCTCAAGAAATATAGCCGTCCGAGCAACAAATACCTTGTTCTCTTTGGGATCGTAGAAATAATAACCCTTAGTTTCCTTAGGGTAACCGACAAAGATACATTTGTCAGATCTGCTCTCTAGTTTCCCAGAGGCGAGCTTTTTGACATAAGCCTCGCAACCCCAGATCCTGATAAATGTCAAGCTCGGCTGTTTCCCATACCATAACTCATATGGCGTCTTAGAAACTGCCTTGGATGGCACTCGGTTTAGTACCTTTGCAGCTGTTTCCAGTGCAAATCCCCAAAAGGAGTAAGGTAGAGTAGCCTGACTCATCATAGAACGAACCATATCAAGTAACGTTCTATTTCTCCTTTCGGACACACCATTCCATTGCGGTGTTCCTGGCGGAGTGAGCTGTGAGATAATCCCACACTCCTTCAGATAGTCAGTAAATTCTCGACTTAGGTATTCTCCACCTCGATCAGAACGAAGTGCCTTGATATTTCGGCCTAGCTGATTTTGTACTTCATGCTTGAACTCTTTGAACTTGTCAAAAGATTCACTTTTATGTCTCATTAGATAGACATACCCATACCTACTGAAATCATCAGTAAAGGTAATGAAGTACTGATAGCCACCTCTGGCATGTTTACTAAATGGCCCACACACATCACTGTGTATAAGGTCAAGTAAACCTGAAGCCCTTTGACCTTTGTTAGAAAAAGGTGACTTCGTCATTTTACCCATTAAACAAGCCTTGCATGTATCAATCTCCTCATAGGAGAATGATCCCAGCAGTCCATGATCATGCAACCGCTTAATGCGCTTCTTGTTAATATGGCCTAAACGACTATGCCATAGCAAGGTGCTGTCATCAGCATTCTTGGCTTTCTTAATATCAACATTTTGTATAGAATTTTCCATGTCCAACATGTATAATCCATTGTTAATTGAACCAGTTGCATAAACAATATTATCTAAAGATAAAACACACTTTGAAATATTGCATTCAAAGGAAAATCCCTTCCTGACAAGAGCAGGAATGGAGATAATATTCTTAGTAATACTGGGAACAAAGTAACAACTGTTTAATTCTAATACAATTCCAGATGGCAAAGAGATGAAATAGTCTCCTACAGCAACAGCAGCAACCCGTGCCCCGTTTCCAACTCGTAGGTCCACCTCATGCTGTCCCACCTGCCTTCTTCTCTTGAGTTCCTGTACATTTGAACAAATGTGAACTCCACATACAGTGTCCAACACCCATGATATAGAAGAAGATGAAACCATGACTTCCGTCACGTATATACCTGAGCCAGAAGCAAGGCTTCCCCTCTTGTCTCCTTGGAGCGCTTTACTGTCCTTTTTCCAGTGACCCAGCTGGCCACAGTGGAAACACCTGTATTCCTTGGACCGCTTAACCTTCTGTTTCAGAGCCTTGCTGTAACTCTTGACAGGGGTCTTGCCCTTCTTCCCCTTCTTCTTGTTCCTCGAAGGAACCATCAAGACAGAGGTTGAAGGCTTACCCTTCAGAGTTTCCTCAGTAGTCAAGAGCATATTCAGCAGCTCTGCCGGAGTACAATCGATTTTGTTCATATTAAAGTTAATAATGAACGCATCGAAAGAAGGTGGAAGAGACTGCAGAATAATGTCTACAGCAAGCTCCTGGTTGATGGTATGCCCCAGTTTTTCTAGAGCCTCCTTGTGCCCAATCATCTTGAGCATGTGAGCTCCCACTGGGCTCCCTTCAGCCAGTTTGCTCTGAAAGAACAGCTTTGTCAAATTATAGCGTTCTGTCCTCGCCTGTGCAGCATACAGCATCTTGAGGTTTGCTATCATGTCTATGGCAGACATATCCTCATGCTGACGCTGCAGCGGTGGCGTCATAGACGCTAGCATCAGGCAAGCGACATCAATGCTATCATTGACGTGCTTTTCATAGGCTTCCCGAACCGCCCTTGCGGCGTTCGGAGCGGGCTGAGGCGGTATCGCCGTCTCGAGGACATACAGTTTCCTCTCTGCCTTAAGAACGATCTTAAGGTGTCCGAACCAGTCTGAGAAGTTCGGCCCAGCAAACTTCTCCCTTTCCAGTAGGGATCGCACATTGAAGCTCATGGTGTTCGTTGCTGCAGGAATCTACAACAATGCAAGAACAGCAAGGTCAGTATCAATGTCAAGAATCAATCAGGACTTAAGAAAGATTCTTTTTCTCACTATTTTATCTGGCTGAAAAACCCAGCAAAACAGCCCGAAAGAGTAGAACTCTTTTAGTGAGATGGGATCCAGATTTCATACTTGGTCTCCGCGTCCCGCTCAGGCGAGATAAGATGCACAGAGAGTACAAGCACTAATCTCTGGTAGGCAGTCCCTGCCAATCGCCTACCTGTGCGATTCCCCTTCATCTGGGCAATCCAGCAGACTGTGCCAACTGAGTTGGTACAACACAATCTCTGACCCCACAGATGGCTGCCTCCATGCGCTACCATATGCGCCACATATGTAGCCTACATGGTCAAGCTGACCCGACCTACTCCCTGGACCACCACGTGCTATGCTGAGCAACGAGAAGCGATAAATCCCTTCTCTGTAACACGCAGGTGTAATCCCGCACCGTCTGAAGATAGATGGACGTGCCCACTAAGTGGGTACAACACGACTCCAACGATAATCAGAACAGTGAGGTTTCGCGTCAGAAGGCATACGAGCTTGATATTTTAGCGTTGGATTTTAACGGTCTTTTATCTTCTTCACTATCATGCAATTCCTATGGTGATAGCAGAAGATAAATAAATCATGCTGTTCTACTTATTAAACAATAAAAGAAAGCATGAATCTTATGTGGTAAAAGCCCATAGCCCTAGTAAGACCTTAAGAACTTAAGTCTTCACTTGCTTTTCTTCATGGGGCTTTTGCTGCTCATCTGGCCCAAACCAGGGCCCAAGCGCCATCTGCAGCTCAGGTGCGCCCACCAGGTAAATGCGCCTGGTCCTAGGGTCGAACCCTAGACCTCCCACCTGGTCAAGCCTCTGCTGCATGCGCCTCTGCCAAATGTGCTCTGTGCTCTTGTCTGATTAATTTACAAATTAATCTATCTAGACAAGGTTGACTCGCAGGTCAATTACATTTTATAAATTAAATGCAATGTGATGCGCAGATCACAATATAAAAATTAATTTACAAAATTAACCAGGCACGCAGGCCCCAGCACAGCACACATTAAAACACGGGCAGCCCACATAAGATTAAATAAACATACATATGCATCAATCAACATGTGATCCATTCATGAAAATTAAATTTCGAAAACCCCTTGGGATCAATTTTAATTTTCCTTATTTGCCCTACTACCTTACAATGGTCCATTACTAGGGATCCACTCATCAGATCTAGTCAGATCCACTGCCCTTTCATGCACCAAGTCCTAACTGACTTGAGTCGACCAAAAGGCCAACCATGCATGCGCCAAGGGCTGAACGACCACACTGAGGTCTGGCAAGCGGGCGTGAGCCCGGGCCTAACTCATGTGCGTTCATAGGTTGTCTCAACCAGACATCGCTACACGCCTGTCTGCAGTCGACTTATAGCCACCTTGTGCTTTCGCACAGGTGCCATCTGGTCGACCCATCAAGGCTGTCAGATAATCTGATCAGACTAATTGGATCTTGACTAGACTGAGATTTCAACCCTAATAACCCATCTAAGGGTTTAAAGTAGGCGCCTTAGATCTAAGGTGAATCGCGCATGTAATATAAGTTTTAAGAAAACATACAAAAATGCGCCAAGAACATGCGCCAACATAAGAATGTAACATGAAACATTTTTCTTATGAAACATCTAATATGCGCATGTTATAGATCTAAGCATACTTATATATCCGCATACATGGATCACAATATTTTAAGCAATCATAGAAACATGCAAACAATGGCTCTGATACCAATTGAAAGATCCCCTAACATAGGGGGGGGGGGAAACCCTAGATAGGCGCATGTATTTTTCTTTTAAGCAGCGGAAAGGGGGTTTCTAGGATCTTTTGATGCATGCATTATAATCAACTTAAAACCGATTGCACAAGAGATAGAACCATACCATTGCCATCGGTTTGATGGTGTCTTGGAATCAAAGACGCAAGTGCCTCTTCTCCTTAGATGACACACACAATGAGAAGGCGACTACTTCCTTGGGGACTTTGTGCTAGCAAATCTTCAAGGAGTCCTTCGTATGGAGGGAATGAGAGAAACTTGCTTGCTTAGTCCTCGACTCTTCAAAAACGTGAAGCAGAGGTTCCACACGAGAGAAGGCGACGGGAATAGAAGTGAGGCGACAAGAGATGCGCTCCACACAAGACATGGAGGCGTGGTTGCTAAAAATAGCCAACTTACTCTTTCATGCGATCATGTGTTCATGCATTTCGAACCAATCGCATTTTTCCTCTCTATTCTTTAAACCAAGCGCTCATCCATGAGCCGGTTCATTTGAATTTGGTTCAATAACCAAATAAACCAAGCAACCAGTCCAGACCATAATAAACACTTAGGTTCTTGATCTGACCGTCGATCTCTTGATGCTCCTGATCTGACTGATCTAGCATCCATTCTCTCGATCGAAGCTTACCGATCTCAAGCCCTAATCAATCAAACATGATCAGACCAGATCTCACTTACAATCAGAGATTAAATCCCTTTAAACTGAACCCAAATAATTCAGTCCACACGATCTGACTTAAGTAAGCCATATCATCAAATTGTGCGACCCTGAGGGTTTCCTTTAAATGTCGGTAACGATAACTCACGTTATCACGATCAGTGAGGGGTATCTAGCAACACATCACTGTCTCCCGATATAAAGGAAAGAGTCTTCCAAGACTACACCCAAACCACAGTACAAGTGTGAATTCAACTCACTAAGCATACATATTTCCTTTGCCACTGGATGTTCTTATTGGACAAGCGTGTCAAGCTTGTAACTCCAATATGACAAGCATGATTAGATCAGATGAACATAGTCACCTGGGTATGACCATACACTTTCTCAATCATCTCATCCAGGGGGGCCCCTTTAGAACATCACACTCCTTAAACAAGGAGACGGCAATCCTATGTCTATCACTAGTGCCCTAACCTGATTCAAGCTCATTATCCAAGATAGTCTATAATCATTATGTTTCAAATGATATTGAACTACCTCAAAACAATGACAATCATCATTTAGGAAACACAAGTGATCTCAAGTCAGAGGAAATGTGCCACTTGTTGCAATCAAGGATTATTCACATTGTGACAAACAATTGAACATCCTAGTAGGGTCAGTCCAGTACATCCAATGTACCCATGAGTCTACATCTTATTCCATGCTCGAAGCATCCTATAAGATTAGAACACATATTAGTCTTAACCATATCAAGGCTGTCTCATGTTCACCAAGATATCTCGACTAAGGACTTAACTGCATGTCAGCCTAGCTGAACAGCTTTGAGACATTATTCAGAAGAACATATATATTGCTGCAGACAATGTAGCTAACTGAATAACAACCATGCCTTTATAAACATATAAGTTTATACAAATGATACTGTTACAATCCCAAGGCCTCAAACATTAGGCTTAAGGGCATACCCCAACATGTAGTTGGAGCTTGATTATCACAAATATCTTTCTAATGAGCTAAGTCACGAGATAGATCACTCTTATTAATCAAGTCACTCTCCAAAAATTTAACATCCTTGATTCCACAATCTAATTTTATTTAATGGACAATGATACTTATATCCCTTTTACTTTTCTGCATATCTAACGAAATACTCTGTTATAGTCCTTGGGTCCAACTTCCTCTCATTTAGATTATAAACTCTTATTTCAAAAGGATGTCTCCAAACGTGTATATGTCTCAAACTCGATTTCCAACCTTTCCATAATTCAATGGTGCATTTGAAACAGCTTTGGTTGGAACTCGATTTAATATACACAATATCGTTTTAAGAGCTTCAGTCTATAATGATTTAGAAAGTTTGGAGCTACAAAGCACACTTCACACCATGTCCAATAATATCTTATTTCTTTTTTCTACCACACTATTTTGATCAGGTGTACCTGACATAGTGTATTAAGCCACTATTTCATGCTCTTGAAGAAACTTATTAAATGAATTAGGTGCTTGTCTATTCTCAGTGTATCTACTATAATACTCTTTACCTCTATCTGATATCACGATTTCTATTTGCTTACCGCTTTATTTCATTACTTCTACTTTAAATAATTTAAAAGCATTTAGTGCTTCAATTTTGTTATGAAGCAAGTAGAGATACATGTATCTTAAATAATTATTTATGAAGGTGATAAAGTATTTTTGACCAAAAGAATCTATTTCTAGATTATAAATATCAGTATGTCTAATGTAATTTCTAATATATCTAAACTCCTCTTGGCACCTTTCTTCCTCTTGTTAGTCTGCTTTCCCCTTATGCAATCCACACAAGCATCAAGGTCACTAAAATCTAGAATATTAAGTATTCCATTATTTATCAATATTGTAATTCCTTGAAAAGAATTATACCCTAATCTTCGGTGTCACAATATAGAGGAATTTTTATTTATAACACATCTTTTAATACCAGCATTAGCATGCATTACATTGTGAGAAATATTATTTTATAAGTTAATTTAAAAAAGATCATTAATCATTGTACCATTCCCAACAAGATCAGATCCATAATATAAACTGAAGCATGTATCTACAAATTTAAAAGAACATCCAAAGGGTACAAGTCTTGAAAATAAAATTAAACTTCTAGAGAAATTTGGAATATAAAATGTCTTTTCTAAATTTAATATAAAACCAAAATTTAAAACTAATTGACATATTCCAACTACTTCTACATGTGATTATATCTTGTTACCTGAATAGATACACTACTCAATGCCGACTAGCTTCCTATGGCTTAGAAAGGCCTGCAAGGTATTAAAGATAGGGATTGTAGAACGAAAATTAATCCACCAAGTGTTATAATATACCTATACTATATTAGATTCACACAAACAAATGAAATGTAATTATCATTATTTTTAAGCCAAACTTTATGTTTGAGATAGTCCTTCTTTACATGTCCCTTCTTTTTACCTAAGAAATATTTGATTTCCTTTTTGGTATCAGATTTTGGTATCACACTTTGTTTCTTTTGTTTGACTTGTATTCTTTTCTTTTCTTGTACTGTCATATATGCACTTTCACCTAATTCCATCACGAACCTCCCTTCCTGTTGAACACACATGGTCAAAAGTTCATTAATTGACCATTTCATCTTTATGTGTGTTATAAGAGATTTTGAAAGGTCTATATTGAGGTGGAAGAAAATTGAGTATAAAATACACAAGGAAGAATTCAGACATCTCAACTTCAAGAGACTTTAATTAAGCCACAGTGTCTCTCATTTGCATAATGTGTTCACCCACACCTTTAACACTTATGAGCTTCATTAATGATAACTTTGTCATTAGGATGCTAGCAAGGGCTTTGCCAGAAGACACAAATTGTTCATCAATAGCCTTCAACAACTCTTTAATTATACTCTCTGATATAACCATGCATACTAGTATTTATCTCTGTCTTTATGTACAATATGCTGACGCGATTTGATTGCTCCCAAGATTCATAAAGAGCAATTTCAGCCTGAGTGCTTGGATTAAAAGGTGTAGGTGGTCAATTTTTACGAGTAGCATAATCAATGTCCATTCATCCTAATTAGAGAAGAATTTTTTTTCTCTCCAAATTTTATAGTTATCACCGTTGAGGTTTGAGGCAAAGACACATGTTTATATTAAAAAAGAGGTTTGAGGCAAAGACACAAATACATGTATTTACCAATGTAAAAACATGCTACATAATTTTCATGCATTAATTAAATAATAATTAAAATTACCTATAGGCTGAGCTTTAATCAAAATTCACACATGTTATTCAATGATGAACATATCAAATTATATTACTTTTCTTAATCCTTGTGGGAAAATTAAGAAAATAAGTTAATATTTCATCCGAATTAATCATGCAAAATATAATAAAAATTACTATAAAATAATTTTTATTATATTAAATATAATTAATATCCTCTGATCCTATTATATGAGATTCTAGACCCATGTATAATTTATCATAATTAAAGATATTGTGGCTACTCTTTAATTAATCAAAAGCATATGAATCTTAATTTATGCAAATAACCAAAAGAGATTTTAGCAATAATTCTACACATTCATAAATAATATTGCACTAAATTTTTGCATAAATAAATTATTCATATATTAAACTGGAATGCATATCAAATTTTTAAAATATATGACACAAATTTAAATTGAAAATTTTACATAGTTCAATAATTACATGTTTACATGTCATGCCATTAGATCAGAATATCTATCAAAAATGCATAATAATTCTTAAATATGCGATTAGAGAAAATGACATAAATATTCTACCAATTAATATAAATATTTCAACTTTGTTTTTCAAGAGAAATTATAAAAAAAAATTTGTTCATCTTAGATCATTACATACACTCAACAAAGCTAAGGGATGATGCGTGTCTAAGGAAAAAGTTTTAGGTACCGATAATCATGCACATCCAAAGATCATTTTGGGTAATGAATTATGCGTATATCCAAAATAGATTCAAGTAGCACCAACATCTAAAACAAATTTCATTAGGTAACATTTATCCAAAAACATTAAGTGCGATGCTCAAACTTAGATGGACCGGGCTGGATAAATTGGGTTTGGGCCGCACCCCAATCCTATGGTTGAAGCCCAAAGTTCTGGGTCAACATGGAGGAGTTGACCCATGGATTTTGTCAGCAGACGAAATCAACGTGGACGCAGAAGAAAGCCGTGATTGCGGCGAACGACTTCAATGGCACTCTTCGTCGGCACCATCCTAGCTGACGAGGCTACTTCCCAGGCGTTGAAGACGGCGATGACTCTGGCAGGATCGGTGGGCGGATGTATCTGGCAGACGGTGCAAACGAGACGTGCAGAGGGTGTTGGCGACAAAGAAGGAAACGAATCACGCGTGGAGGCATGATTCGTGGACGACTAAAGATGGAAGGCCGGCTAGCAGTCTTCCCCTCCTTCCAGATCCGGTGACGCCCTCTCCCTACTTAAGAAGCTTGATGAGTGACGAGAGGCAACGAGGAGGGACGGACGGTTCTCCCTATCGAAACAAACGAGCGTAGCCCCTTCCAACTTCGTCCACGAGGGAAAAGGAAGGGGGAGGCGGGACCGGAGCCGGCGGAGTGCTCCTCCGCCTCCCCCGACGATGGCAGCGAGCGTTGAGAGAGGCACTGTAGTTGGCGGTGAGGGCCATCAACGTGAGGGAGAGCGAAACAAGGATAGCTCTCTATAAGGGTTTAGGTAGGTTGAATTCAACGGAAATTTCCCTTATATCCTCTTGTGTTGTCTTCTCCGGCTCTGGCGAGCATTGTCTTTCCCGGCGAAGGTCTTCTTCACCATCCCTGACGATTGAAGCTTCCGCAACGAGATAGGCTGAGGCTCAGACGTGGTCCGAGCTTGCCGCACGTCCTGATGAGCCCGTCCACCTCTCTCGAGCGATGGCGGCCGACGAACGAACGCAGGCGGCGTTCGTTCGAAGCAGCACGAAGATGAAGGCAAAGCTCGAATGCTCAGCATTCGATTCAATGTGTTGACCTGAGTCAATAGGAAATTGAACGCGGCGAACGAATTTTTGAACTCGATTTCGAAATTGGATTTCTTTGCTCGGCTGGATTTCGCGTTTGGGAACACAATCCCACGTTTTCGGACGACGTGGACGGGCTTGATTGGATCGGGTGTGACACTAAGTGTCAAGCCCGGTTCAGCCCAAAGCCCAGTGGGTTTAACCCAAACCCAAATCCATGCATAAACCATAAGATAACATTCGATTTCGGCCGATCAACGCCGAAATCAAATGCGGATGTTGACCCGAGAAGGATGGCATCGCGCAAACGCAAGACAAAGGCCACGTTATCTTCGTCCGCGAGCTCTTCGAACGACGACGCCTTCACCGAGAAATCAGGACGACGCGAGGGAGTCGGGGAAGCGACAAGGTCTTCGGCGGAAGACCTGGACGCGGACACGGCTAGGGCTTGAAGATGCAATCGATGCGGCGGCAGAAAGGCGGCGGCCTTTCTTTACAAAGCTGCACTGAGGGAGCGAGCAGCAGGAGGATCTTCACCAGCGAGCATCAACCACCACCTCCACGAAGCTTAGGGAAGCGAGAGGTGAGTTTTCCGGCGTCTGGGGAGACGCCGGCGAGTAGGAGTTACGAGCGACTGTAACCGGCTTCGACTGGTGAGGGAGGGAGAGGGGCACCGGCGACAGGGGTCGTCGGTGTAGAGAGAAGTTTTGTACATGTCTTTGGTGAATAAACAAAGCTTTACTCCAAGCTTTCTCTTCCCCTGTTCTCTGCTCCCGCGGCGGCAACGAGTTCGGCTAGACTTTCGGCGGCAAGCGACCTCCGGACGATGCCTCCGAGGGCTGAAGGGGAAGCAGGCGGTTTTCCCCTTCCTAGCGACAGCCGACGAGCAGGCGGCGCTCGACAAAGAAACAAACGAAAGCGATGAGCTTTCATTCACGTGAGGACGATGCCGACGTGGCAGGGTGTGCCTCCGAGTTGGCAAGCGAAAGAGTAATTCGGCACGGTGAGATTTCGATTGAACGACTGACGTCACACTGACGTCAGCACAGCCGAGATTCGAATGCGAGTGGTGACGGTCAAAATCAACGTTGACCAGGGACGATTTTGACTTTGGAGGTATTTTAATTTAGGGTTTTGGTTTTAATCGGATTTCTGAATTAGGGATCTATTTTGGACAGGTAGGGTTAGGATTTTCAATTTGGGGGTGATTCTGCACCCGAGGAAAACCTAATCTGAGCAGAAGTTCACACTCTGGTGTTCCGCCGGACGACCCTAAGACAACGGTTAAGCGCCAGTTTAGGGTTGATCCGACTGGGGCGTGACAAAGGTATCAGAGTGAGGTTTGGACCACGTTAACTAAGCAACATGGTGAATCAAGGAGATCGCATAGCACGGATCAAGCAGTTGCTCGGCTTGACGGGGAACAATGATAATGTTGTGGTTCCTCAGGTGGAGGATCTCCATCGCACGGTGGAGGAACAAAGATTACAAATTGCTGTCCTTCAACAAACTTTGGCTGGAGGGGCTGAGGCTCAGCAAAATTTTGAAGGGACGGTAGCGCTCAAAGAGCAAGTAGCAGGCTTGCAAGCACAGGTAGCAACCCTGACGACATAAGTAACCAACACTGTTGCAGCCCAACAGCAGGTGTTGGCAGATCTTGCAGTGATGCGCAAGGCATTAGCACAGGCACAAGGCGGTGCACTTGCAGCAGCCATGGTAGAGTACGGAGCTGCTAGAGGGAAAGTTCGCATCCCAAAGCCTACGATGTTTAGAGGAGCCCGATCATCCAAAGAGCTGGGTAACTTTCTTTGGGATATGGAACAATATTTTGTGGCTAACCATATTACAGATCAAGAAAAAGTGAGGATGTGTACAACATATCTCTCACATGATGCGAAGCTTTGGTGGAGGACCAAAGTTGATTCAACAGCAGAAGCAGCTGATTGGACGTGGGAAGTGTTCCGAGAGAAACTACAGCAGCAGTTCCTTCCCGGGAATTCGGTGGATCAGGCACGAGACGTAGTGGTCCGGCTGAAGCACACCGGTTCGATCCAGAACTATGTCAGGGCATTCTTTGCACTGATGTTGGAGCTACCAGAGATGGCGGAGGGAGACCGGGGGTACTTCTTCCTGCAAAATCTTCAACCCTGGGCAGGGGCTGAAGTCCGACGATATGATCCACCAGACTGGAGGACGGCTGCGACGATCGCCGAGTCTCTCGTAGATCAGAGAGCTTCGGGGACAACTTCTTCGAGAGCATCCAGGTCACCCCGAAGCGTCGCTCTCCATCAAGAGTGAGAGCCCCAGAGAGAGAGAGAGACTCTCTCCCCGGCGAGGCAAAGGTCTGCCGGCACAACATGAGCAGAACCGACCTGCATATAGAGTGCAGGATCGACCGAGACCGATGAGTTGCTTTTTGTGCAATGGTCCTCATCGGATGTATGACTGTCCAGCACGAGGGCGGATTGCTGCGTTGGTGCAAGAACCAGCCAAGGAGGCTGAAGTCCACACCGAAAAGGCGAGGATTGGTGGACTTCAGCTAGTTCCACACACTGCCACGAGGGCGCAGCAGTGTCGGATCGGAGCGATGGTGGCCATAGATCTGCTTGTGACAAACATTAAGGGCGATGTCCAATTTGGGCGGGGGAGAATTGTCAAGCCCGGTTCAGCCCAGAGCCCAGTGGGCTTAACCCAAACCCAAATCCACGCATAAACCATAAGATAGCATTTGATTTCGGCCGATCAACGCCAAAATCGAACGCGGATGTTGACCCGGGAAGGATGGCATCACGCGGATGCAAGACAAAGACCGCGTTGCCTTCGTCTGTGAGCTCTTCGGATGACTATGCCTTCGCCGAGAAATCCGGACAACGTGAGGGAGTCAGGGAAGCGACAAGGTTTTCGGCGGAAGACCTGGACGCGGATGCGCCTAGGGTTTGAAGACGCGATCGATGCGGTGACAGAAAGGCGGCGGCCTTTCTCTATAAAGCTGCACTGAGGGAGTGAGCAGCAGGACGATCTTCACCAGCGAGCATCAACCACCACCTCCACGAAGCTTAGGGAAGCGAGAGGTGAGTTTTTCGGCGTCAGGGAAGACGTCGGCGAGTAGGAGTTACGAGTGACTGTAACCGGCTTCGACCGGCGAAGGAGGGAGAGGGGCACCGGCGATAGGGGTCGTTGGTGTAGAGAGAAGTTTTGTACGCGTCTTTGGTGAATAAACAAAGCTTTACTCCAAGCTTTCTCTTCCCCTGTTCTCTGCTCCCGCGGCAGCAACGAGTTCGGCTAGACTTCCGGCGGCAAGCGATTTTCCCCTTCCTAGCGGCGGCCGACGAGCAAGCGGCGCTTGACGAAGAAACAAACAAAAGCGACGAGCTTTCGTTTGCACGAGGACGACGCCGACGTGGCAGGGTGTGCGTCGGAGTCGACAAGCGAAGGAGTAATTCGGCGCGGCGAGATTTCGATTGAAGGGCTTACGTCACGCTGACGTCAGCACAGCCGAGATTCGAACGCGAGTGGCGACGGTCAAAATCAACGTTGACCAGGGATGATTTTGACTTTGGAGGTATTTTAATTTAGGGTTTTGGTTTTAATCGGATTTATGAATTAGGGATCGATTTTGGACGGCTAGAGTTAAGGTTTTCAATTTGGGGGTGATTCTGCACCCGGGGAAAACCTAATCTGAGCGAAAGTTCACGCTCTGGTGTTCCCCCGGACGACCCTAAAACAACGATTACGCGCCAGTTTAGGGTTGATCCGACCAGGGCGTGACACTAAGTGTGAGGATCAAATTTTCCTTGGACCGGGCTAAGGAAAGATTGGGCCGCACGACCCAAATCCACTTCAAACGCAGCCGGATCCACGCGGACGCAGGCTTTGTTGATGGACGCGCGGGCGGAGGCAGCGAGACGCACTGCTCCAGCGACGTCTTCCCGACGTCGACTGCGGCGAGGTCGAGGGCGACTTCTCCGCCCGTGCGTCCATCCACGAAGCCTGCGTCCGCGTGGATCCGGCTGCGTTTGAAGTGGATTTGGGTCGTGTGGCCCAATCTTTCCTTAGCCCGGTCCAAGGGAGATTTGATCCTCACATTAATATTAAAAAGGAGCATGTCGTCGGCTCTGGTCCGGCCTCCCCCTCCTCTTCCTCTTGGTTGAAGCTAGAAGGGAAGCTTCGCTCACCTGATTCTCGGAACAGGGGAAGGAAGATTTGATCCTCACACTAAGCATAGTGGTGCAAATAATCTCCTTAAAGCATAAATAATTTTTTTAAAAAAAATATGAAATCAATCTCAATTTTTTTTAATATCAACAAGATAGAGGCAAATAATCGCTCTAATACTAACTGTAAAACATGCACAAAATAAAATATATATATCTAATAATTAAATAATATGTGGAAGCATAATGTTAGATCGATATACCTCGAGTCATAGTTGTCTCTGATGTATCACGCACAATACTTCTACTTTACTTTATGTCTTGAAAGACATGCCGAGCTCTAACAAACTTCTCATATGGTGTCATGGTGTAGTCTCAATATTTGCCAAGCACGGGACCTCTCTCACACTGAATTGCTTAATCACATGACTTTTTTGCCATCAAAGAATGTCATGACATAACCTGTATTTGTAGATGATATATATCTAATTTTAGCCAATCATTTATCCATATTTTAATTATTTAATAATATTTTACACCCATATTCTAATTATTTAATAATACTTTATTTATTTAATAATAATATTAGAGACATAAGTTACACTCCATATTAATATTTTAATGCTATTGTTAATTTTGTATTTATTAATTACTATGCCTCGATATTCTAATATTATTAATATTTATTTATTTATTAGTTAAGACATGATAACTATTTACAAGGTAAGCTCTTATAAAAGACATCACTAGCAAAATAGTGATCCAAACGAGTTAGTAGTTTCAAGTTATAAGCCACAACACTAACACAGTGTATACTAGAGGAGAAAAGTGAAAGAAAGGATAGAAAAATAGATTTTCCGTGGTTTACCTAGACGGACGGAAAAGGTAGAACGGAAAATGGGCGAAAAATTGGACGCACTTTTCCGCATTTTGTGATCTGCCCGATTCGGGCGGATCACGCGTGCGCACGCAAAAAAAAGGTAATCCTCTGCCTTCATCCGCCGCCTCCTTCGTCGCGTCCACCTTCACGAGTTCGTTCGTCCGCTTTCGCAGCCTCCACCTTCATCGCGTCTGCCTTCACGCCTTCGCAGCCTCCGCCTCCGCCTTCGTCTGCCTTCACGCCTTCGTCGGTCTGCTTCGCAGCCTTCATCCGCCTCCGCTTTGCAAGCTCGTCCTTCTCACAAGCCCACCCAAGCTTCGCCTCGGCCTCCTTCGTCCGCCTTCGCAGCTTTAGCCTTCATCCAACTCCGCCTTTGCAGCCTTCGTAGTTTCGCAGCCTCCGTCTTCGTCTTCTTTGGAGTGTTGTTCGTCCCCGTCGCCTCACGAGCTCATCTATCTCACGAGCCCAACCAGACTTCGCCTCCGCCTTCGTCTGTCCACCTTCGCAGCCTCTGCCGCCTCTGCCTCCGCCTTCGCAGCCTCCGTATATCAGTGCCGCCTCCGCCTCTGCCTTTGCAGCCTTCGTCCATCAACGCCGCCTCTGCCTCCGCCTCCGCAGCCTCCATCCATCAACGCCGCCTCCGCCTTCTGCCTCGAATCCAGCCCGCCTTGCTGCCTGTCTCGCCGCCCATGCCCGCCGCCCACGCTTGCCTCAGCGTTGCCTCCAACCTCGATTTTTTGTTTTTATCAAAATCACGTGATTGCCACGTGATATCCTTTTCTTTTCTTCCCTTTTTCCTTTCTTCTCTTTTTTTCCTTTCTCTCTCGTTTCTTTCCTCTCCGGTATACACAGCCTAAAGGGCTGTTTGGCCCCACTAATGCAAGGCTTTTAAGATGAAAGCTGTGAGAAGTTTCGATTTTGAGCTTCTACCTGATTCTACTTTTTTATCACACTGTAAATGTTTTTGGATGCCGTACATAATTAGGGCCAAACGTGCCTTTATAAGTCTCTCATATACACCTTTTAAGTTGTGTTTAGGAGTATAGAGGGAAAAACAGGAGAAAGGAAAGAAGAAAAAAAAAAGAAAAGGAGGGGGAGAGAAAGGAATCACATGCATACACAGCTGAGCACATGCTACGCATGAGCAGCAACAATGAGGGCGAGGGCGAGCTCTACTTGCAAATAGTGACGATAACGACGACGGCCAGCTCGTGAGTGACGACTTCAAGGGCAAACTCACGAGCAACGAGTATACTATAGTGCATTTTTCAACCAATTTGGGCAGATATTTTCCGTTCGCCCTCCTATCCATCCGCCCTATTAAATATAAAAAAAAATTTCAATCCTTTTTCTTCCTCTTTCTTCTCTATTAACCACAGTCTTAATTTATTATTTTTGTGGTCATTTGTGATTGTATAACTACATCATTAAAAAAATTCTTAATAAAATTCTAATCCTCTTTTTTCCATACATCAGCCTTATAGCACTTGTAGAATGATTGAATATGGAGCAACAAACGATTCTTCTCCATCTTAAATTCATTTAGATTAAAAGGGACTAACATAAAAAAAAGAAAACCCCTCCATAAGATTTTTTTTTTTTTCTTCTAATATATGGAGAGAGAGAGAAAAAAATAAAGTGACAAATGGCATCACTGGATTCCTTGAACACATTGGTAAATCCAACACATTCTTTAAGTCAACGCGTCAAAGAAAACCCCGGTACGCCTCTTTCTACGTACCGTGCATGTATGCATGCACGCACACACGTTTGCGGGATCTAAGACTTAACAAAGTACGTGCGCTGCATGCAGTTCCACGTGGTGACGAAGGAGATGATCCACGTGGGGATGGTGCTCCTGAAGTACGGGATTCCAATGTCCGTGGTCGATGCTTTGGTCGTCGCAAAGGCCAAATTGAAGTACGGAAATCTATCCAAATATGGCATCTTACGGCCAAAGAGTGGCCCGTTTCTCACCAAGGCAAGAACAGGAAGATCACCGGTCATCGACGTCGGCACCATCAGCAAGATCAAGGCCAAGCAAATTCAGGTATAAATTTACACTTTTTTTTTTCTATTATTACTAGATTTTGATTAATTTTCATATACATAATTCATGAGCTGATTTGAATTGCAGGTGGTACCTGGAATTACAAGGATAACAGGGCAGGAAGTGGAGTTCTCAGATGGTGAATCATGTAACTTTGATGCCATAGTTTTTGCCACAGGCTACAAAAGCTCACTGCTTAAATTAATGGTTAGAAATAATAAACTTAATTCAAATAAACGTACTTTAATATTATTCATTTAGGCCCAGAAATTAATGTGTTAATATTGTTTACTAATGAAGGATAATGGTGAGCTTTTGGATGAGCAAGGGCTACCGCGGGAAAGGTTCCCACATCATTGGAAAGGGAAGAATGAAGTCTATTTCGCGGGCTTTTCAAAGAGGGGACTACTTGGCATATCACTAGATGCACAAAAGATTGCAAACGAAATTTACATAAAGCTAAGATTTTCAGGGAAATATTCAACCTCTAGAAACTAATTAACGTATTCTTTGAGCAATTAATGATTAGGTAGAACTCAATTAGCACGGTGTTAATAATAAAAAAAATATCTCTTTTTTTTCCTTATGAAAAAAAGGGATATCCTTGTCCTTCTATCAAAAAAGAAAAAAGAAAAGATCTTTTCTTTTTCTTTTTGAAATGTAAGAGATGTAATTTCGCTTGAGTAATGAATATTATATTGTGATAATTATATTTCTTTTAGTTTGGGCTTTGTTGCAATTTTCCTATGGTCAAATTGACACCAAGTGTTTATGGATTGTGTTCTACTTGAAATATTTTGGAAATTAAGTTAATTTTGATACACATATATAGAGAGTAATATGCTATCACAACCCTTCTAAATCAATAAATTAATGGATCATGTACACAATTTATGAACATAGACTCGGGAACTGAAAAACAGAAAGGAATAGCCGATTGAAATATTTTGATATAGGAATTAAGTAAAAAAAATTAAGGTTTAATTGGACTTAACTGATGAAGAATTAGTGCATTCCAGTCCCCAAAAAGTCAATGAAGGGAACGCTTTTTCTTGTATCATTCTCCTCCTCATCAACTCTTCGATCGACGTAATTGCACGCAGTCGAATCGACCCCATGAGCTGCTTCCATCGATTGATCAGAGGATGAGTTGATGTTACCCTCGTGTCCAACACTGCAAGGATTACGGAGCGGTGATTTAATCGAGCCAGATCCGGCGCTGAAATTGAAGCTAGATCCGGATACGAAGCTCCGGGAAGGCCTGAACTCAATCAGGCTGTCACGCCGCCATCTGCTGCCTTCCTCGGCCGACAAAGATCTAAAAAAGCTGTCCACGGCGGCGCAGTCATCGAGCCGAAGCGGATCCGTACCGTAGCTGAGTACTCTCTGCCGGAGCAAGAGCCTCGACCTCTCGCGCCGCCGGCGGCGGGCCATGATGACGTGCCAGTGGTTCTTGACGGCGTTATCCGTCCGTCCGGGGAACAGCCGCGAGATGAGGGCCCACTTGTTCCCGTGCGCCAGCTGCGCCGCCAGCAGCCGCTCCTCCTCCTCCTCCGTGAACGGCCGCTTGTCGATCCGCGGATCCAGTTGGTTGAACCACCTCAGCCTGCAGCTCTTACCTGTGAACCCATGACGAAAGCAATATTTCTCAGAAGTTAAGAGAGAGAAAGAGAGATAGATAGAGAGCGAGAGAGAGGCGCGACCTGATCGGCCGTTGAGCTTCTCAGCAATGGAGTTCCAATTCTGAGCGCCAAACTGCTCGACAAGCTGCCGAAGCTGCTCGTCCTCGCGGGGCCTCCAGTGGCCACGAGGGCTGAAGCCCTTTGCCTCGCCGGAGCCGGTTGATGCCGACGTGGATCCCATGTGAAGAGAACTCCGGCGAGATGGAGGATGAAATCAAATAAAAGCAGATGAGAGAGATGGAAAGTATTGATTGGGTTAGGGTTTGGATGGCGAGTCCTTTTTTGAAAGTTTCACACGACAAGGAATGGAGGTATATTTATATACACAGAGATGTGAGCTTGATGGTTGCGTGCTTCGCCATTGCCTCACATCACTTTCCCTTCTCCATTCAATTGCACCAATCCTTTGTTATCTATTATACATAATTTCACTTACTTCCTCAATACAATTAATTTTAAAAGTACGTACAGGTCACTGTTACATATACAAAATATTATTAGTTTACTATTATTAAAAAAAAATATAATTTTATCTATAAATATACACATAGAAAGAGGAACCTTCTATGAGATGAATCTAGCTAAAGAAATGGTTAATAGCATGGATCATTTAAAAGAGTAATGGCTAGAAAGGAAACTTGAAGGAGCCTTGTGCAATTTAGAGTAACAAGTGAAGAACTAGGGATAATGAGGAAGTAAACACACTAACTTGAGCATAAAGTCTTGTTTGGCATGGCTGATCAGCTGCTTTTGTTAGAATGTTTGGCAAGCTGATTTTGAAAAACTGAAATGTTTGGCAAGCTGCTTCTAGGGTTTTAAAAAGCTAAGAAGGAACTGTTTTTGACTACTTTTTAACTATTTTTTTTCTTTTATCTCATGTTCGCACCTATATTTATATGTTTTTATGATAATAAAATTATTATTTTAATAAAAAAATATTAAATTTAATATTATTTTTAAATATTTTTTAAAAAATATTTGACGAGCATAACAGTTTAACCAAACACCTTTTAATTTTTCCAACCATCTACTTTTTAATCAGCACTTTTTCAACCAACAAAAGCTAAAAGTTTCAACTACGCCAAACACAGTGAAGATGATTTTAGAGGAAGCACAAGTAGAGCAAGGTGCTAAGTTTGCAAATGATAGAAGAACGCATCTACCAAGAATAGTTCAACAAGAGAGGGTGAAATAGAGAGAGCTAAAGTTAGCTTCAAAAGTGAGGAAGCAAGCACATGAATCTTTCTCCTAAGTATAAACCAAATAAAAAATTAATTTTTTTCCACACTATTCCTCTGAAGAAAAAGAAAAAAAAAATCAGTCTCCTTTCATTTTTCCCTCTAGAATACACACAATCTAAATCAATGCTGATTTGAATCCAGGGATATTGCTTGCAACGAGTTGGTAGGAATAATGTTCTTAATTAATTAATCCAGAGTGACGAAGGATCACATGAATGAACAAAGACAATTTGGATGACTCTTGTTAGTTGGTGCATGCATACGGGACTTCAACTTTAAGCTTTTGAATTGATCAGACTTGTCATGCTCTAAATTATTATATCCATGCAATATAAATCTATGTAATAATTCTTTTAAAAATTAAAGCAATCTTTTTTTTTTCACTCCAATACCTACTTTTGTTAATAGTATATATTTCTAATATTACTAGTCTAACGGGACTTCAATGTCTACTATTTAAGTATTCTTGTTACTTATGAAGTAGAGTGAGAGCTACAATTGAGGATGAACAAAGTTTATGAGTTTAAGATTATACATACTATAAAAAAAATTACATGGATTTATGTGAAATTGTATGATTTATATCACACAAGATTGTGATGTAATCTAATTGATCAGCTTTTCGTGTATATATAATTTTAAAAAAAAAAACTGAAAAAAAAAATTCAATTTTCGCTAGCAACCCACCTCTTGAAAAATGCCACCGCACCCTAAACCTAAGAAGAGCACCGTAGTTAGGAAAGGATACAATATCTATAGTGTCGGCTCGAGTAGAATTTAGAAAGATCCAATTGAAACTCTCTCGTTCTTTTAATTTGCTAAACAAAGGAGGTAAATTAATTAAACAATCTCGCGTAATCTTCATCACATGAAAAAGTCAAAGTTTAGGTCGAAGTGAAGATCGATCGGGCACGTACTTAAAAGAGAAGACTTTTTTTAGAAATATATATATATATATATCGAGGATGGAAAATGTGAGCGTGTGCAGTGGTCAAACCGTGTTCGTTTAGGATGGTTAAGATGGCAAAATGGTGGCCGCATATCGTTAGTAGTACTTGCAATTCAATTTGTAGAAGTAGTTAAATTCTTCGCATGTGTTGTTGCTTTGTACACGTCAATGAAAATGTTGACGTGTTGAATGCACATAGTTATCGGTTTGACCATCCGTTTGCATGCAGTGCTACGGCGCCATTTTATTTGTAAGAAAGCCAAGTCAACGAACAAATTGCTATTGCTCCTCATGCTCACGATTAGCCATGAGGAATAACGTAATAATAATAATAATAATAATAATAATAATAATAATAATAATAATAATAATAAATAATGCACCCCAACAAATAAAGCATAAATAATATTAGTAGTACTTTTTTAAAGTTTTTAGTCACTTCAAAGTCTTTTTGTTTCCTCTTTATATTTAGTCTATGTATGGCTTGCCTAATAACCCTCGGTGTTTTGAGGTTTATTTGCAATGCTTAAATTATGTTATATTAACATAAAGATAAAAGAAAATATCATACATAATTAAGAATTAAGCGAATAATATGACATCTATGTGGGTATTCTAGGAGATTGTAGAAGGTTCTAGTAATATAACACTATTATACACCATGCAAGCTATTTTGTAGTGAAATGATATATACTCATAAGAATACGATCTCAATGAGATGCTATATTCATATTACAAATTGAGTTAAACCCAATCTACATTGTCATTTTATGATATAACTAGCTTTGGTGAGTGATTTTTAACCCTATCCACACTTAAAATAGGTCAATCTCACTTAAGCTAATTTTGGGTAATTAAAACTTGGTAGATGTTAACTAATCTTATTCTAAGGTCTCTTAAGCATAGTCAACCTTAGTCCTCATCTATCAATGTTGCTTTGTTGATTGTCTCATTGCCGCTTCAACTTTTGTTTATCTTAGTAACACCTAATAGGCATATCAGTATCACACTTATCATATATAACAAACATATATCCAATTTAAGCACCCAACTTTGTCTTAAGTTGAATTGTGACTTAGTCTCCTAAAGAAAGCATGGAAGATATCATCTTAAAATAAGTTAATTTATAAATGAAACTCTTATAATATGTGATCTAAGAGTTTAGCCACTTGATAAGACTATTTTTTTTTGTTATTTGTGTGCATACATATGGTTAAGGATCTTATCATCATAACTTGCTAGCTTCATTTAAATTAAAATGTATTTAATAACTTTCAAAGATTATCAAACGCTATTAAATTTAATAAAAACAAAAAAAAAATCCTTTGTATGTTTACATGCGTATGGAATAAATTATTTTTTAATTAAAGATGTATTACATAGCTCAACTAGCTAGTAGTTGGGCTAATATACAATATATGCATATAGTTGATGACTATGAGTGCAAGTGTTGCTAACAACTAAATTAATGAATGCATGAGTCGCTGAACTGGTCAAAGTAGTTTCACCTGTCATCATGTAGAAACTAAGGAACAGTGAGAAAACTGTTAGCCACTGGGTTAGATTAATCAATTATCTATGTATAGTCTAATGCAAAACGATACATTCATCGTCAAGTTTTGATGGTTATATATTTACAGTCATCATCATCATCAACAGCAACAAGAAATAATTCAATATAAACTCATTAAAGCTTGAGACGACCAAAAAAGTCTCTCTCTATATTTTCCGTGGGTGGAACAAGGAAAGACCCGTGTTTCACTTGCTTTACATGCTTGTTGAGTAGGAAAGAATTTTTTTTTTTCTATTGGTTAAAGTGGCACGTAAGGAATCAATTGCTAATAATAATTTGGCCATCTTCTTCATGACCTTTTAATAAAATTTCAGCTTTAGCAAAAAAAAAAGAAAAGAAAAGAAATGAAGGAACAAACCACTAGATATGATCGTACGATGCAAAATAATATGCAAATGAAGTAATTTGAGAGCTGCATCCATTTTAAAAAAAAAAAGAAAAGAAAAGGAACCAAGCGAAGCAACTCTTGTTCTCAACTTGATTTAACTCCTGTGATGTCATGCTTTAACTGTTAATGAAATGTGCTGATCATGTCACCGAGCATGAGCACTTCTATTTTATTTATCCTCCGATAGCATTCTTTGACAGTGTGAATGAACTGTGCTGATGATGACGCTGAGCATGAGCACTTTTAATTTGATTAGTAGCTATACCACTGCAAGCACACGTGTAACAGAGGATGGATAAGTTATTGTAAATCCAGTAACAAAAAGCCGGGTAGGTGTGACAAAATTAAGCAAGGAAAAGTCTTCTCATTGTCGCAGAACAAATGGTTGCTAGCTGGGATTCATGTGGGTTGGAATAAACATCATCTGCAGTCAAACCAGCCCAGCAGCTGCCCACAGCTAGGTGAACTTAGCAGTTAGCAAGAAAGACAATCCCGTCTTGATGATTCAATAGGTTCAAGGAAATGTTTTTCTATTTCCACCAAGGTCAGCTTGGAATAAGGAAAAGTTGTGATATAATAATCAAATAATTAACAAAAACAGCCTACATAAACTTATTGAAAAGGCCTTCAGCCATTGAGACTAATGAAACCAAGAATTTGAACTTCTCCGATGTGTTTCCATTTGCAACTCTCTTAATTATGGCCTACATAAACTTACTGAAAAGGCCTTCAGCCATTGAGACTAATGAAACCAAGAATTTGAACTTCTCCGATGTGTTTCCATTTGCAACTCTCTTAATTATGGTTCAAGCTATCCCTGAAATCCTTTCTTGTTTCGAACATTGTCAAAATTCACCTGCCATTATGAACAAACCGTACTCTGTACAGTTAGTAATAAGTTTTACGGTGTCAATGAACAAGAATCGTGACAAAATCAGCCGTCCCGGCTAAATGTGGCTCAATCAAGAAACACTTTTGCAGATGCTGCTACACTGATCAACTATATTACATAGATGTACATTCAGACTCAGAATCTAATCCTTTCGCTAAAGTTATTGACTGGGCTTGGTAAATGTTATCTTCTTGATGAATCAAGTGGAGTATGAGCTTTCAGGAGGGTAACATCATGCCAAGGATCTGAGAGATTATGGATTGGTTTAGCTGGATAGTGCACGTGACTGAGTGGACTATATGTAAATGCTCCAGCCGAATAAACTGGATGACGAGGAGAAAGCAAGCAACTTCTCTTAGAATGTCTAAACTGTCTACATGGGCTGGAGCAGGGAGATGCTGGCAGAGACATATTCAACCGCATGCCGGCCAAATTTCTGCAAAAAAAAAAAAAAGGGACAGAAATGAAACTCAGAAAAGGACGTCAGGTGGTTAGTCAAGTTCAGATTTGCAATACCTCGAACTCTCACACAACGAAGTAGCCTCTGGGGTAAATCCAGACGTTTGTCTCATGCCATGTTGGATTTCATGAAGGGGAGAAGTATTATTTGAAGAGAGCTCCATATTCATCTGTTTATGGCATATTGAAATGATAAAGAAACATACAGAAAAAAAATGCTACAATAGCTAAAAAATCTAAAAAGAAATTTATTGCCACAGTAAATTTTGAAGAAAGATGCAGGATTTCTTATCAAGATATATTAAGTTCTAACGATTGCTGGCTTTTTTACCAAATTACACACAAGAAGCTGAAGATGACAGGTTATCAATAAACACAATTACACAAGCATAGAAGATGGTTCATTATTCATCTTGTAGATACACTAATTCTATACGTCCTAGACTAAAAAGAACTCAGCAAGCGCCAAGTTTTCAGTAATCAAGTCATAGTACATCCTCTCATTTTAATTATGCACATAAGATATTAAAGCTATAAATTAAGTCTTTCAGTGGAGAGTATCCTTCACCATTTACAGACTTGTATTCTTGGCTCTCAAAACCTCCATCTTTATATCAAGCAAGAATAATTAAATTGAACATAGGAATTCAAACATCAGACGTTAATAATTCAATATACAAAGAGCAGGTAGAACAAAGAAGCTGAAGACATCCAATTATTTACTGTTGGAAGTTAGAACTATACATGCATCTGTCTTTAAATCTTACCGGTGTAATAATTGCTCTAGAGAAAGAAGACAGAGTACTCCTGGTCGCCTTGAATTTTCTGTTTTTTGTTGCTAATTGGTCTCGAACAAAAGGGTGGTCCTGCAGCTGAGCAGCTGAAGGACGAGCCTTTGGATCACGCTGCAAACAAATCCTCAGAAAATCCTTTCCTTCAGAGGAAATATGATCTGGAATTTCAGGTGTATCGTTGCTGTTCCCAATTCTGAACATTGCAGTGACCTGGTAACTCCGAGATGTAATATGAGATTTCGAAGTCATATACTTTTATTGTTGCAAAAAGAAACGAAGAGATAGATATAGCACCCCTTCATATTGGCTCCACGGAGGCTTTGAAGTGGCCATCTCCAGAACTGTACATCCCAGGCTCCATATATCTACTGAGAGGTTGTAGCCACTGTCATTCATGATTATCTGTAGAATGTACACATTTTGGGCAAAAGTTGAGCATTGTCAATGATCTAAGTTTGTGTCTTCATATTTATTGATTAAATTTACTCTAACATACCTCAGGAGCCATCCAGTAAGGGCTTCCTTTAAAAGAGCGTATCGAACTATAAGATGACATCTGTTTAAAGATCAAATGAATGAGTGAACTGAAGAAAATCATTTTGCGAGTAAATATAGACTGTATTGAACTTAGGAATCAAGTAAAAATGTGTTCTTGTTTTCATCATATACATATACACCATTACACCCCACATGTATACACAACAATGCAGTTGCAAGTTGGAACTTTGATGAATTTCTCAACCCTGTGACTTCTTTGATAGTGCTACTGAGTTACTTGCTACAGCACTCGAAAACGCAGAATGCCAAAATCCAACAAACCAATTTGTGTGGAAAATCCATTTTTATAATTTGATTGGATGGCGCCAAGATGGAGTTCCCAGTGATAAATACGTGGAAACAGCATTAGGTTCCGCTAGGTTGATAGCATCGTACCTTGGCAGTGACAGCTACAAGGGGCAATGTGGGATATACAACCCCATTGAGAGATGATGAAAATATTTCAACTCTGATAAATATGGTACTATAAGTACTACAGTAAAAGGGAACACAATACCCTCCATAATCAACACTGGAATGGAAGAGTACAAGCAATGCAGGAAATAAATGATGAACTATGTTTGTAGATAATTTACTAAAAGATTCGCAAGGATGACATATAGAAATTAAACAATTTTACTTTTTAGATTGTTCTGTTAATAAAATTGTAGGACCAAAGATGATTTGACTAAAAGATTGAAACAGTTTTCTTTATATTCCAAATTCATCAATGATTTACTAAATTCTCTTTTTCTGCCATTTGTTACCATCAAACAATTCAATAAAGTTATTAAAATTGGTATATATTCTAGTTCCATATAATATTAAAATTCAACTAAAAGTCTAAAAATTGTACTATTTTACTTTTACTTTTTAGATTTTGTATAATGAGGTTAATTTAATATATATTCTCATCATGTGATCTATTTAACCTGATGAACAATTAAGAACCAATTAGCAAACTAACAGTAGGCCTGGTCTTATTTTAGAATATTGATAAAATCTATTATTAATAGATTTAAAAATAACTTCTTGTCCAATATGCATTTCAATATAAATAAAAATAATCGCCAACTAGTAAGAACCTTCATATATCCATCTTTACCAAAGAATCATTCAAAAGAATGTAATTTAAATATTTCCAACTACAATCACACATTAACATAAATTACTATAAAACACATGTATAAAGGGAATCAGATATAAGATGGTAATAAAGTGATTGTCACAGCTATAACTATTGATGTTCCAGAAGTGCGTATCTCAAGTTCCCAAAGCATAATGCATTGACTTTAACAAATTAACACACTTGGATAAATAAGATAAAATTCAGTTATGCATACAATTTTCTAACGAGAATACTGCCACCAATAAAATCATTTAGTTTTTGCACCTGTACCTTTGATTTATGTAGCATCAAACCTAGCAACAAGGAGCTAGACGTTTTATTAGTGAGACATTATACAGGACTTTTAAATTTGACTTGATTTTAAGTTATAAATCCATTAAGAAGCATACCCACTAACCCATTAGCCTATAATTTAATGTAAAGAATATAGTTTTATACATTCTAGGGTTTGTTTTCGGTGGCTTCTTTCTCTTTGGCGAATTTCATGTATTCGAGAGGGCTTTCTCTTCTATATCAACACTTTAAGATATAAAAAGGAGTCATTCTTCATTAAAGTAAATTTCCTCATATTTCCTTTGTGATTAGAAGGTTTTGTTCTCTCAATCAAGATACAAGTACATATTAAGAGAGGTTGTTTGTCATAGAGGTGTTATTAATTTTAGGTATTTGTGTACGGTTGTATACTTTGGATTCTTGATAGTAAAACTTACTTCATCTCTGCCCGTTAAGGTAAACATTTGCCAAACCATATAAATATTTATGTGTGCTTTGTCTTGTGTTTTTATCATCTTGAATTGTCATATAATTTGATTCTAGGGTACAACAGTTATCATATATATTTATTCAATCAAGATTATATAAAAAATTGCAGTTATCCATAACAAATGATATCGGAGCAAGGTTAAGATTAATAATGACATCCATAAGATTCAATATTGAAAGGTATAATTCTAGTATGAGTTTTGCTTTACGGCAAGTTAAAATATGTGCACTTCTCATACAAAACAAAGCACTTATGAGAAATGACAAGTTTTCGACCAATGTCAAAAGAAGAGAAACAAGAGTTTGATGATAAAGCCCTTGCTGCCATTCAATTATATTTGTTTAATGAAAGTTCTTCGAGAGGTCATTCATGAAATGACTGTGTTATCCTTATGGAATAAGCTTGATTCACTGTACGTGACTAAGAATCTCACTAGCAAGTTTATTGTGAAGTGTCGTATGCACATATTCGATATGGCAAAAGGTACATTAATTAAAGAAAGTCTATCTTAATGAATTTACATCTACATTAATCGATATGGAAAATCTTAATATCAATTATGAAGAAGAAGATCAAGCCCTTATGTTGCTTCATTCATTGCCTCCCTCTTATAAGCATTTCAGGGACAACTTGATATTTAGTAAAGAGATTTTGACAGTTGAAGAGGAAAAAGCAACCTTATTCTCAAAAGACCTTATGCATAGGAGCTTATTGGTAGTAGTTCAAACAAATTAGCTACAAGTTTAATAGTTAGAGGCAGATATTCAAATAAATATTCTAGCATAAATAACTATTTAAGGTCAAAACCTAGAACTAAACATAAAAAACCTAACTTGTAATTACTGTAAGAAATAACCAAGGGTAAAAAATATCTTGTGCAAGCTAAAAGCTTCAGGAGGCTTGAGTAAGCTGATTTACATTCTACTTGACATTATGAAATCCTTATACACATAAGGAGTCTTGGCATAGTACATTTTGTTAAAAATCTATATCATCATTCTAAATAGTTTAATTGGTAAGAATTTTAATTATTGATAATAAGGTCTTGGAGTCTATCTAAAAAACGAGATTATTTCTTATAAATTTTGAATTCAATCTATAATTAGTAATTAAATTTTTTATTTTAAAGTTTAATATGCAGTGGGATAATTAAAGGCACGTCAAGACTAATTATTTTAAGTTAAAAAATAAGCAACAATATAAAGATCAGAAGAGCTAGACAAAGATGGTTGAAGCTAATGTAGTAGAAGATGGATTCGCTGTGAGGTTCTAACAATCACTGAAAATAAGACAAAGATTACACAATGATGGATTTTTTATTCTATTTGCACATTTCACATTTGTATACATACAGGTCGGATTTTTACGAAAAATTTTCCTCGACAGCATATGATGTCGAGGAAACTTAAGTAGCATGCTTAAATTTCCTATGAAAAAATTAAAAAAAAAAAATTTTTTTTTAGAAATGATCTATACAACCTAAGCTATCCAATGGTATCAATATTACGGTATTTTAGATCATGTATACTCGTTAAATACCGTAAACAAAATCATACAGTGAATAGTATCTTTGTCTTTTATATGATTTTGTTTAGGGTATTTAACGAGTATACATGATCTAAAATATCCTAATATTGATACCATTAGATAGCTTAGGTTGTATAGATCATTTCTAAAAAAAAAAAATTTTTTAAATTTTTTATAGAAAATTTAAGCATGCTGTATAAGTTTCATCTGCAGCATATGCTGTCGAGGAAAATTTTTCGTTTTTTTACTTACACACCTGTTAGCAATGGAATTGGGTTAATGGACAATTATCATATTTGCAATATTATTGGTATTGGTTCAGTCAAAATTAAGATGCATGATGGAATTATTAGAACTTTAACAGAAATTATGTATGCTCCAAATATGTCAAAAAACCTTATCTCATTGACTATTTTAGATCTTGCTGGTTATGATTTTGTTGGCAATGTTAGTGTTCTAAAAGTTTTAAAAGATGCTTTAGTTATAATGAAAGCTCAACAGGTGCGTAGATTATGTGTTGCAAGGTTCTATAGTTATCGGTTATGTTTTATTTTCTATATCAAATACAGATGTCACTAAGTTATAGTATATGAGACTAAGACATATAAGTGAAAAATTTTGACTATATTAAGAAAAAAAAAGAGTCTTCTTTCTAGGCAATTTAAATCAAAATTGGATCTATATATGTATTGTTTGGTTAGCCAGCAAATGAGAGTTAGTTTAAGCATATGACTCCTCAAGACCAAGGGATATTCTTGATTACATCAATTCTGACATTTGGGGATCTACTAGTATTTCATCAAAAGGTGGTGTCTGCTATATGCTTACTTTCATTGATGACTGCTCAAGAAAGATATGAGTGAGTTTATTTTCTGAAAAATTAGAATAATTTGTTAAATAAAAATGAAGGTTAAATATTTACACACTGATAATGGTTTAGAATTTTATGGTGGATACTTTAATAAATTTTGTAAAGATGAAGATATTGTCAAACTTCTTACTGTCATAAGAATTCTATGGCAAAATGGTATTGCAAAGAGAATGAATAGAACCTTAAATGAAAGGGTACACTATCTAAAGTTTCAACATCATGTCATTTGGTAAATAAGTCTCGTAACCTCTATTGATTGTGAGACTAAGACATATGGTCTAGTCATCCTGCTGATTATTCTGAATTAAGATTATTTGGTTATCTTACTTATCTTCATGTAAATGATGGTTAGGGCCTAGATCCAAGAAGGGCATATTTATTTGTTACTGTACAAGTGTAAAAGATTCAAGATATAGTATTTTGATCAAGACATACCTGAATTAGTGATTAGTAGAGATGTTAGTTTTGATGAATTATCTATTCTTCAATCTAAAAGAAAGCAAAATGTAACTTATGATATTTGTCAGAGAGCTCTCAAAAGAAGGTAGAGTTTGAAGTGGAAACGCGTCGGGGCGGGGGAGCGTAGTGCTAAACCCAACCCCGACCCGGGTTTCAAAAATTTTCCCCTGTGGGGTCCTGGGAAACCTGACCCGCAGGTGGCAAGTGGGGCATTGAGCAGTGACAGGCAGTGAGTAGCTAGCTGTGGCGGGTCGAGAGTTGCGGCAAGCGGCACGTTGAGCGGTGCAATGAGGGCAGCAAGAGGAGGTTTCTAGGCAGTAGCGGTGTGGCGAGGGGAGGAAGATGGGGGCAACAAGAAAGGGAGGAAGATGGGAGGTAGAGGGGTTGGCAGGGAGGAAGAAAGGAGGGAGAGGGGAGGGGAGGGAGAGAAGAAAGAGGGAAGCGGCAGGAGGGAAAGGGAGCGAGAGGGGGAGGAGGAAAAGAGGGAAGGGGAGGGAGAGGAGGGTGGCAGCTTAAGAGGAAGGAGAGGGGGGGGGGGGGGGGGGGGGGGGGAGGGTGGTGGCTAGAGAGAGTGGAGGAAGAGAGGAGGGGAAGGGAGGAATTAGGGTTAGGATTTTTTTAAAAAAAAGGATAATTTAGTAATTATATATAGTGGGGGTAGGTTTAGGATCGGGGAGGGTACCTAATGTCACGCCCCGGTCGGATCGGTCTAGAATTAGCGCTTATCCGCTTCCTAGAGCCGTCCGGCGGAATACCAGAACGTAACTCTCCCTAGGGTTTCCGACCCGAAATTAGAAACCCTAATCTCCCCGGATAATTTTTATCCCCAAAATACAAGGTCGCTCGGAGAAACCCTAATTTAGAAAAATCCCAAAATCAAAACCCAAATCGAAAGTCAACCACTGGTCAAAATTGTCGCCGAATCGCCTTGCTGACGTCTGCCGATTTTGTTGCGCTCGATTTCGGATTGCTGGCGTCACGCTGACGTCAGCCGTCGAAATCGATTTCGAAATCGAAATCGTTTCCTGATTTCGTCGTTGACTACCGCATCGACTCGCCTCGTTTCGAACGCCGCCCGCGTTCGAAAACGTTTTCGTCTTCGTCTTCCTCGAGTCCGAAGCTGAGCGCCGCCTGCGCTCGCGACTGCGTTCGGAGTTCGTCGGAGAGGCTGCGCCGGTGGAGAAAGGACCGATGTCCTTCACCTCAACCTTCCGCCGTTGGTAGCCGCTTGCTGCCGGGGTTCGTCGTCGCCGAACCGAGAAACACTCGGAAACAGGGGAGAGGAGGTGGAGAGAAAAAGACGTTTTATTCACCATCGGAAATCCACAAAAGCTTCTCCTTTGCCGTCGACCCTCGTCGGCGACCCCTCTAACCCTCCCTCACCGGTCGTAGCCGGTTACAGTCGCTCGTTTCTCTCGAACCAATACCTCGCCGGAGATGGAACCTTTCCTCCGAATGTCTGCGGCTTTTATCGAGCGAGCCGCCGACCTCGTCTCCGGATTAGGGCGTCTAGCGCCCGCTGCCCGCGTCTTCCGCCCGAGTATGCCGCCAACCCGCTTCCTCCACTGCTGAGAAGGGCGCCGAAGAACTCGCGCGAGCTGCCGCGTCCGTCGGACGCGCCGAGCGCGTTCCGCGTGCTCTGTTCGCCAAATCGAGCGTTGCGCTCGATTCTTCGTGTGGGCTCGGGTTTGGCATTGGGCTTGGGCCGAACCGGCCTGACCCAGGCCTAACACCTAAGATACCATACTCAACCCCAACCCGATTTATAATAGTCGGGTTTTATCTGAACCTAACCCAAAACCTGATCAATTCAGGTTTTCCCACCAAAATCGGGGCGGGGCAGGTTTATGTCATCCTAGGTAGAAGAAAACCCAGCCAGAGGAGAGCACACAATTAGCAAAGTTAAAACTCCTATGACAATAAAGAAACCTAGATAGCTTAATGACTATGAAGATTATGCATTAGCAGTTGCACAAGAAACATATGAGATTTGTGATTCTTTTTAATATTCAGAAACAATCTATTGTACAAGTTTAAGCACTTACATTTGAGTTTATTTGGAGAAGGTGGAGCAAGTAATCCAACTATAATAAAGAAAATTCAAGTCAAGGTGGAGATTTGTTGGATTTGACTTGATTTTAAGTTATAAATCCATTAAGAAGCATACTTGCTAACCCACTAACTCATTAGCCCATAATTTAATGTAAAGAATGTAACTTTATGCATTCTGGGCTTTGTTTTTGGTGGCTTCTTCCTCTTTAGCGAATTTCATATATTTTAGAGGGTTTTTTCTTCTACAACAACACTTCAAGGTGCAAAAAAAGAGTTGTTCTTCGTTAAAGTAAATTTCTTCATCTTTCCTTTCTGATTATTCTTTATACACATTAAGAGAGGTTGTTTGTAAAGGTGTTGTTAATTTTAGGTATTCGTAAATTGTTGTACCCTTTAAATTCTTGATAGTGAAATTTGCGAAATTTGCTCCATCACCGCCCGTGGATGTAGGCGTACGTCACAACACGTAAATTTTTATGCGTACTTTATCTTGTGTTATTATCTTAGATTACCATATAATTTGATTCTATGGAAAAAAAATTATTATAATTTTTTTTTCAATCAAGATTATATAAAAAACTACTGGTATCCATAACAAGTACAAATATTTGTCTAAATGATTGAATTTTAGAAAATATGTTTTTAATATGAAGACCTTTGAAATATTTATTTGATATGAGTTTATTTTATATTGTAAATAATAAAGGATTAATAAGTAAAGAACAAACTATTTTTTAAACTTGGAAGGAGTAGATCTAATCAATGTTCACAAATTAGACCATGCCTTGATTATAGTTAGTTAATTGGTTCTCAATTGTCTATGAAGTTTGATAGATTTGCATGAAGTGAAAACATATTGAATGAATCTCATTATAGCGAAGGTTGCAAAACTATTTACTTAAAACAAAATTATAATAAAATTCAATTAAAGTTTTACTTGTTTTTGTTTATCATTTTTAATATTAGACAAGATTTTATTCCGGATAAATTCATGCTAAAATTGGTTGAATTTGTCTTTACAATGTTATATTGAAAAAACCAACTGACACACTATATATGAAAGAAATAGCAGATCTTAATAAATCATTTGTGAAATCACAAAATAAATAAAATTATTTCTCTTGGTCAAATCATGTTTTATTATATTATTTTGTTAAATGAATGACGGATAGAATACAAGAGTTGATTATGGAGGTATAGTGATCCTCACTTGACTTTGCATGCTGCAGAAATATTCATGGTACCAACACCTTACCATAGTAGAAATCATCTCACTCTTTAGAATTCAATGCCGTTGCATTGTGGCTTTGTCTCTTATTAGGGGCATTGTCTATGTACTGACTTTTATGTTTTCCTCACAGCAGATCATGTAATGGTATGCTAAAAGAATTATTTACAAGTTGATATTTTCCTTTCTCACATTTCTTTATATGTATAAAACAATCTTTTACGAATTACAAACAGTATATACTTCTTAGACATGGAAAAACATCTCAAAGGAACACATGAATAAAGGAGACTATCGTACTTTATTTTTCCAATTACAAGCACAATGTTTTGCTTAACAAGAAGAAAAATTAATTTGAGAATGAAAAGAGTGCAAAGGCATCACATAAGTCAACCCATACGTATATTATTATAAAACATCAGGTGCATCCAAGAAGTAGACAATCAATACAGTAGCATCATTTTTAGTTTGTCAAACAGCTTCAACATGTTTATGCTTTTCCTCGATTTTACATTAATTAGCTGAACGGAGAAAATTAAATACTTCAAATTTTCCTGTTGTTCAACATGGAAACAGAGCATATTTGCTCATTCACATCGTTCACAAATGTCAAACTCTTCAAACTAAGTTATGTTTTAAAAAACAATATGAACCACGATACTTCCAAGAAACTTAACTAGTAACACTGCTTGAATAGTACAGTAACTCCAAGGTAGAACCATAGCTCGTTTGGTTAATGAGCATAGTAATCGCAAGTATATAATTTGTTGCCCTTTATTAGACGCACCCTCTTTCTTGAAATATATACAACTATACAAGCACATGATATGCACAACTATATCGTATTTGCAAACTATATTTTTAACCATTAGGTTGTTATTCCAAATTAATCAGCCATAAGAATTGTAGGCTAAGAAATTTAGAGCTTACATGTTTAGCCATGCCAAAATCAGCCAGTTTGACTTCACCACTAGGATCAACAAGTATATTTGCACCTTTAATATCTCTGCAAACATATATATCTACTTTCAGCAATGAGATTGGTGAATAATTGAGACAAATTTCCAGACCTAGATACCTGTGAACTGTATTCCTTTCATGCAAGTATGAAAGGCCAGAAAGGATCTGTGCAGTATAGCTGCGGATTAATGATTCACTAAAAGGACCATACTCTTGAAGCAGATTGTGAATAGAACCCCCAGGCACATACTCCAGATAAACAGAGAGTGTATCCTCAGCCTGTATAAGGAAATTTGGAATCAGATGACGTGTTACTCAGAGAAGAAACTCAAATTGGACATAAGTATTTACCAGTTCAGAGCCATAATACTGCACAATGTTTGGGTGCGATAGTTGACTAAGCAAAGCTATTTCCTGACCAGAAGAAATTGCCAGTGTTAATTTTCTTAATACGAGGAGTACTAGCATTGGAAAGTGAAAACACAAGCACATATATACTAGTAACATAAATTCATAAAAGTAGACATAGATGTCCTCTAGTTGAAGAAGATAAGAAGTTGCCTGGCTAAGTTGCCTGAGACATTCTTTTGAATTTGCATCATCAGATATGTCTTTGACCTCTTTGATTGCACACATCTGTCCACTCTCACTGGAGAACAAAGATTAGATTTAGTATATGAAAACAATAATAGGAGGACAAATAAGTGACCTAGAGCGCATATGCAACTATTAAGAGCAAGACATGTAGTTGAAAATAGCAAAGCCCGTCCACTGCTTTCAATTGATAACAACTTATAAATAAGATTCATACTTGTCTGCGTCCTACAATAATGCTGGAATTAAAAAGAGATGACGTACCTATTAAATCCGAGATATATATGGCCAAAGGTTCCTATGCCTATTAACTTTCCCTTCTGCCACCGCGACGTGGGAGAATGTGTCGAACAGGGAGAACTCGGGGAGCTTGGAGGAAGAGGCAAGGGATGAAGTGGGGTCCTTAGGTTATCAAGTCTTGGGTTTAGAGATACTGGATGTAAACGAAATGCTCTTGAATGGACAGGAGCTGTCGACAAAGGGTGCCCTCTTGAGCCAGGCGAAACTGCTGCAATTCCCCTATCAAATAGAGTTTTTGTGGAAGCTTGACCGTGAGAGTACGCAGGCCTACCGTCTACAGACGCATCGAGTATGTGCGCTTGGAGCTCTTGTGTTGAAGAATCAGTGTTGTCCACGGATGCAGGATTCTCCAAAGCGGCAATACGTGATAAAGGCTGGGCCTTTTCGTACAAATGTTGAAGAGTTAGCGTATCAGGAGCCGAGGTTCTTTCCTTTGGCATGCTTATAGTATGTGGATATCTAAATAATTCAACAAAAAGGATATTAAAGGTAAGAAATGACCTAGATCTCTAAGGTAATTCCCCTATGAATTTGAAACTGCAGTAATAGAAGAGCACGAATGTGAATAAACCAAAAAAAACAAGAGAAATGAAATTCAAAAATGCTACCGCTATTTAGCAAATAATTATTTCAAATAAAAATTTGATATAACATATCTATAGCGTGGAATATGGAACACATCCAGGTTTCAGGAAGAAATCATCGCTATCAACAACATGAGACGCGAAATGCAAGTGATAACGAATGCGCTTAAATCCATAATCAACAGCATATAAATTTTAATTTCTCTGGTTGTTTTGGTCACTTGGAACGCATAAAAACAATTTCACAACCGAAAATCCTGGGATACTTAAATGGAGATGGAAATCAACAAATGAGAAATCAGGAATATAGATCCAATTTGGTATTGATCGAGCAACAATCCAAAATGTTTCCAGCGCGATTCGATAGGAAGCGCAACCAAATAAGGTACCTGCAGAACCCAATGTCAGGGGTCTCCGACGATGCCGTTGAGCTGACGCTGGAAGCGGTCACCGAACTCAAGGCTGAAGCCAACCCGGCGCACTCGTTGACGACCAAATACGGCAGCCGAGACGATACCGACTTCGGCAGTGGTAGGGGTTGCCCGTGCACCAAACCTATCCGGCCGCCGTCGCCAGAGCCCGCGGCCGCGGAGACAAGAGAAGGATCTTTGATCCGCCTGAAGACAAGTGACTCATCGATCATGGCCTTCCCATTCCCACTTCCGCACTTCGGGGTCACAGGTTCATCCACCTCCGGCGGCAGCAACGGCGCCGCCTCCCGAGGACTAGAAGTGGACTTAGGCTTGGACCTAGCCTTCCCCTTCCACCAAATTGGCATCTCCAAGGCGAAATCAGATCGACGAGAGCGAAGAAATGGAAAAGGTCGGAGCTCCAAATCAAAAGGAGATCGCTCGCTCGCAAGCCAAGCGGTTACTCGGATAAAGAAGACGAGTCACCAGCGGCCGGCCACTGTTCGCATACAGATACCATACCACGGACCAAGTACACAAACACACACCATAAATCATGCGGGGAACCCTTCGCATCTGTCGGACCAGCATCATCTTTCCGCCCGTAGTCCACGTCCCGATATCCATGAGCATCGGACGGAGCAGAAGCCTCTCCGCACCTTCCCACGCTGCGGTCGGCGTCACTGCGCCATCGCACGAGGAAATCGCTGGGCAATGGGTGATTGATTTTCCCACGCATTTCATCTCCAGACCCGTTGTCAATTGTCATGATACGTCAGCGCACGAATCTTAAAGCCTGTAACTCGATTTATTGTGTACGAAAATTCAAAAAGAAAATCTAAAAGGCATTAAAATGGACATCTTCATATCAAAAATAACGAAGGCACCAAATAAATATGCCTGAACCGCGTCTGGATAAACACGACTGACAGTTACGGTCAATCGTGGAGGCTCAAATGGAGTTGAATTAGGAGTCGTTCGAGATTTGACTCTTTTCGTGTTAGACCGGCTCGAGCTGGGAGAAATTGACGGTCCGAACCACACAATTTGAGGCTGAACGCGTCAGGATTGACTCGGTCGACGAACATAATCTTTTGATTTAATTGCTCATCAAAATCAAGAATATTCTACGAATTAAGAGTTTAAAAAAATGGCACGGGATATTCTTTTGACATAAACAAGAGTTGTTTGAGTTGTAAGTGTTGTTTTAGAGCAGACATGTTATATTGTGTGGCGTGATGTGGACATTTTGGGCCAAACCGGACCCACAAAATCAATTAGAATCAATAACTGGTTCAGTGGATTTATATGTTGTGGTTGGATTGGAATCTTGGGTATACTTTTTTTATCCATTTAGCTGTCTTTTTTATTATTATTTTTTGGTACGAGGACTAATTTTATATTATTCCTTGTTTAAATTAGTTTACTTGACTCATTTAAAATAGTTTGACGTGGTTTCTAAGATAATACGTAAAGGCTTGTAAGTATGGATAAGTTACACTATGAATTAATTTGAAAGACAATCATGCGTATATGAGCACATGAGGGGATAATTACTCAGCTAAATTTTTCTATTTTAAAGGAGGAAACCAAGACAGAAAAGAAGGAAATAAAATTCTTACCTTTAATTTTTCTGGTTCCAAAGGAGGGAATAAGTGGAAGAAAGAAAAAAAAAATTTAATTCTTTTTCCTCCATTTTGTTCTTTCCAAATTGGACGTAGCTCCCCAATTTTTATTAGAGTCGCCTATTTCCCTCCATCTCCCAAATGTCTCAGTATATAATATAATATAATATTATATTAATAATTAATATGATATAATATTATTATAAATAATATAATATAATATAATATTATAATATTATAATATTATAGCCGAGTCGCCTGTCTCCCTCGATCTCCTAAATCTCTCTGTATATTATATTATATTAGAATAATATTATATTATAATATTATAATATATTATAATATTACTAATATAATATTACTAATATTATTTATAATAATATTATTAACTATTTATTTATTATGCATAATATAACTAGTTTTAAAATTGAGTCTTTTGTTGTTTTTTTTCCTCTTATTGAAACACAGGGCTTAAAAAAGAAAATAGTTATTTCTTTTTTTTTTCTTTTTTTTTCTATTATTATTTTCTTTCTTTCTTGATTTCTTTCCTTCCTCTGAAACACAGTGAGAATATGAGCATGTGCAAGTCCACCGACCACCAGAGCTTAGGTTGTATTTTCCTGGATAAAAAATTAAAAGAAAAATAGAAAATATATTGAATCTAATCATAATTTTGCAACTAGATTAGATGTGTTTTTCAATTTTTTTTTTTTCCTCTTAATTTTTTATCCACGGAATCACGGTTTTACTGGGATTAAGATTTGTTTATAAAATAGAAGTGTTTGACATTAGGGCGAGGGACGTGGGCTTATTAATATGGGCAAGCCACACTAGGGTTAACTGAAATTAAGCTTTACCTAAGTAGCATATGAGGAGATATATAATCAATCCTCAAGTGAGGTTCAGAGCTTGTAAATATGGAGCAAACATAAAATGGCTTATTGAGGGTAATACCTGCCTAGGAAAGTGCACTAGGATTTGATGCAATAGTTTTTTTGTTAGTTTTTATTTTACAATGTTTACTTATTTAATAAAGATATTGTTATTATAATATAGATTGCTACGTCTATGTTGATGTACAGAATTGCATAACAATATCCTTGGAAATTAATCCTTGGTCCATAGTTAAGATACCTTAGTGGATAAAAAATAGCTATGATATATATAAAATTGGTATGTGAATTGGTTGAGTGCATGACACAAACACAAACACATGCTTATGGGCACAATAGTAGTGAGTGTACTAGATTGACCTATCGTGTATATATATGACTTGAGTATCACAAATCAAGAACACAAGTAATAGAGATATATTGATCTTTAGAACTTGAGGTCATCAATACTTTTATATGGTGAGTGATATACTTTGATTTAACCTAGCATTTCACTGTAATTGGAAAGTCATAACAGCTATCATTGAATATATTACAGGTCATATGCAAAGTATAAGTGACCAATAGAGGATTTGTTTATTCATTTAGGAAGCCTATTACTCATGGGCCTCTCTAGGGGCTCTTCCTATGTGAGTGTAATTAAGAGTATATGGTCATACCTAGGAGATTGTGTTCTTCTATTTTAGTCATGCCCATATGATTTGAATAGCAAAGTGGCACACTTGTCTAATTTGGACATCAAATGGGAAATGAATCATATTGTATAGAGCTTTGTTGCTAGTTAGAAGATGTCAATTGGTGATATTTTCTTATGACCTGGGTAGCAATAATGTGTTGCTAGACACCCCTCACTACTTATGACTATCTTTTTAGTGAATATCATTACCAACTTTATATGGAACCTATAGAGTGGCACACGTAAACAATTGAGATCACAGTTTGATTAGGTAGTCTTTGATTGAATTATATATTAATTCGGGTCCATTTGGGACATTAGTAATTTCAAATCAAAGTAGGATCATAATTAATTGAACCAAAGGTTCATATCAACTAATTTGCAACAAGAATGGAGCTAGGCACATGTTCTAAGTCCTCTAGATCACTACATTTTACCTCAAGCCCAATAAGAGCAAAGGCAGACGCTCCCAAGCGCTTGATGCCTAGTATGAGGTGCTAGCTCTACTTGGTGTCAAGGTCTAGATGGATAGGAAAAGGCAAAGTACGTGATGCTAGGGTAGCAAGCTAATGCAAGGAAGAGGCTATAAATCGCTTCATTGGGCTTTGGGCGCCAACTCTAGGTTATCACATGTGAGTTCCAATCACCTCAAATCTAAGGAGCAATGCTTCTTTCTATCACTTATGAACTTGACTTGTGACACCCAAGTCATTGCTTCACAATAGGTTAGCTCACATACTAGTCTCACATGCACTAAGGTTGTCCCTCATCCACCAAGATACTTTTTCTAGGGATTAAAATATAAGATCGAACAATGTTAATCTTTAGGGACATCATTATATTATCTAATACATCAATGCAAGCACAACGATCAACATGATAACTATAATTGCCTTTATTATTAAATGAATAAATTTATATAGTACAATTAGTCTTTATAACATATACACCTATTACTCTAGTTGCCCAAGCTCTCCTTATTGTCTCACACTCCCTTTTCTTCTCTTGTAGTTGCACATTCACAGAGAGAAAAATCATCCAAGGCTTGATCCCTTCTCTTGAGACTAGCACCAGACATGGATCAGAGTGATCTCAAGGGGGTTGTTATGCAGATACCTGCAAATGGTGAATACTTATGTGCCTATCGCTATTAGTTGTCATCACCAAGCTCTACAAGAGTAACCTCCTAAACCTATCATTTGATTTATTGTTCTCGCATGAATCCTCTAGCAGGGGAAATTCATTTTGGATAATCTTTTTACTACATATTTTTATTATAAAATTCTATTTTGCCCATATTTTTCCTCAATAATTTCATATTAACAGTGACGATGTGTCACCTTATATTCAAGTGTTTCAATACTTGGTTCCATGGCTACCTCATACAAGGAGTTTTATCTAAAGCACATGATTTTGTTTTCATAAAAGAGGTTAGTTGTGATGTTTAAACATTTTTTCTACAAAAGTAATGCTTGGTGGAGTTAGGATGGAAAAGTGATGTTGGTAATAGCCCTTGAGTTCAACTACTAATGTTGCCATTAAGAGTTAGGGTGATGATAGAGATCTCTATCGCTTTATTGGATTATATGTAGGTTTTAGTTCCTATTGCCTTTGGTGAACAAGGATTCTCTTTGGACCAACTATTGAAACTAATATTTCAAGTGTTTGGAGTATGTTTTAAAGATCAATTATTAGATAATGATTTTAGCATATATTTTTATCATACTTATATATATGTTTTATTAAACACATTGTCATTGTTATATTTACTTAATATTTGTGTAATATAAGTAATTATAGTGACGTCTCTAGAATAATATGATTATCACTAAATATCATTAGTCAAGTATTGTTGTTGATAAAAATAACAATAATATATTGAGACTAGTATGTGTTGTGAGTGATGACAAAAAATAGTCATGATATGAGATATCAAGTCAAACACATGAGTACGTGTTAGACATTGGGATAATAGTATAATCATTTGACTTGAGATTACTATAGAATCCTATATATTTAGTCATATACTTTGATACAGTCAAACATCATTTATAATTGATGATATTTTTTTAAAAAAAATAATAGTTGAGTATGCCATGAATCATGAAGAGAAATGTAGATAGGATTTATCCCTCTTATATAATAGGAGTATTGGTATCTTGGGCCCTTTGATCAAGTAACATAAAAATGCATAATATTACAACGGTCATTGAATTCTAACTACTTCCACATGTGAGTGTATCTTGCTGTCTAAATCCTATATATTTATCTAACAATATTACATTGCCATGAATTATGAATTCCAACTACTTCCATATGTGATAATATCTTATTGCCTAAATAGTTACACTTTTTATTGCCGATTGGCTTCCTGTGGCTTAGAAAACCTTGCAAGGTATTAGAGACAAATTATAAAATCAAAATCAATCCACAAAGTGTTATAATATACATCTACCATATTAAATTCATAATAAATAAATGAGATATAATTACCTTTCTGCTAAACTTTATGTTTGATACATTCCTTCTTTATATGTCCATTCTATTTACTGAAGAAATATTTGATTTCTTTTTTGGCATTAGATCGGACTAGTATCACATTTTTCTTCTTTTGTTTGACTTGCTTTTTATTCTTTTCTTTTACTGTCATATGTGCACTTTCACCTAATTCTATCACCAACCTCCCTTCCTCTTGAACACACGTGGTCAAAAGTTTATTAATTGATCATTTATCTTTATATGTGTTATAAAAGATTTTGAAAGGTCCATATTGAGATGGAATAGAATTGGGTATAAAATGGAAAAAATTCAGACATCTCAACTTCGAGACTTTAATTGAGCCACAATATTCCTCATTTGCATGATGTGCTTATTCACACCTTTAACACTTGTGAGCTTTATTGATGACAACTTTATCATTAGGGTGAGAGCAAGGGTTTTGTTAGACTTAAATTGTTCATCAATAGCCTTCAATAATTCTCTAATATAATTACACTCTCCGATAGAACCACATATACTAGCATTTATATTTATCTTATTATATCATGCTGAGGTGATTTGATTACTCCCAACATTCATAAATATCAATTTCAATCTGAGTGCTAAAATTAGAAGGTGCATGTGGTTCATCTTTAGGTATAACATAATCAATGTTCATCCATACTAATTGGAGAAGAATTCTTTCTTTCCAAATTTTATAGTTATCACTATTGAGTTCAAGAATTTCAAATTTGATATCAGAAAAATTCATAGGTTATTTTTCATAGGTTGTATAACTGCATCAATTAAAATACATATGCTTACATTAAAAAGGGTTTGACGCAAAGACGCAAGTACATATATTTATCAATGTAAAAAATGTTATATAAATTTTATGAATGAATTAAATAATAATTAAAACTGCATATGGACTGAGCTTTAATCAAAATTTACATATGTCATTCATGATGAACATATCAAATTATATTCTTTTTCTTAGTCACTATGACAAATTAAGAAAAATAATTTGATATTTCATCCTAATTAATTATACAAAATAAAATAAAAATTCTTGTAGGATAATTCTTATTATATTAAATATAATTAATCACCACTGATCTCATTCTGTTAGATGTGATCCTAGACCCATATATAATTTATCACAATTAACGATATTGTGGCTACTCTTTAATTAATCAAAATTATACTAATCTTATGCAAGTAACCAAAAGAGATTGTGACAACAATTCTACACATTCATAAATGATATTGCACCATACTTTTGTATAAATAAATTATTCATAAATTAAACTAGAACACATATCGAATTTCCAAAGTATAAGATGAAAATTTAAATTAAACAAATTGCATAGTTCAATAATTACATGCCATTAGATCAGAATATCTATCAAAAACACATAATAGTTCTTAAATATGCGATTGAAAAAAATGATATAAATATTCTATCAATTGACTTAAATATTTTAATTTCATATTTTAATAGAAATGATAAAATATTTTATGCCTATCCTAGATATAAATGTTTTATCAATTGACATAAATACTCAACAATACTTCAATGATGACACATGTTCAAGGAAAAAATTTTAGGTATTAATAATCAGGCACGTCCAAAGATCATTTCTAGTAACGCATGATACGTACATCCAAAATAGATTCGCGTAGTACTAATCGTGCACATCCAAAACAAATTTCATTAGGTAGCATCTATCCCAAAGGCATATGTATAGTTGTGCAAATATTCTCTTTACATAATAAATAATTGAACAAAAAAGAAATCATTCTCAATTTTTTTAATATCAATAAGATAGTGGCAAATAACGCTCTGATACCAACTGGAAAGCATGTGAAAATAAAATATATGTATAATATTTAAATAATATGCAAAAGCATAACATTAGATGAATATACCTCCCACCATTATTGCATTCGATTTATCACACATAATACTCTTCTTTTACTTTATGTCATACAAGAAATGTTGAGCTATAACAAACTGCTCAAAATGGCGTAGTCTCGATGTTTACCAAACGCAGGACCTCTCTTACAATGGGTTTTGCTCAATATTACGATTTTCTTACCATCAAAGAATGTTATAATAACCTATATTTATAGATGACCCGAATCTAATTCTGACGGACTACTAACCCGTGTTTTAATTATTTAATAATATTATTAGAAAACATGTATTACCCCATATGTTTTAATCATTTAATAATGATATTAGAGAATATGAGTTACATCGATATTCTAATTTACACTTGATATTCTAATTTTAATTGTTAAATAATAATATTAGTTACCATGTCGGGTAACTCCGTATCTCAGCTCTCTATCTTTTTATATTAAAGCCTAGTTTGGCCTTGCTTCGGCACATAAGCCAAGACACAAGACTACAAGAGTAAGGTAAAAATAAGATGTTATGGAAAGGTGAAAATTTTAACTTCTCACAACTTTTCAAAAGCATGGCCAAATAAGGCCTTTGGATGACGGAGAGATTCTATATGATTATACGTGGATATCATAGTGTCACGAACGTATTTTTCACCCAAACTCCTCTGATCCTTGATAATAGGTAGCATCTATGCCTGTTACAGAGAGTATGAGTCACTTTACTATTAAGTGTAGAGACTTATGTTGGGAACTAGTAATTATGTAGACCTCATGTCTCTTTCCTTGTAAACTTTCTCAATTTATATATAATGGTTGACATTCTCAATTTGATTAAGAGGCTGAGATCACTTTAATAATGACCAAAATAATTTTACTTGCCCAAGACTCAACACATATTTAAGTAATTAATAAAGACGGGATTTAATATCAAAATATTATTATCCATAATAAAAAATTTAACAGTTGAACTAATTAACGTTTTTGAGAGTGACTAAACTTTTATTAAAGATTTTGTATTTTATAATTGTCTCTGCAACTAGAGGTGCCTTTCGGTAGGTGAGACAAAATTTTCTCGATGATAAACGTTGCTTGTGTTTTTATTGGACCAGTGGCCAGGCCACTGTAAGACAATTGACCACTTGTGTTAGGCCCTGGGCTCCCCGGTTCAGCCCAGAGGGGGTGGGCCAAACCTAAGCCCAAGCCCAGCTCAAGTTCCAAGCCCAAGAAGTAAAGCGAATTCGGCGCACGAGCGACGCGAACGACGCGTGCGGAGCGGAGCGAGACAGCTTCGTCTTCAAAGAGTGGCTTCCATCGGCGCGGAGGCGTACAGACGTACGCGAGCGAAGCGGAATGCGGCTCAGCGGCGGCGATTGAAGCGGACGACGCGGGTGGCGGCGTCGTCCATGGTGAAGAAATCGGCGATCGGAGACCGAGCGAAGCGGACGCGGTCTCAAGCGAGAGCAAAGAGCGGGTCTTCAGGAGGCTCGTGCGGCCTCGTCTCCGCGAGAACCATACGGAGACGACGCGATCAGGCGACTTCCCTATATAAGGAGTCGGCGGACGAAGGAGGGGGCATCGAGTGACCGACACGGAGAGGAGAGAACTCAGGAACAGAGAGAGATAGGAGAAGAGTTCGAGAGCGTGTAACGGCGGCGATTCTCGCCGTCGACGCGAGGAAGAACGACGTGAGGAAGAATGACGAGAGGAAAGGAGGGTTTTTGTAATCTTTGCTGAGTAAAGAGGAAATTTTCCCTATCTTTGAGTCCCTCTGAGTTCATCCCTTGTTTTCACGCGTCTCCGCGACGGCCGGCGGCGGAGGTGCTTCGGTGTTCATCAGCGAGTCGACGACGATCCGCAGCAGACTTTCAGGCACGCGACGCTTCCCGGTTTTCGGTCCGCGACGAGGCTGAGACGCGGGCGGCGTCTCCCCCTTGTCGGCCTTCTTCCTCCGGCGAGCCGCGAGCGAACGCAGGCGGGCGCTCGCGCTGAAAAGACGACGCAGGCGGCGTCGAAGCGGAGACGAAGCTCGGGCGCGCATTTTGAGGCAAAAGTCAACGGTCAACAGATCAAAACGAAATCGACTTCGATCGAACGCTGACGCAACGCGAACGTCAGCGAGGGGGAAAATCTTCGCGTGCAGCGATCGTGAGGGCTGACGTCAGACGTCTGACGTCAGCGAGGTAATTAAATCGGCAATTGATTTTGACTTCGGTCAAAATCCAGATTGAGGCATAATTTCTTAGGGTTTCTCGATTCTTTCCGGGTTTCTCGAATTAGGGTTAGGGTTTTCCAATCCTTTCCGTGCGAATTGAAATTTGGGAAGAAAAAGTGAGCGGGGAACTAGAGTTTTGAATTTGGGGACGGAATTCGGTCCGGAAACCCTAGCGCAGTTGCGTTCCGGTGTTCCGCCGGACGGCTCTGAGACAATAGATAAGCGTTGTTTTTAGACCGTTCCGACCGGGGCGTGACAACAGGTATCAGAGGTTAAAGTGATCCAACAACAATATGGTGAATCAAGGAGATCGTATTGCCCGGATCGAGCAGGTGCTCGGTTTGACTGGGAACAGCAAGGATGCGGTGATTCCTCATGTGGAGGAACTCCATCGCACGATTGAAGAGCAAAGGTTGCAGATTCTTGCCCTGCAACAAACTTTGGCTGGGATGGCTGAAGCCCAGCAAAACTTTGAAGGGGTGGCGGCGCTACAACAACAGGTGGCCACCTTGACAGCACAAACTCAGCAGGTGACTGCGTTGCAAGGTCAGGTAGCAACCTTGACAACACAGTTGACCAACTCCACGGCTGTGCAACAGCAGATATTGGCTGATCTGGCGGTGACGCGCATGGCACTGGCGCAGGCACAAGGGGGTTGTCCTACAGCAACAAGGACGGAGTATGGGGCTCCCAACGGCAACGGAAAGGTTCGCACCCCAGAACCTGCAATGTTCAAAGGGGCCAGATCTGCAAAAGTGTTGGGTAACTTTCTATGAGACATGCAACAATATTTTGAGGCTAACCATATTACAGATCAGGAGAAGATGAGAGTGTGCACGGCATATCTCTCAGATGATGCAAAACTCTGGTGGAGAACCAAAGTTGATTCCACATCAGAGGCGGCTAGTTGGACTTGGGAGGTGTTCCGAGAGGACCTGCGACAACAGTTCCTTCCCGGAAACTCGGTGGACCAAGCGCGAGAGGCGGTGGATCGGCTCAAGCATACGGGGACGATCCAGGAGTATGTCAGGGCATTCTCCGCGCTGATGTTGGAGCTACCTGAGATGGCAGAGGGAGATAGGAGGTACTTCTTCCTCCGGAATCTCCAACCCTGGGTGGCAACGGAGGTCCGAAGACATGCGCCGCAGGATTGGAGGACGGCTGCAGCTATAGCCGAGTCCTTGGTGGACCAGAGGACTTCAGGGACGACCTTCTAGAGAGCACAAAGGTCGGCCCCGAAGCGACCATCTCCACCGAGACCTAGAGCGCCAGAGAGGGAGAGGCCCTCTCCCCGACGAAACGGAGGACAACCAGCGTGGCAGGAGCATGCTCGACCTGCAGAGCGAGGGCAAGGTCAACTGAGACCGATTGCCTGCTTTTTGTGCAAGGGACCGCACCGGATACGCGACTGTCCGGATCGACAAAGGGTGAACGCGATTGCAGCGATTGTGCATCGAGAGCTAGCTGAGAAACCGGTGGTGGTTGATGACGAACCAGTAGAGGCTCAGATAGGAGGTATGTACATTGTCTCAGTGGTCGCAGGAGGATCATCACCGACCCCCGCAGAAGTAGAGCCGAAAGACGCAGTCGGCAAGAGCAACGTCGAACAGAAGACGAGTTCCGGAGATGCGAACCCGCCACAGGAGAAGAAGACGTATAAGCAGGCAGTGGAGGAAAAGACTTCACCAAAGTCTTGGGAGGAGCTAGAAGCGGAAGAAAACGCAAAGCTACGTGCGAACCATGAAAAGCTCCAACGCAAGAGGGAACAGACATGGAAAGAGTGCTACGAGGCTAACTGCGCCGAGCAGGAGCGGTGGCTCGCCAGCCGGCGTTGAGCGGGCTGCCCACGTCGGACATCGAGGGCGATGTCCAAATTGGGCCGGGGAGAATTGTTAGGCCCTGGGCTCCCCGGTTCAGCCCAGAGGGGGTGGGCCGAACCCAAGCCCAAGCCCAGCTCAAGTTCCAAGCCCAAGAAGTAAAGCGAATTCGGCGCACGAGCGACGCGAACGACGCGTGCGGAGCGAAGCGAGACAGCTTCGTCTTCAAAGAGTGGCTTCCATCGGCGCGGAGGCGTACAGACGTACGCGAGCGAAGCGGAATGCGGCTCAGCGGCGGCGATTGAAGCGGACGACGCGGGTGGCGGCGTCGTCCATGGCGAAGAAATCGGCGATCGGAGACCGAGCGAAGCGGACGCGGTCTCAAGCGAGAGCAAAGAGCGGGTCTTTAGGAGGCTCGTGCAGCCTCGTCTCCGCGAGAACCGGACGGAGACGACGCGATCAGGCGACTTCCCTATATAAGGAGTCGGCGGACGAAGGAGGGGGCATCGAGCGACCGACACGGAGAGGAGAGAACTCGGGAACAGAGAGAGATAGGAGAAGAGTTCGAGAGCGTGTAACGGCGGCGATTCTCGCCGTCGACGCGAGGAAGAACGACGTGAGGAAGAACGACGAGAGGAAAGGAGGGTTTTTGTAATCTTTGCTGAGTAAAGAGGAAATTTTCCCTATCTTTGAGTCCCTCTGAGTTCATCCCTTGTTTTCACGCGTCTCCGCGACGGCCGGCGGCGGAGGTGCTTCGGTGTTCATCAGCGAGTCGACGACGATCCGCAGCAGACTTTCAGGCACGCGACGCTTCCCGGTTTTCGGTTGTCGACGAGGCTGAGACGCGGGCGGCGTCTCCCCCTTGTCGGCCTTCTTCCTCCGGCGAGCCGCGAGCGAACGCAGGCGGGCGCTCGGGCTGAGAAGACGACGCAGGCGGCGTCGAAGCGGAGACGAAGCTCGGGCGCGCGTTTTGAGGCAGAAGTCAACGGTCAACAGATCAAAACGAAATCGACTTCGATCGGACGCTGACGCAACGCGAACGTCAGCGAGGGGGAAAATCTTCGCGCGCAGCGATCGTGAGGGCTGACGTCAGACGTGACGTCAGCGAGGTAATTAAATCGGCAATTGATTTTGACTTCGGTCAAAATCCAGATTGAGGCATAATTTCTTAGGGTTTCTCGATTCTTTCCGGGTTTCTCGAATTAGGGTTAGGGTTTTCCAATCATTTCCGTGCGAATTGTAATTTGGGAAGAAAAAGTGAGCGGGGAACTAGGGTTTTGAATTTGGGGACGGAATTCGGTCCGGAAACCCTAGCGCAGTTGCGTTTCGGTGTTCCGCCGGACGGCTCTGAGACAACAGATAAGCGTTGTTTTTAGACCGTTCTGACCGGGGCGTGACAACTTGGATGGATGCTTCAAAATATCTAATAATATTTTACTAATAAATTTCTATCTCCCACCCATGATTCAACCGTGCCAATAGCGACGAAACGAAGACAAAGTTAGTTCAACTGAAAAAGACCTTTATTGTTAATAATAAAGTCTTGAATTCATTTACTGCTCTCATTATTTAATTTACTGCTCCCACCCATGACTTTCGGTAGGAACTGTTGTTTCACTTTGCAACATCACTCGCACGTGCTTCACATTGACCACGAGGTCCACGACACGGGCGATTATTTTGATGGTTCGCGGAAAATAAAATACATAAATTTACCAGCTTCCTTTCCTTGTACGTGTTTTATGCAAGGAAAACGAAGACTTAATGTGAACACGTGGAGAAAAAAAAATAATGCGTTTTATATAGTGAATATATAATACTTATTATGCTTCTAGTATTTAGAATATATAAATATTTACTTAAAATATAATTTATTTGATATATACATTATATTGATATTTATTTTTTATAAATATAAATATTTATCATATCTTTATTGGTCGGAAGTTTTTAATATTACATTTAATTGAGGCTCAATCTTAAATTATATAGACAACCTCTTTATATGAGTTTACTCATTGTAAGAAGGAAATTATAAAATGTCTTCATAGGATTCATTATGAAGGCTAAGTTTCAACCATTTGATCGGCTTGTCACTTGTACTTTGATCATCCTTGCCCGTCCAAATTGGGTGGTCCTTATGAATTGAATTTCTATCCCAACTCCGCAGATTGCACATGTGCACTTATCACACAGTGGCATTATTGCTATTGACAATAAATCATGGTGGCAAATGGTAAGTTCGCCAGCCTTTCCAAAGTCAAATTTGCATTATACAATCACAGCGCTCCTTCCACCCCATCCCACCTGCCCGCTCCGGCCCGCCTCCCTGCCTCCCATTTTCCCTTCGCCTACGCCACCGCCCTCCGATCTCTCTTTGTTCGCTATATGGGGCACGGAAGCTCCCGAGCTGACCCCTCAGGCGACCGCCACCGCTTCTTCTCCCGCTTCCGGCGGCGCTTCCGTTCCGACCGCCAACGCCACGGCTCCTATACCCCGCTTCTCAAGAACCTCACCGCCGAAGATTTCGCGGGGATTGCTCGCATCGAGATCATCCGCGTAAGTTTACGTTAACCGTCTCTTTTGCGCCACTTTTGGGGTTTACTTCGAGAGGCGATGATGACTGTAGTGGGTGCGTTGTTTTGCAGGCGGAGATGCAGTTCAAGGACCGGTGGCTGGCTTGCTTGTCGCTGGGGGAACGGACGTACCGGACAGAGATCTCGGATCTGTTGAGTGCGGTGACTTTATTTATTGAATCGTTCAAAGTTTTCAGAGGACTGTAGATTTAAATGATCTTTTCCGTCTAAAGTGTCGTTACCTTTTTGTCTCCAAGAGAGATCACAACTTTCGTCTGTCCTTTTTGTGTCAAAAATGCACGAATCTTTGCTATTCTTTCACTTCTAAAGATCGTTTACTAAAAATAAAAAAGTAGATAGATTGTTAAGTTGCTTTCGGAAGAGTTTTGAAACTGGTGAGAACACTAAATGAAACGAGCGTATGACAGACCTTACAGAGTGAGGCTACATGCTTGGACTAGGAGGAATACATGCACCTTGAACCCCTGAGTTCCATTGCTATTCAAATTTTATGCCATTTACCTTAATATATGCATGGTCTTTATTAAGATTTTCAATTTTAGTCTGTATTGGTACATAATGAATGTTTCTATATAACCAAGTATCTTAAGACAGTTCCATATTGCACGTACTGCCTGATACGAACAAAGATTAAAAACACTGATGTGCACTAGATAAAAGTTTTCCCAATAGTTTCATTCATCCAAGTTCTTATGCTTGAGGAAAATAGAGGGATTATAATGTCCATATACCATTTTTTGGGTACTTGGGGGACTTTTAAGTGTTGTATTCATTCATTGGAGACCACGTTGTTTCGAAAGAAGCAATGTGCCTTATATCTCAATAATTAGTAATAAAAACTTTTTACTTCTTAAGACGTCTGCACAATTTGCTATTTGTTGTTCTATATAGAAAGGTATTTCTAGTAGATCATTGACATTATGAAGTTATCAATTATCATGTGTGAAGAAGAGGAGACACAACTAACTGTTGTATCATTTAAAAGCATGAAATGATTGAAAAACAATATTTGTCTTCAGATTTGGCTCATAACAAGAATTTCCAATACTGTCGTTTGCATGAGCAATAGGGTAATTTTGGGAATGTATTCAAAAGTACTTTAGCTCTGAAAGCAATTGGGGATCAAGTAGAGGTGTTTGATGAGTTTTTCTAAAGTACTTTTGGCTAAAAGAATGCTTTAGAAACTTACATTTAAAAAGCACTTCCCTACTTTATTTTATTTTTTGAAAATGCATTTTTAAAAACCTATGGCATTCAAAACAACCCTTAGCATCACTATTACACTTTAATAAACCTCTTTATATTCTTGGTAATTAAGGAATTAGTCTTGAAAATATCCTATCCACTCAAAAAGGCAAAGCCATATGCATTGAGCTTCGGAGTATCATATTTGTAGCAAAGGCAAAACCTTCACTTTAGATCAACAAATGCAAAAAGGCTCACACACAAAAACCTTCACTTCAATTTATCACATTTGTAGCTTCAATTTTATTAAGATAGGAAAATTTAATATTTTTTGTAATTCCTACATTCACTTGATATATGTTTTTTGTACCTTTTCTGATTAAAAATATTCATTTATAGTTAATGCTTGTTGGAAAGCATAGAAGGTGGTAAATTAGGATTCACTTAATTATTATAGTTATTTTTGATTATGTAGTTTTGACTAGGTAGTGCCTTGACTCCTTAGCCGCATAGAGCCCTCTACTTCACTTCGCAATGCAAATCAAGAACTACTACTTTGCTTTACCACTATCGAGTTTTTGTTTCCTTTCAAGATCTTTCACTTTGTACCAAGTTAGACATGGTCGATGTACATTCTCAAATTTTAGGGGGAGTGTTTGAAAGCATGGAAGGAAACAAATCATGATCTAATTTATTATTGTGGTTATTATTAATTATATAATTTTGACTAGGTTTAAATTAATGGGTGGGCCTTATATCCTTGAAGCCTATATATATAGGCTTGTTAATTATTCTAACGGGCAATATACATAAGACACATAAGTTAATTTGATCTCTCTTATTCTTACGCTCCATTAGTGCTAAGAGTCAAACTCATATTTATACTTTTTCATATAACTAGGATGGCTCTATTAAAATCTTAATAACAATGAAGGATATTTGTTTGCTTGATGAGTTATAAGAAGGCATTTGATAAAAATAAGTTGAATTTATTGTGTCAGTTTGATTTTGCACACCTTGAGCTTTTGCTTCAGTACTAGATTTGTAGAAATAAAGTTTCAACATTCTAAGGCGGCAAGGTTCCTAAATTTAGTGAACTCAAAATTTCTCATGTACTTGGTATGCCTGCTCTCACTTTGTCACTATAACTAATTAAGTTATTGTATTATAGATCATGTTTTAAATTTCATTCCATATTGCGTGGTATGTACCGGTTTGAGATGTTATTAGTCTAACATCCTACTTCTATATGCTAGTATGTCTTTCACATATTAGTCTAACATTGGTATTGATTGAGATTGAAAACTTTGTTCTAGATGATGCTAATTGATATCGAAATGAAGAAAAAGTCATTTAGGTGCTTTCAACATATACAAATAAACTTTGTGATTTACATTTATAATGTGATCTCATTTAGTCTAACGTATTATTAAAGTTAGGAGAAGAGTGTAAAAAACTTAATTAAGAAAATTAACAAATAAATGCCTTTCAGTTAGTCTGACTAATAATTAAACTGAGAAAAGTTTATTGTATTCAATCTTTTCTTAATCAAAATTCTAGACTTAAATTCTCTGGTCATGTTGGATTAATCTCTTCTACACTCTTATCAGGTGACACGGAGGGCTTTGTTTATGCCGTATTAGATTGTCTGCTTAGCTAATATAGGTACCTTTTTATTTAGTGCACTCCTTGGCATGACAAATTCATGAAGACTAATTATAAGTATCTCAAATGTGTAAAAATGTAACCTAATGGCAGCATCATTGTCAACATAACCAGATGGGGATTGTCTGCAGAAACTTGCTCATTTAAGTGAGGACTCATAGTCTCAGATTGATACATGAATGTCAATATGTGATACTAAATGTTATTTTGTGACAACAATAATTATGTTAAGGTGGATCATGGCTGAGTTTAGACATTTAATAATGATAAACAGCAGTGGTAGTAGAGTCTATCTACCATTCATCTTGCATTTGTTTTTTCTACAACAGATTAATATCATGACCAATGTCGCTATATTTTTCCGCTGTTATTCTCTTCTTTCCAATTTATATTTTGATTACTATGCACCACACTTTTTTTCTTATAAGCTTGTGATGATCTCCTAGTTTCTTTCCTTCTCTGGACTTATTGTATCTTCCTTTATGTTTTTTTTTCTGGCATGCATATTGCTGCAGCACCGATCGGCCCGAGTGGAAATCAGTGAGTAGATCAATGCAGTCTTCCTGTATCTTCCTTTATGTTTTTTCTTATGACCTTGTGATTTATATGCACCATTTACTTTTAATTGGTCCTTTGTTTTTTTTGTATCAAGTTAAAATATAATTAATATCTATGAGCAGCAGGGAGAATGCTAGATTTTATTTATTAAGGCTTGACTTTAGTTTCCTTAATCCCACATGAATAATTATTTTTCCCTTTTACTTGAGTTGGTCTTCAGCCTCTAGAACACACACTAATCTCAAAATCAATGTTAACTATATACAGATATATCATTAGACTGTCTTTTTAGTTGCCAATATTGTTTGTTTTATGATTCAAACTCATAATATTGATTCGTACAGCTCACTGATCTTGGGTGACTCTAGGACATACCAATACCTACCGACATATGGTATTGGGTATATATATATAATTATATACACATATATATGGTATTGGATTAGTACTAAACCGTGTACCAATATAGGGTCAGATTGATTTGTGTTGCTCATATTGGGTAGTGCGCACTGGTTTTTAAAACTTGGCATACAACATTATGATACTTCTCAAGTGAACAAAATTAACTAGGCATATATGCTTATGTTATCTTTGATGATTTTCTTAAACAAGAGCCGTCAAAGAACCCTCATAAATTTTCTATATTCTTTTTGCCTCTTAACTTTCTTGTTTGATAAAAGAACTTTCTTTATTGGGTCTTGTTGATGCATGAATTCCTCGCCTGTGTCTTTTCTATCTAATCCTTCATTTCATACATGAAATAACAACTCAGAATAATGTGCACCATCTGATCTGGTTATAAAAAAATTCAGAAATTTTTTTGTCTGATTTTAGTAATGTAACAAGCTCAATGAATATTTCTGTCTCATTACATATGTACAACAATTTATAGACTTCCACTGTCTGATTATATATGCATAAATGCATCCACTTTCAAATTCAGTACAATTAGCCTGATTAGACCTGAAACAGTTGATTCATATTTAATTCGTCATCATTGTGGATGCAATAGTATGTATTTTTAATCATTAAAAGTTATTGATAAATCTGAGACTTTCTAACCAACCTTTTTTATATAGTTAAACTCCTCATCATTTCTTGTTTTCTAGACTGGCAAACCAAATATTTGTTTGTTCTGTTAGGTAACTTACAAACTCTTGTTCTTATCATCATTGTAGGAAAAGAAAGTTGTATTGGAAAGGGGCGGCCCCCATATTGCTCGTATATCTGTATTTGAGGTAAATTGGTATTTTGATATGGACATAGGCTAGTTTTTTGCATTTTCTTTTGCAGTTGTACAAATTATTCAGGAAAAAAAAACAATATGTTACAGTTCCAACATACGAGAAATATCCTTACATATATCTTTTTCATGGTTGATATGTTTACTTTCATCCCTAATTGTAGCTCGTTCCAATGGTCACATTTACCTCTCTCACTTTTCCTCTTTCAACTTATGAACTCTTTGTTAACTTGCCCTGCAGTTTCACTTGGACATGTGCTACTGGTGTATGATGTTTCTTAACTGCCCAATTTATATTTCCTTTCTTTTCAAAATTTGGTTTCGTTAAGATTGGTTAGCTACTCTAATTTCAATCGTTTGTTTACTATCATTTCTACAAGAAGAGTAGACACTTTTTGCTTTAATTTATGCAGACAAATAGGTTATCCAAGAATAATCTGGTTGGCTACTGCGAAATTGATCTCTTGGAAGTTCTATGTCAAGTAAGAATCCATATTTTTGTTTCTGCTGTTGGTGCGCCTCAAGATATATACAGTGGCTTTTTTACCCCTGGATCATCTAGGCTGTTAAATCTTGTATTTATCAGGAATAGATAGTACCCATATTTCCTTGGTTGAATGATTAGAATATTACTTCTTTCCTGTTTCTTGAGGAACTTCAGTTCTTTGATATTTGAATAGTTTCTTGAGAATGTGTCATTAAGTTCAAACTTAATAATTATGACCCTAAGATTAGGCATATGTCTTGAGACTTCATTGGAAAATATAGAAAGTAGCAAATACAACATGATGCTACTATAACAACATTATCATTTCTTTTGTTGTAATCACTACCTTATCATGCATATGTATCATCTTATATGCCATTATTATATTATGTATTTCCATATTATATGTTTCTATTTTTGTTATAATCAAGCGTATACATAATAGATGATGCCTAGCAATATAACTCAAGGTTTTTACCAACACATAGCATGGTTGAACAACTCCAAAGTTATCTCAAGCAAAGTTTAGAATTTTGGTCAGTACTATTGTGTCAGTCTAGACTCAAACTAGTACAAGATGTACTCACATTGTGTTACAGTGATATCAAACATACCGACTAAAGTTTAATATATCGGTCTATATTGATGTACGAGTACAAGGTCATCAATATGTATCGCCAATACCAAATGGTGTAGATTAGTTTTTGTTTCTTTGGTACCGACAGGTAAACGATTAATCTTGGGCTGAGTTGTACTACCTGTACTAGGGGGTATGAACCAATTTTCAAAACTATATCCTATAAACCTTCAAGGTACAAACATTGTGCTATAGTGGTGCAAGACTAATCTTAGACTAGTATGTACTATCGGACTAGGTGGTATGGACTAGTTTTCAAAACCTTGTGTGTCCTATGAACCTTGAAAGGATAGTGTATTCTTTCCACTTCCTTGCTCTTAAGGAGAAATAAGTAGATCCACACTATGGTTTAAAAAACTAGTTCGAATTGCCTAGCGTAATTGGTTTGTATTGGTCCAAGCAAGAAGAAGAAGAAGATTCCACCTCTTGCGTCTGTGAGCATCTTCATTGCGTCCACAATGATAATGAATTAAATATCACTATTATGTACTAGTCTAATCTCTAGGGTTGGGTTATTGGATCTCTCCCTTTATGAAGTTTTGCATTTGGGAGTGCACCCAGTAGTGGTGTTGACAAAATTCATGATGGTTTGTGAATCACAATATGCAACACATGGTGTTTGGAAAATGTGAGGGTGATCATGTTGGATCAACTCATTTGCTCTTTTAAGTTCTTGTAAATAGGTTTACCTCTTCCTTGATAACCATGTGGATGTAGGTTGTATCACGGTTCTAGCTAATTCATCTATTGTAATGTGGAAAATAATTGTGATTACAATACATGGGAAATTTGATGATGCTCATTCAAGTTAGACTCATTTTATGATGCTGAAGTCTTCCTATTATCTCTTCATACTCTTTATCTTTGTGTGACATTTTTAACTTCATCATTAAGAAATCACTTGGCAATATCATGATGTGTCAGGCTAACAACGATTAAATCCCTTGGCTAGATTTTTAGATTTTGGACAAAAGTTATGATAATAGTTGTCACTATGAGTGCGTTTGAAGTGGAATTATTTTGAGATTGCCATATTGATGTCTAGATTTTCTACTTTGTTTGTATGTCTTTGCTTACTTTTGATTGGAAGGTTCTATGGTTGATGCCAATTTTTTATCCGAGCCTAAAAATGGCTTCGATGCTATATTGGCCACTAGTAGAGTTGCATGGCTTTAGTGCATCCATGTATACTCGAGGTATGTTGAGTTAATGTTGATCCTACCATACTTTTGTAATTGTTACCGTTGTAGTTATCAACCTTCTATAAGGCCTCTTTGAAGGTGTATTGAGCTATTAAAGCTCTATTGCTACCTCTATCTTGATGTCCTTAGTAGCTTTATTTTTGTGACTTTGGTATTGATCATAGGTGGTGGCATGATTAGTGAATCTACTTGTTTGATCCTATGATGCTATATTCTAGAATAGATCTAATGAGTTGACTTGAGATTAGGATCAATTTTTTTTTGTAAACTTGGCTAAAACTCTATAGTTTATCTATGTGAGTTTATTTGTGTTCACTAAGTCAATAACATATGTCCATGGTCTTTAACTGGCTATTGGGCAAGACAGTCACTGACATGGTCATATATACTCAGTTGCGGTTATACAGTAGTGTGGTTTTCTGTAAGTGGAGTTGTTGTACATGTTTTATATGTGCTCGGAATCTTGTATGATGGTTGTATCGCATCCTATGTATATTGTAAATAGGGTTGCCCATTAAGGTTTTAGGGAGAACTCTTACAAAATTTTATTCTTACATTCTTGTATCAAGGTTCCTATGATCCAAATTCTTATAAACAAAATGATGTATTTTTTTCCTAATAAGCAAAAAAGCAATATATATACAATACTCCAATGCCACTTGCCAATAATTATTTTAATTTATGCATCCTTGACTTATGTCACATTATTTCCTTTCTTACTCTTCACTCTCTCTCTTTTAATATTGTCATTGGTCTCTTTATTATTCTCACAATCACTGAAGAATTATGTATCTCAATCTTTATTTATTTATAGTTCATATTCTCACTGACAAATGGTTCCATTTCTTATAAATTATGTTGCTTTTGTTTTATATATACTTTAACAATAACTATTTATTAACACTTGCATTAAGATTTTCAATTTTGATTTATACTAGTATATGGGTACTAGTATGCACAAGGTGTATCGGCACAAATGTACGATACCAACACACAATGTAACACTGATACATAATGTAGTGGTATCAATTACATCTTGGAGTACCATCTCGTGAGGCTTAGTATCTAAAATCATAGTTTACATAATATTTTTATAGTAACAAATAATAAACTCACTAATAAAATTGTACTATATCTTGAATTTAAATGTGATATGAGCTACTATTTTTTTATATATTATATTTCTGTGAAATATTAACCTTTAGAAAATAGTAAGATCTTAATATTGTGCATTTTGTAATTTTTTTTCAAAAGATAAAAGATTTATTTATCAAAAAGTGTCTCTCAGATCGGAGACCAAAATACATTGTAACTACTTGTCCAACATTTACACATCATAGAGGAAGCAAATTTGGCAGGCCAATCAACTATCCTATTAACTTCTCTAGGAACAGACATCAGCCTACAATTGCTCACTGTGCATAAGAGAATTTTAATCTCCCAAATTATCGCAAACAGGATCTAGCAGATCCTCTTTCCCATTAATAAGAAGCAACACTTTTTTATTTCCAAAACAAGTTGCTTATCACAGTAGATCGTGTTGCTATGGATATAGCTCAGTGCAATTTTGAATGCTAAAATCTCCATATGTAGTGCCGAATTTGTAGTAGCTTGAGCTGAGACAGTTAGGCGACATGTTCCTTGATCATCTCTAATCAGATATTCAAGGCCTCCAAATTGAGAATTTGATAATCAGGAACCATCGACATTAACTTTGATGCGCCCATCGGGTGGTTTATGCTAGCAACATATCCTTCGATCAGGAATGGTTACCATTCCCTCGTAACAACAAACATGAAGCAAGTCATTAAATCCAATGAGGGCTACTCTTACAATATCAAGTCCTGCAGGTTTTAACCCTTCAAAGACATAAGCATTACGAGCTTTCCATATAAACCAACAAGTTGGTAAAATAATGGAGACTATATGTTTAAGCTCGAAAATCCATCGTCCAGAATACCAAGAATTACGAAACTTGAACTTTAAACCACAAATATTCGATAAATACAGGTAAATAATTTCATTGGAAGAATGGAACAAGAAGTTAATGAGGTCATTTGGACCATTTAAATAAAAACAACAAGACTTAGTCTCAATAAGCCCAATCCGAGCAAGGAAATAAGAGGTAGGAATCTTATTGAGTAATAGCTTCCATCTAAAGGACTTAGGCTGCGTTTGGAGTTGCTAGCCACTAGCTTTTGTGGGTGCAGGTAGCAGAAGAAGCGGTGTTTGGGGTTGATTCTGCTTGGTGCAATCCCAAATTTGCACTGCCCGGGAGAAGTTGCTTGCCACCTGCTTCCCACAGAATCCGCCTCGCTTCGCCTTGATTCCTGTTCTAGCTAAAAGCCATCGCTGTGGATTCTTTTTTGCATGAACCCAATGAGGACGAACAACCGGTGATTATCCTTCTTATCTACTTTTCTCTCCACTAATCCCTTGATGGCGAGTCCTTCAAAGAAGCCGCAGCCTTCGAGATCTCTTGACTCAGAGATTCTGAAGGTTTCCGAGAATTTGGATCCCAACATCCCAGTATCGCCTGCTCTCTCTTCGTATAAACAAAAAAAAATCTCCAGTGATCAGGTCGGCGCAGTCGAGAAGGCCGCTGATAAAACTCTCAGTCATATCGCCGCACCTCCGCCTCAGCAGGAGAGGGCGAGGAAATTCATCGTCACCAGGAAGAGTGCGGGGAGCACGAGGTGTGGGTTCGATTTTGATAAGTGCCAGAGAGAGGCCTACTACACTCTTCAAGCATTGCAAGAGGAGTTCTTTAGAAAAAAAACCCTCATCTACCGCCCATGGCGTCGCAGTCCTGGCCACTACTAAGCTTTCGGATTATTAGCTAGAGCTACAAAGTATGCAGTGGCACGGATGAAGTATTGGATCTGGGGTTTCAATATCCGGAAGTTGGTTCAGAGGTGCGGAAGATGAAGAGCTTGGAGATTAAGGAGCCGACGAGTAGCATGCTTGAGCCAGGGAGGGTCTCATTGCGTGAAGAACTTGGTAGATGCATTTGAGAGTCTCCTTTCCATTTCAAAGGATGATGAGACCGAAAAGTCTGGGTCCAACAATTTGAATAGTTCGAACTGGGTGTTGTCAGGATTACAAAGACCAGGCAAGAATGCAGAGGTTGATGTTTCTTCTATATTCGTTTTATCTTCAGCAGTATTCTTCCCTTCTAGAGAGCTTGCAAATGACTTTGGGCTTGTATAATTCAATTGATAGCAACAGTGAGAGGTTAGTGATTTCTAACTTACAAGGACTTAATACTTATTTTTGTCCTTTAGTTATCAATATAAACATTAGTTAAAGGACAGAGGTATACACTAATTTGTTAGCAAAGCACATATACCCAAAAGCACTTATAGTTTCCCAAATAGCTTTCTGCTTCCCCAGCTAGCTACCTTTCAACAAGCAATTCTCCGGCTAGTAAAAGCTAAAAGCAGAATCAACACTGACCCTTAATCTTTGGGGTAGCATATATGCCCCATAAAAATTTTCATCCTCTCCAAGGGTCCTCGATGCTACAAATTTTGCTCAAAAGAAGGCAGTAAGCTGCCTTAGACTACGAGCATCTATTGCAAGCATCTCTCCATTTCTAAGAATTATTATTGGGAACAATAGGTAACCTGATTGAAAGGATATTGTCTACTAAAGGAGCACCCCCAATTTCATGCAAGCACTTTCATCCCATTGTTGCCTCGGCAAGAGATCAACAACCATATAGTTAGTAAGTGAATCTTGTGACACAATGAAAGTCGGCTTGTAACCCAAAGGTAGGTCTAAACACGAAGGGTGAAACATCGTACTAGTTGTTCAGCCATCCCCTAAACTCCTCACAAAGCCGACTTTTCAAAGTATCTAGATCACGCAGGAATCCTTTCTAAACCCAACTCATGTTGGAAGTCAAAGTAATTTTCCAAGGGTTAGGTAACCCATATTTAGCTAATACAACCTTAGTTCAAATAGAATCACCTTGATTAAGCAAAAGAAGGAGCCTTTTGCATTGAAGAGCCGGGCGGAGTATAGTAAAATCTTTAATGCCAAGCCCCCAGTACATTTGGGAAGAATAATCTGCCAGTTGACAAGATGAAGCTTTCTAGTATTCGAGTTACCAGACCAAAGGAAATGCCGAGGTTGAAAGTAATTTTTTGAGCAGGATAAAAGCTCCAAGATAATTAAAAGGAAAAACCCTTCATTAACATGAAAAGTATTGATCAAATTTCTTTTAGTGCGCAAGGAGCAACTGGCCGGGAAATAGATTTTCATGAACCATCTATTGTTCCTAGATAGGAAAGTGTATTTGACAACCTTGGGGTGAGCCTCTAATTCATATTGCTCAAATTCTTCATTCTCTTGAGTGGCACATCGTTATTTTATTTGAAATAGTTCAATTATTTATGGAATGCATATATGATCTCTTGATAGGCTTCGGTGGTAGTCATCAATAAGATCTTGTTTGACACTGGTGAGTCTCCTCCCTTGAAAACAATGCTTCAGTGAAGCATTGCCAACGGTGGTAATACTTTTTGGTATTCTCCGTGCATGTTGCCATATGGGTTCCAACATTTTGTGCTTTGAAAGCCACATAATGTTGATTAAAAGAATCAAGAAAGAGAGAGAGAGAGAGAGTTTAGAAAGAAATTATAGAGGATTTGATAGTTTAGAGAGAATTTGAATGTTTGTGCGTGAGAAATAGGGTGTTTAAGGGGTTCATATGGAAGGAAATCCCCCTCAAATCAATGCAAACATCTATAACATGGAATTTGTCTTTTTCAAACACATAAAAGTGACTAAAAGTTTAAAATGGATCCCCTTAGTATGGACGACACATGTTGCATACTGTGTGTTGACACTAATTGGTATTTATCAATACCATGCAGATCTAATATGCAATGCATCTATGTATCTGTTCACTGGTGGAGCAGTACGTTGTGCCTTCCTTGGGTGGTACAGACCGGTACCTAAAATGCTGACACAACTATCTTGGTTCCTTCTATTTCAACTTGGTATAAGAGGAATGTTTCAATTGTGATAAGTTCTCCCCTATGTCATTATTGGCTGTTGTAGGAGGCGCAACTCACCATCACTTTTTACCTCCCGTTCTTGAATTACCGCCATTGAAGCAGCCTCCTAGTTGCTCACCTTCTCTTGAAGCACCACTTACCTCCTTGTGCATCTTTGCCCTCTTCGTTTATCTTTATTCCATTTTTACCACTTTACTCCTTCCTCTTTGCTAGTGGCATCATAGTAGGACCATTACCAACAAACTTGCTCTGACTCTAGTGTTTCTACCTCTCCCAATAATTTCATTAGCTTGTTCTCCTAGACTCGTTTTGCATGATGTTCTATAAGAGAAGCATTGTTGAATTAAAATACTTGATGGCCTTATTTAATTCAGTTCATCCCAAAAGTAGTTTGGTTCAGTGGCTTCAGCTGAATGTTTCACCTCCGCATTATTGGTTATGTGCATCTGTTTCAATTATAACGACTAAACAATTGCAACTAACAATTTGCTACAATTAGAGTTGATGCATGCCCAGTTGTGAAGCAATCTGATATGCCTTTATAAACTTACCGTGTGTTTGTACCATGTCATACATTTGTATGCCACATGCATCCAAGAAGGAGAACTAGTGTCTAACGTGGACATGGATAGTCAGACATTCAGGAGTGTGCTAATTGTGTAACTTCTAAGAAGTCCACGTTGATATTGTCTACTCAAATTTTAACTTAGTAAAGCCTGTAGTCATAAATGTGATGTTTTGTTTACCATGAAAATACATTATATCGTTTGGAAGTTTAACTTTTCCTTTTTCTTCTAATGGTTTATCACTTTATGTTAATGATTTCTTTATGATATAGATTCTCTCTTTTAAGAATTTTTCTATATACTTGATTGGATTTTTTTTTACTTTTCCTAATTGTCTCATTCTTTTATCTAGTATTAGATCTTATCTTTATACATTAATGTCTTACCCACTGATGTTTCAGGAATCTGAAGACAATATTGAAGTACTTGAGCTTGTAGATCCATCCTCGTCTACCATTGTGGGTAGCATTACTATTCTGTGTTATGTTGAGGTATATATGTGACTTGTCATGCCTTTCATTTCTTCTCTGTCTGCAAGACAAAAACTAATATTCCTGCTATTCAGGATCCTATTGAGACACAGAAAAGCTTTGCACGCCGTATCCTATCAATTGTGGTATTGCTTTCTGTTCTCATTGTTTACGCTCTCTTTACCTCCAGTTGCAGGAGAAAACACTGTACTGCACTTCTGTGTTTCACACTTTACATCGGATCACGAACATTTGAAATTTGGTTCCATTAATGGGATAATTTTATGTCTAGATCTGAATATGAGCATATTCTTGCAAGCATTGGTGAATATGTGGTCATTCACTGATGTATTTTCTTGAACAGTTAATTAATTTATATTACGCAATGTACTATTAATTCGTGCATGTATTTGATTGGCTGTAATCAACTACTATCATTTGAGAGCCTTTTGACATAAGATTTAATACTTTTGTGATTGTATTTTCTCCTCTTGAGAAAATATCAAGGTCGTGCCAAGCAGGCCTTCCTATATTGTCATCTCATTTGCTAATGTTTAAAATTGCATGAACTACATATGTACAAGATTGTTAGGATTGAGATCATTCCTAAAAATAAGGTTATTTAGGATCAGAACATAGCATCAGATCTTAGGATCCTATCAAAGGGCTAAACATATATTTGTTATATATTTATATTTTAAGAGAGTGTGTGTGTATATATATATACATAAAAGCAAGTACTAGTAATAAAAAGACAATAAATATCTATTCTATATCAAAATATGTATTTTTGTAGCTATCACATAATGAATATAAAAGAGAACATTTATTATGTTAATTGAGAATAGAAGGAAGAATTTTTCATTTGCAAACTACAATCAAACAAATTAGAATAAATTTTACTAGTGCATTTGTAATATTTTCCAAATAAAGCTCGATAATAAATAAATATATATCTTCAATAGCCTAGCACAATATATTAGTTAGGACTTAGAAGATATCACAATAGCCTAGCACAATATATTAGTTATGGAGAAATATTATTTTTTGTGCAATTAAAAAAAGATGAAGGAAATGAAGATGAGTTCATAAAGATGAAAACAATGCATAATGAAATCTTGAAGATGTGTCTACTAAAATCAACTCAATGAAAGTTAAGACAAAGATATCAGTTAATGAATTAGGATTAAAAAAGAAGATGATTAACAAACAATAAGAATAATGGCAGAACAGTATAGATGACAACAAGAATAATAGGATCAAGAAAGATGCGAGTTATGTATTTTAATAGTTAAAAGACTCAAAAAGATTCATGGTTGTCCATCAAAACATTAGTCAACTCAAAAAGATTCATGGTTGTTCATCAAAACATTTGTTCATTAAAGCATTTATCGAAGTGTTGGTAAAAGATGTTTTCAATAGTCATTTGTTGAAGATGCTCTTTGATTTTGATTCAATGAAAGATTCTAATAGAAGATAGGCTGATGATAATGTTTAAGAATTATTAGTCAATAGAGTCCATGAATAAGCTAAACCAATCAAAAAATTATATGTTATTACTATAATTAATTAAATAGCTTATAAGCTTAGGTTACAATTTAGCAATTTAACTAAGTTAGAGGTAAGTGAATTTGGCACTTAGCTAGCTATGTTGTAGAAACAAAACTGATCATAAGAGTAGGATCCAATCCAACTGTGCTTATCTCCGTTTAGATCTTACCTACATTCTAGATCATTTAATCTAATTTGGGTCTAATGATCCAAAATGAGTTCCTAGCAATTTTTTTTTGACGTAGAGTTCCTAGCAACCTTTTCTTAAGCATATATCTGAATGCATGTACATCTATATAACAAGCTGTGGTGATGCAAGAATTGAAAATTGACCTTTAAGTGATACAAACCACTGGACATAGAGAATGAAGAAGCAATCATATGTTTCATTTGTGCAGCTATGCTTGCATATCAGATTGTTTACCTGTGCTAAATCTATTTCCAAGTAGGAGTTTCCTGTGCAAACTAAAATCAAGTTTCTCATTATATTTCCAGATCACTAGTTTGAAATCAAGTAAGGGTTTTCTTCTCTCCCAAGACTATAAACTTACAAGACTGGCAAAATGTATGAGTTCTTCTGGACATGAGATATTTTAGATTACACTTGGTCTGTTGTTTTACTCATACGGAGAAAGAGCTTTCATTTCAGGGAGTTGATAACCCCTTTTTTGTTCACTGTTGCAAAAGATAATTAGTTGCCTACACAAAATTGAACTTCTTAAGGATTCCAAAAGTTCTGTAAATTTTTGTACAATAATTAACTTCTAAATTAAATTCTAAAACAAACTTTACAGAAAGCTTCTCAGTGTTTTTTTTGCCTAATCTTATTTCATTGATCTTCATTCAAAAATTTGGTCTCTTCCTTTATAAAGGATCTCAATGGAGACGGAAATCTGTCGTTAGATGAGTTTGCTGATTTTATCACTGCATTTGGTAATGAAGTGGCAGCTACCAAGGTTGAAATATTTACACTTTGTGAAACATGCCTATTACTTGTCTTTTCATTTATTGTAAATTGCTGATACATGGATGCCATTTTTTTAAAGTAGACTAAAGATCTATTTGAGCAAGCTGACAAGAATGGTGATGGTGTAGTCGACATCGATGAATTAGCAGAGCTGCTAGCAGTTCAACAAGAAAAGTATTAACCTTATGCAATTTTCCTGTGAAGGCTTTTTGCCTATTTACGCTACCACTTTTTATGCCATCTATGAAAAATTTTCAATCAAGTGGTGGTTTTTCTCTTAATTTTGGAATGAATTCATTCTGTTTATATAGTACTGCAGTGAATCGCTAATCAGTAGCTGCCCTGTTTGCGGTGAGGATCTGGGAAAGTTTGACAATTTGAATGATATGATCCACATGACATTATGTTTCGATGAAGGAACTGGGAATCAAGTAATGACTGGTGGATTTCTAACAGACAAACAAGCATCAAATGGGTGAGCTTGAAATATATTATCTAAATTAGTTTTCACTGAATCTGAAATCCGAATATAAGGATTGTCTGATTACTAGTAGAAGTGATTGATACCCTTTTTTTACTTCAGGTGGATATTCAAACTTAGTGAATGGGCTCATTTTTCGTCATATGATGTTGGTTTGCGTTCTGGATCCAGTGCCTCACATATTTTGGTATATACTACTTTTCTACATATGTAACATTAAGCACACTGAAATTCAAGTGAAATGGTTCAGATCTGAAATCTGATGTATTTGTATATCCTTGCAGAATTAAATAACTGGTCGTTTTTAAATTGTCACTGGATGTTAGGTTGTTGATCGAAGAACTAAAGGATTGGTGGAAGAAGTAATTGATGGAAAGATAATTCTATCCATGAGAGCGATATATCAATCAAGGATTGGCTTGACACTGATAGATGCAGGTATTCTTTTGCGCACTATTTAGTGATCTGAGTGTCACGTATGGAAATTTCTCCATTCCAATTTGCATGAAATGAAAAAAAAGCAAAAATCCAAATTAGCATCAGTCAAGAGGAAGCTTGAAAGTAATAGATGCAGGTGACCTTACACTTCTTAGTGATTTGAGTTTAGTATGTGGATTTTTTCTAGTTGTGTCATCGTTCCATGACATTCTAGAAGATTAAGTCCAAATTAATTTAAGAGGAACAGATTTTCAATTGACAATAATGAATATGTTGATTACTCATCTAAAAGATTATTGTACTATAACATTTCAATGCATCAATTTTTTTCTTTGAAGTTACTTTTTATGCAAACTACTGCATCTAGACATCTGAATTTTTGTTGAAGTTTTCATCCTACAATTTTCTATTTTATATAATATTGAATAAAACTGTTTCTCATGACCATATGTATTTAGATTATAGTCACTCTAGTGACTTTAACACTGTGTTTAGCAGGGCGGACAGAAAGCAGAACCGATGGAAAGTAGAATTTTTTTGTGTTTAACATAACGGACGGAAATTGAGAAAAGGAAAATTGGAAGGAAAGTTGCCCAACTTTCCTTCCAAACTTGATCCGTCCAATTTGGACGGATATACACTCTCACGCACTCGTGATTCTATTCTCACCCTCACGTGCTCGCAAACGAAACCACGCCTCTGATCTTTGTTGCCGCCGCCTTCCTCGCGCTCGCGAACGAAACCCTACGCCTCTGATCTTTGTTGCCGCCGCCTTTCTCACGCGCTCGCGAACGAAATCCTATGCCTCCGATATCCTTGCTTGCCGTCGCCGCATCTGATATTTGTTGCCGCCGCCTGTGATTTTCAGCATCTTCGCCTTCATCAAGGTAATACATTTATTTTTGTCGCCGCCTGTGATTTTTAGTATCTTCGCCTTCATCAAGGTAATACATTTATTTTTGTCGCCGCCTGGGAGTCTTACATTTGTTTGTTGCAGCCACCTGTGATTTTAGGGTAATCTCGTTTAACCCTAGCTTGAGATCCTTCGAGGACTTCCCATGGGCAAGAAACCGAAGCCTCCGGGCAAGGACTTGATTTCGGGGGCATTGTTCGGTTTTCCTCATCGCTTGATTACTTATCTCTAGAAGCAGATCAAGCGAAAGCTCTGAAAATTCCTCCCAAGCTCAAGATTGTTGATGAACTTACGTTGTTCGCGATCAGGGAGTCTCAAGCTGTTGTACTCTTGGTTTTGGTGTGGGATTTGTTGCAGAATTTCTTTGTGTATAAAACCAAAAACAATGGGTGACTATAACAATCTTCCTAATTTTCCTTCCCTCTTGCTAAACATAAAGAAAGAAAGGAAATTGATTTTTCTTTCCTTCTTATTTTCCTTTTTTTCTTATTTTCCTATCCTTCTCAGTTTCCGTCCGCCCCAGATGATCACAATGCATAATATCATAATTTATTTATCTGAAAGACTAATAACACAACCATATCAAGGGCCTTCTTGACCCTGCTTCGAAGCGACTTTTAAGCAGGTTCAGAAAAACTGTTAAAATAATATTTGATAATGAAAAGCTATAACTAGAAAAGCATCTAAAAGCTTAGAAGTTATGGAAGTAAAAAATAAGCTTTTTTAGCTTATGTTTTTCCAAAAAAGTTAGTTCTAACTTTCGGTGCCACTCGCTTGCAGAGTGAATATAAATAAATAATTATTAAATATAAATATATTAAGTAATTAAATACTTAATTATATTTAAAATTTATATACATAATAAATATATTTAAAATTTTAATATAAATAAATATATTATTTTAAATATTATAATTATAATATTTTAAATAAATAATAATATATATACCCATGTATATATTGAGTTTACCATACAGCTTTAATTAGATAGCAGATAATCCTTAAAAAGTTATTTTTCAAACAACTGGGAAATTTTCATAACATACAACACAATATAATATAACATAGTATAACACAATTATAAAAGTGGGGCCAAATAGGCCCTAATCTATTACTAAATAATCTCACCCTCTAAGCTTGACTAATGATGTTTATCCACAATAATAAGTTCCAGTTTTGGTTTATACAAGGTTTGAAAACTAGTCCGAATTGGTATATTGCTCTGCGATAGTAAAACCGATATAGTGCTATAGTGAAACTGTCTATACCTACTAAGGAAAACTGGACCCATCTCCAACCAGTATAAACAAAAAATTTCAGTTGTGCGGACCAAAATTTCAAACCTTGAGTTTATATATTACTCAATTACATATATGGATGCATTATTAGGGAAAAATATATGATTTAGAATGACAAGCTCCATAGCTTGTTGAATGCATCATAATTCTTCCCTGTGTTTGCAAAACTACCTCTTGGCTATTCATGTAGTACACTCAATCATGTGCTGTTACTTAGGCATCATTTGAGTCATAGTTGCAGTTCAACTCATGGTTAGGATTTACTGTGAAAGTTCTACTAAATTTGGTGATCAATAGTTCACTGATAAGAGTAGTGTTTTCACTGAGAAAAGACGTTTTAAGCCCAAGACCATATTAAGAATTGATGCAGGTTAACAGTGCAATAAGTAATAAACCATTTCATGATATTTGAGGATCTTTCCTAGCCTGTCATCTTTCTTAATTATAAAATTGTTTCCTTCTGATGCTATGTGATAATATTAACTAGCGCGGAATGAACCCTAAAGTTACACAAATTCCATTAGTTTACTAAAAATGCTTGAATTTGTCTATACATAGGGCCCTTCTTAACAGTTTAGGCTTTAGGGATTTATGTCCATCTGATAATATCTTAATATGGTATATTAAGGACTTCAAATTCAGCTTCATTTCGTGTAATAGGTATACTTGGCTTGTACATAGTAATCATGCCAAAAAGGTAGTGGCTTGATCATGAAGGAGACTGCAAATTTATAAAAGTACAGATTGAGCTCTTTCTGATGGGGTAAGCTTTTGGGATAAACGGTCAACATTAACGAATATGTGCAAAACCGAGCCAAATTAGTTTCTGAAGGTAAATAGGCTGTATTTGGACAAACTGGATGTTGTTTTACCTCTTTTAATGTTTTTCTGTGGAGGAACACTGCCTTCCTTTTTCTTTTTCAATTTAGGTGACTTTCCAGCACAATGTGGCGTATCCTTTATTATATTTTCATTATTTGTCTTCCAAGTGTTTTATGCATTTTTTTATGCATTTTTTTCTGAAGGAGTCAAAGAGCTGTTACAAAGCATCTCCGAGAAGCAGGGGAAGAAAATGAATTCGGCTGAATCTGCCAAGGACATACCAAAATTTGTTGAATTTTTCAAGGCATATTCCTACTCTTTATTCTGCAATTGTATATTAGAGGTATACCTAGTGGTAAAATAAAGCGCATACAAAGAAAAGGGGTTTCAGCAACCTATAGGAAACATGAATTTCTCAGGCTTAAGAACTTATAATACGCATGGATAACTGGTCTAGTATTTTAGGCAATAAAGAGTTCCATTCAAAGAGAAATAGCAATAGATGCAATGAAAGTTCTCCCAGTTTAATAAAAAATTACCTAATGACCTATAGGACTACAGAATAGGATTCCATACTGCCATATTATTTATGAAGAGATGGACTCTTTTTCTTCTTATTTTCTTCCTTTAACGATAAGTTAATGCTTTCAGATTGTCAAAGCAAATAACTGAATATTCTAAACACTGATAACTTACTTGAATCCTTGGATTTTTAAAACCAGATTTTATGGTCCATCATTTAGCATTTTGTCTAAACTCTTGAGTCTTTCAGGAGAGCAGTTTCTTCTGACCTCAATCTGATACAAATATTTTAATGGAATTCGATTAACTCTATGCAGGATTTACCCAATTTGTAAAGCTTTTACTTTTTGGCCTGGGTTTATAGATCATTCCAAGAGGAAGATTAGTAGAACAAATGGAAGTATTTAGACCTGTTTACTTATAATTTTGCATTTTCCCAAACCAGCATAAGAAAGGTGCCGAGCATCATCTTGATTTAGTTTTTAGAATTTATTTTCTGATACCTTTAAGAGGGTTCCTTCTACCTGTTTCATCTAAGCTTTTTCTGCCGTATCCAATTGTACTGATGCAGGGTCAACTTAACATGGATGAGGCCAAGCTTAAGATTGAAGATTTCAAGGTTGTTGTTCAAATAAATTTTAGCATTAATCATTTTTTACTTTTTTTTTTACCTTCTTATTCTTCATACTTTTTTTTTTCCGAATGTAACATCTGCAGCATACTTCTTTGTCATTGTTCTGGTCAGAAGAGATCATAGATTTTTTGTATTCTTTTTTCATGAAATTAGGTCCTTGGTATCTAAAGGTGAATCGTGAAGGAGACATGATCGTTTTACATGTTTTAGCTATAGGCTTGTGGAGTTCAGAATTTATGGAAGAAACAGAATACACAACAGAATTTATGTTTCGCTTGCTAAAATTTCTTAATAATGTGAATGTTCTTCTTTAACTTTTTTTTTTGGCAGACGTTTAATGAGTTCTTTATACGAGAATTGAAACCTGGTGCAAGACCTATCGCTCATTTTGAACGTGATGGCATAGCTATTTGTGCAGCCGATTGCCGTCTGATGGCTTTTAATTCAGCAGATGACAGTACAAGGTTTTGGATTAAGGTGAAACGCCGCATACCTCAGTTTTAGTTATACTATAATCAGATTTAATCTTGTTGGTAACTTGGTAGCAATTCAATTAAATGCCACCTAAACTTTTTGGTCCATACTATCCTTTCTGATGTCTTATAAAATTTCCCCTCCCATCATCTTTGTCCATCGATAAATTGATAATTACTTTCCCCAGCTTCTACTTTGAGATGACATATTGTCATAAGAAAACAGAAATTAGGAAGATAAGTGCTTCTAACTATTATATGTTTCCTAGTTGAGATCAATTCTCAAATCTGTGATTTCTTCCTGGATATTGAAGGGTAAATAAAGCTTTCAAATGATTAGTTGTACCTTAACTTGATGTACAATTACTTGATTTAAGATGCAAAGATACTAATTATTAGGCCCAAAGGCCTACTGGACCTGGCTATTGATCGGGTCAAAATCGGCCCAGCCCAAACTGCGGGAGGCGAAATCGGAATTGGGGAAAGAAATCGAGTGGCGAAATCGTTTTTGCCACCCTTGATCTAAGTTTTCATCTCCGACGACCGGAGGAGACACCATTGGACATAGGGTCATCGTCAGGTGGCAATGCTGCGACAATCAGAGTGCCAGCACAGGTGCAAGTGACTGGACGCCGGAGGTTCTGTCCGATGATCATCAAGGGGCGATGATCCACCTTGTCCAGCATTAGGCAGTGGCGACGGCGATTGGACGGGAAGAGCAACGTGCGAGGTGGTCTTACCAAGCGTCAGACGGCAATGTTACTTGGACATGACCGGGCACCAGCGCGAGGCGGCGACGCTCGATCGGGTCGAAGGGTGGAGTTGGATGACTAGTTGTGTGCGGCATGGGTAGGCATGGGCGGAGCGTATGGCGCAGCTTGGGTATTGCCTGCCGTCCGGTTGCTGTCGTGTGAAGCCAACAGCCGTGTCTGTCCGGACGAGCGGCGGAGACGAGGTTGGGCTGGCTATAAAAGGGGGTGGAATTGACGACAAGAGAGAAAAAATCGGTGACGAGAGAAAACCCAGCTGAGAGATTGGCTGGAATGATTGAGGACGAACGGTGAACGAAAGACGACAAGGATTTGGCGATCTAAACTCGCCTAAGAACGAAACCGCTTTGCCCCTTTCTTCCCCTCCTCCCCGTCTTCGAACTCGGCGTATGACCACTCGGCGAGGACCACAGCGTCCTCTCGTCGGTGCTCTGGTGGTGTGGGTGGCATGGTACTGAGCTATGTTGACTCCAAGTTCCCCTTCAACCTCTCTATCTCTTGCTTCCCTTCCGGGCGATCTCGGCAAGCTTGAGGCGGCGAATCGGGTAGACGATGGGCCCCCGCTGATGAAATGTACATTTGACAATCGCTTGATGGAGAAGAACACCGTAGACGAGCTCGTCGGTAGAGGGACGCGATGCCTCCCCTCTTCCCGTTGCCCCTTTTCTTCCTCAGCGACTCCGGTGAGCCCAGGTTGCCGACCTTGGGCGAACGTCGAGCTCGAATGTGGTGCCATGCGCTCGTCGGATGGAAGGAAGGTGGAAGAGCGACGCTCGTTGGAGGACGTGAGTGCAGGCGCGAAGCGTAAATGCAAGCGAGCGTTGACGCGGCTTTTCGAACGCGACTGCGGCAAGGTTTTCGGGTGTGGACCCAAAAATGTTCCTGGACACGATGCAGATTTCTGGCGTGGACCCGAAATCAGAAATTTGGATCCGTTTTAAGGTATATTCCTCCATTTTCTCTATTTGTTTTATGTTGATATGACTTATCTCTCCTCTCTTCTTCCTGCATTGGACGAAGGTCGGAATCCTTCGGAGGCTGAGAGGCATGTGCGTGGGTGTGTCCCTGCCGGTCGTGCTGGACCTTATCGAACTGATTAATTTGTCCTTGCGTGGGACTTTAATAAATTCGGGCCCTACGTGGCTATTAAAATTGTTGTAATAATTAACTAAGCTGGTTTATTATTGTAAAACAGGGTGTGATAGACTGGTATCAGAGCCGGTCCAATTGCCAAAACTACTAAGAAACTAAAAGGAAAAAGGGAAAATGATGTTGTCAAACACGAATAGAATCTCACATCTTGAGGAAGCTGTTGGAGATTTGGCTGCTCTCCTCAAGGAAACCTTGGTGGAGATGCTAAAGAGCCTGCTAAGCTTCACCACTGAGTTGCGGACTCAGGTGGAAAATATCTTGGGGGATATGGAATTCTATAAGACAAAGCTGGCCAAACTAAAGCAAGAGGTTGCTTCGCAACGCCAGGAGGTGGAGGCAAACATGGGAGTTGCGCTGCACTAGAGAGTCCCGGGACCTGGGTCCCTTTCAGGGATCTAGAGTGCCAAGGAAGTAGAGAACTTCCTATGGGACATGGAGATGTATTTTCAATTAGCCCAGATTCCCGTGGAGAAGCAAGCTCATGTGTGCGCAGCATACCTATCCGGTAACGCCAAGCTGTGGTGGCGAACCTAGGCTGCACCAACACTCTTGGGAGTGCACCAGACTTATCAATTCTTGTGGGAAAGAGTTTAAAGTAGGACCGAAGAAGCAATTTATGCTGGGGAACTCGTCATGGGTGCACGGGAGATCTTTTTCAAGCTCAAGCACATGGGGAGCATACGCGAGTACGTAAAGAGGTGTATGACCCTAATACTAGAGATTGACGATATGGCTGAGCAGGATAGGTTCTATCACTTCCTAGATGAACTACAACACTGGGCGCAGACTAAATTACGCCGACAGAAGGTAATGACATTGAAAGAGGCTACACTAGCAGCAGACAGACTGGTAGAGCTCTAGGCGCCGATTGATGTGGCCTCGACAGCTCCTAATCGTAGCTGGGGACCCCCTATCCGAGAGGGAAGCGACCCTTAGCGGTGAGGAAGCTGAACTTCAAGGCTTCGAAGGACAGGGAAACTAGTGACCCAATGCCGGCCGCACAAGCATTGAAACAAGCGTCTGCCCCAGCATGCTACATCTATGGGGGACCTCACTTTATGAGGAACTGCCTCAAGCAAAGCAAGATTGCGGCTATAGTTGCTGACGGGGATAAGGGTGAAGAAGGGACCGAAAATCAAGTGGCCACCATTCTGTAGTTACTATGATTGGTTTTACCCTTTTGTGAAAATATTGTAACGGACTTAGTCCGATGTTTTGGAATAATATTTTGGTGATATTTTGTAAACCCCTACTGTGGGTAAAACAATTTAGGTGGATGCACAGATGCATCACCAAATATTATCTATGCAATTTCCTTTTTATCATATTCTGGCTTGATAAAAATCTATTGGATAAACATGAAAAAGTTAGTAGACTTCATAACTGCTATTTGAGGATAAAATGTGGGTAAGTTAGCATATTTCAAAACTGTTATTCTGGGGATAAAATGTGGATAGTTAGCATACTCCAAAACTGCTATTTGAGGATAAAATATGGAGAGTTAGCCGACCATAAAACTGTTATTTGTGGATAAGAAGAGAGGGCATCGTCCAAAATAAAAAAATTCCTCTTCTTATATGGTAGTTTGACTAAGTTGACTTTACATAAGGGGACGCTTTTATGTGAGGAAAAATTAGGAGGACAACAAAGAGTCTTCCTTCTACTCAGTCCAAGCTAAGTTTCTCGTCGTGAGAGGATGCCTTTATGAAGAGAAAACTTAGAGACAAATGATAAAATTGGAGCGGGCTACGGAACTCTTTTATGGAGGTGGTATGAGACACTTACATAAAGAGTTAGACTTAGACGCGACGCAACAAATTGGACGAAGCAAAGTGAGAATCGTCTAAAAAGACAAAGGCAAGAGATTTCAGCGATCGATTTTAATCACGAATCGCATCGAACCCTCTCCTACGTTTTGGTTGGAGTTGTGAAGTGTGAATCAAATTTCGCTCTATATTTGCCGAGGACGACGAACAACTCAGGAGGGAGAGAATGTTAGGCCCAAAGGCCTGCTGGACCCGGCCCGGTCAATTGAGCCATTGATCGAGTCAAAATTGGCCCAGACCCAAAACCGCGGGAGGCGAAATCGGAATTGGGGAAAGAAATCAAGGAGCGAAATTGTTTTTGCCCGCCTCGATTGAAGTCTTCATCTCCGGCGACCAGAGGTCGTCAGCATGCCGGAGGAGACGATGCCGGACAAAGGGTCATCGCCAGGTGGCAACATCGCAATGATCAGAGCGCCAACACAAGTGCAGGTGACTGGACACCAGACGTTCTGTCCAATCGTTGTCAGGCGGCGACATTCCAACTTGTCTAGCATCAGGTGATGACGACGGCGACGGGAAGAGTGACGTGCGAGGCGTTGTCTTACCAGGCGTCAAACAACAATGTCGCCTCTTTGACGTGATCGGGCTTGACCAACGCGAGGCAGCGGCGTTCGATCCAGCGGGCCGAAGGGTGGAGCTGGGCGACTGGTTGTGTGCCACGTGGGTAGGCATGGGCGAAGCATCCGGTGCAGCATGGGCGCTGCTTGCCGTCCGGTCGTTGTCGTGTGGAGCCAGCAACCGCGTGTGTTCGGATGAGCGGCAGATACGAGGCCGGGCTGGCTATAAAAGGGGGCGGAATCGATGACAAGAGCGGAAAAATCGGTGACTAGGGAAAGCCCAACTGAGAGGAGATCGGCTGGAACGATTGAGGATGAACGGTGAATGCAAGAAGGCGAGGATCCGGCGATTTGAACTCGCATGGGAACGAAACCGCTTCGCCCCTTTCCTCGTCTTCGAACTCGGAGAGTGACCACTCGGAGAGGACCGTGGCGTTCTCTCGTTGGTGCTCCGGTGGTGTGGGTGGCATGGTACGGAGCTACGTTGACGCCAAGTTCCCCTTCGACCTCTTTGTCTCTCGCCTCCCTTTCGGGCGATCTCGGCAAGCTTGAGGCGGCGACCCGGGTGGACAACGGGCCCGCGCTGATGAAATGTACATTCGATGATTGCTTGACGGAGAAGAACATTGTAGACGAGCTCATCGGTAGAGGAACACGATGCCTACCTTCTTCCTATCGTCTGCTTTCTTCCTTAGCGACTCCAGCGAGCCCAGGTTGCCGACCTTGGGCGAACGTCAAGCTTTGAATGTGGTGTCGCACACTCGTTGGATGGAAGGAAGGTGGAAGAGCGCCGCTCGTCGGAGGACGTGAGTGCAGGTGTGAAGCGTAAACACAGGCGAGCGTTGAGGTTTTCGGACGCAATGCAGATTTCGGGTGGAAAATTGGATCTGTAAGGTATGTTCCTCTATTTTCCCTATTTGTTTTATGCGTGGATTTTCTCTCTCCTCTCTCCTTCCTGGGCTCGGCGAAGGTCGGTTCCTTTTGGAGGTTGAGAGGCGCACGCGTGTGTCCATCCTTGCCAGTCGCGCTGGACTTGATCGAACCGCTTAATTTGTCCCCAGCGTGGGACTTTAATAAATTCGGTCCTTGCGTAGCTATTAAAATTGTTGTAATAATTAATTAAGCTGGTTCATTGTATTATTGTAAAATAGGGCGAGACACTAATGTTATTTATCCATTTTAGTCTGAGTAATCTACAGGAGTGAATTGCAAAGAAATTAGAATATCATTCTATAGTCTTGTGGATAGATTGGTTTGTACACTACACGTAGGTTTATGAATAGTTCGTACTGGTTGATGATGCCCACTTTGTACAGAGGAACCATACTGGTATGCCAAACACAAAGTACAGTTCTATGTACTAGCAAAGTACAGTTCTATGTACTAGCTGTTATACTGCTCCTACAGAGGGACAAAGATGGGCAGACATAACAATGAACTTTTATTTTCTGCTAGTCTGTCAACTGTGAAAACTTGAAACAGTATTGGTCGCGTATGTGATTCTTTTGAGATTGCAGGGCCGGAAGTTCTCAGTTCGAGGCCTTCTTGGGTTGGATACAAACTCTAGTGCCTTTGTGGATGGATCTTTAGTGATTTTCCGATTGGCTCCACAGGTCTTATTCACCTCCTTGCTTCGTGTAGAATGCTTTATGAAATTATCATTATCGTTGAAACCTTCTAATTTGTTTTTGCATGGTTTCAGGACTATCATCGTTTTCATGTTCCTGTCTCTGGTACAATTGAAAGTTTTAATGAAATTCCGGGATACTTGTATACAGTATGAAACTATCAACTATGAACTATGAACTTATGTCGCATGTTTCTTTGTTATGACCATCTCTTAAATTTTGTTGATCCTAGTTTCCAATTCTCTCTTTTAGGTGAATCCAATCGCTGTGAACAGCAAGTACTGTAATGTTTTCACAGAGAACAAACGAGTTGTGTCTATCATCTCAAGCACAGAATTCGGAAAGGTTAATTGTTGCCTATGATACCATGTGCTTGCATCTCAGTGTTCACGTTCCTATTTTAACTAGTGTTTTCTGTAATTTTGTTAAGGCAACTATCTTCACATTATCTAAGCTCCTGATGTTGGCTATATTAAATGTGCCCATCCCATCTTGAAAACGCATTTTGGTTCCTAAGACTTAAAGAAGCCAGCTTTGTCTGAATCCGATTTTACAACAAGGCTATGCTGCTTTTAGTTTCTGTTTCAGAATAGTACGTACTAGAATGCTTTTGGCAAGATAACCAGAGTCTATGGTAATGAACAAGCGATTCTTGTTTAACTGTTTTGCCCGACACCTAACGTTATATTATTAACGTTTCCAGCTTTTCAGCTTGGTATCAGCATTTCCAAGAGTTTCTGTACTTTTGCTGCTGTAAATAGTTATCAGTGGATTTTGTCTAAGCAAAAGATTTTCAGTACTCTCCATTATCTAAACTGCAATGTTACTGTAGCCCAATGAAGTTAATAAACTAAATTTGATTTACTATTATGAAGCATTACCAGCTTTCATGTGTTGATATTGCATGTAACCTTAAAAGCATACATGAACCAAGTTAATGGCAACGCGTAGCATAGACACGGGTTCTCATACGTTATAAAATCATTGATTTGTTCACAATCTAGAATGTTCAATGTATGCATAGAATCTTCCTGAGTTACTGATTTTCCTTTCAACCCTAAAGTCTACTCGTCTAAACAGCTTTTGTAGGTAGAAAGTTCTAGGCGAATAGAGCTTAGCGCATGCCTTTTATGATTTGTGTACTTGCAAAGTCTTCATAGAATTTTGCGCAGGTGGCATTTGTTGCAATTGGAGCAACAATGGTAGGAAGTATCACCTTCACAAAGGAAAAAGGTGCCCATGTTCGTAAAGGAGATGAGGTTCGGTGTTTATTCTCTCTCCGTCTAACGACTTTTAACTTATCCTTGATGGACTTGTGAAAGGACGCCCGTAACGGAATTACTTTTCGATCTTTTTTCTCAGTTCGGGTATTTCTCATTTGGTGGAAGCACGGTGATATGTGTCTTTGAAAAGGTTTGTCCCTGTTTCTTGCATCAAAGGATTTTATGTTCCTTATGATTACTATAAAAAGAGCGTCCAACATAACTCCCATAGACTTTCTTGTTATTTTCTAAAAAAGTAATCCAGTATCACTTTGTGGATAATGATAAGATGTTAGACGTCGCTTATTTGCGTTTGGAATGCTGGACATGTGGACTAATCTAGATTTTGTTCTGCAGTCATTCAGTCACTTTGTCTCATCAATTTTGTGCATCTAAGATCTCATTTTGATGTATCTATGCCATATTAAACGGTTCCCGTTTCCTTCAGAAGTCAACTATTTGAATTCGAGACTTGCAAAAAAGATTTTTGACAATAAGATAAACATGAATTGATCTTAAGGTTGTTCTGGGACTCGAGAGTGTAAAATAAGAAATCTGCCATTAGGTTGGATAATATTTCTCTATATTGCACTGCAATTTGCATGGTTGAACTATATCTGCAAATCTGTAAACACTCTTTTTCTGAAACTCGGAAGTATTCTTATGGCATCGACTCTTCTAACCTGAAATTAGCATTCAATCTATTCTCCTAACTTGTGCTCACCTAATTAGCATTCATCAATATATTATGTTATCGGTTTTAAATATATTAAATTTTATAATGAGATCGAGCTATTGTTTGTCTTCTGCAGGACGCTATAGAGATAGATGAAGACCTTCTTGAGAACAGTGAAAGATCACTCGAAACTCTAGTTTCTGTTGGTATGAGCTTGGGCATCTCTAAAAGGTCTCCGCAGAGATAGAAATATGCAAGTTAACAGTGAGAGAGGCTACTGGGAGAATTGCAGTTTCCAAGGGTTTTCGTTTGTAAGTACAAAGAACTGTTTCAGAAATACTGGTTCTGTTTGGCTTTTTTTTTTTCCTTGGAAATTATTTATGCATGCAAGTGCTTGTAACTTACATGTGGAGCACTGTAATTGCATCATTCCTTTCGTTTTGCACTTGTATACCTTTTAAAGTCAATTTAATTTGCGTCTCCCAAACTCCTTTTCAAGTTGGAATTCTGTAGCGTTGACAGCTCGGGCAACGCGTGCCGAGCTCATGAGGTTGGCTTTACAATTCCGACTCCACATACGCTTGGAAGTATTAATTTGACTTACGTAATTGAAGTCAAAAGTTACATTTGGTACAGTAGGTTTCCTGGACCTCGACACTTGCATAGCTTTACCGTTACAATTAACGAAGTGACGGCACAACTCACCGTCCTCGTCATTCACCAAAGACAAATCAAATTGCACCACTGGCCTGTTCAAAGTTTATTTTAATAGCATCTGGCAAGTTATTAATTAGATAAATAATATAAGTAAAATAATACCAATTTTACGATGAGGTGGCAGCCGCAACGCATTATGCGGTCAAAGCTGAAGAAAAAAATATTTGAAGTTTGATTAAGATCATGCTACCTAGGATTTTTGCTCGTCGAAGCTCTAGTTAAAATCTTATGCGTAGAGAGAAGAGTCGGCATATGTGATTCTGTGCGAAATGCATCTATCATTTGATAAATGTAACTATACGTTACAAGTCTTTCTTCTATGCTCAATAGTTCACGTACATTGCATAATATGCTTACATTGAATATTGTTTAACGTGCAATATGCGCGTCAAATGATTGTACAGACGGGCAAATTGACATGGCCATTGTCTTCACAAAAATTGACAAAAAATTATATATATATTGATAAAGAATTTCTAGCGTATATATATTATAAAAATCTAACTAAAACATATGTACTTATCTCATTCACATTATAAAAAATATATATGAATATAATTTTATTCTATCTCAGACGATGGAGATCAGATGTATGCTATTCTAAGCAGCTGCCATCTACGGTGTCCTTTTCGGTCGCCAACCTATACGCACAAGAACACCGTGGCCATGTAGTGCCACGTGTACCAGTCCGGCACTTACATCTCGACACGTCTGAGTCCCCTGAGTTGCTGCCGGATACGTGGCTCCACTATGCGGGCCCGTTTTCTCGGAAAATAGCTTTTCGAGAAATCTTCTAAAAGCTGCTTTATCTCTGTCCACTTAACACATATCTCTAGGTAATATATATATAACACAACATAACTAGATTTCTACTATATTATACTAAACTTCTAGAATATTAAAAAATTTATAAAATATATGCATAAATAATAAATAATTTATATAATATTTTATTTCTGTACTAGTTAACTAAATTTTTATTATATAAGCTAGTTAGAATTTTATTTCCTTAGTACTTAGGTAGTTAACTAAATTTTTACTATATAATATTAAATTTATGTGATATTATAATATATATAAAAAATATGTATAAATATAAAAAAATTATATAATATTTTATTTCCTTAATTCTAAGTTAGGTACCATAGCTTTTTTGGTTTAACATAAAGTTGAACTAAATTTCTACTTTATTGCATTAAATTTTTATGATATTATAATATATATAAAAAAATTTATAAAAAATATATACAAATAAAAAATAATTTATATAATATTTTATTTTCATAGTATTAACTTAGTTATGATAATTAATTTAGATTTTAAAAAATATTTATCTATTTTTAGCATGTATTATTAAATTTTTATATTATTTTACTATATTAAAAATATTTTAGAGATACGTGCCAAAATGGATATAAAGCAGCTTTGAGAAGAACACGCGCCCCCCTCCATGTAGCTCTGCGTTCGTTCCGGTGTTCTTATTCTTGCTGATAGCGAGCTTTGACGCAGCAAACTGAAAGAGTAGAAATTAGAGTGGGGGAGATGGGAAGCATCGAATTAGAGAGGAAAACTTCCATCGAGCTCGAGCCTCTGACGCTCTCATTCGCTGACCTCCAACTCGCAAGGGTAATTAATTGAGCATATCTTCTCTCAAATCTCTCTTTCCTTCTCTCTTTGTTGTAAGAACTGTACCTCTCTCATATCGTAAACTTTGATGCTTCAGGAGGCAGCTTTGTGTATAATTAACACCGAACCTTTGGAAGAGGCGATTAAGATCTTCACAGAGGTAAGAGAAATGAAGCTCGAGACACTGAATAATTAGTAGTAGTCAATGGTGATGCTCTGCTGTTGATGGTAGTCTCTGTGCCTTCATGGTCAGGGTCTGCAACCAGTTCCACGTGTAAGGAACAACACACGCATAATAGAGTATGAATATGGCGACGACCAGGAGACGGCGCCGGAGGAGGAAGAAGAGGAGCTGGAGTTGGAGGAGGAGGTGACCGTAGAGTGTTGCCTTCGGATGACTCAAATGCGAAGTCTAGCCACAGCCAGTGCTCCATTTTAGTCTGAGCTGCGTCTGGCTGGGCGTTTGGTTTTAGTTTCATGATTTTTTTCGAAAAAAATTTGTTGTTTTTTTTTTAAAAAAAATTTGCCGGTGAAAGGAGAAAGAGATCTGCGATGTGTTACTTGATGTAAACAATAGATCGAACTTACTGTTCATACAAATGTAACCTACTACCCAAAAGCCATGTATAATCAGCTCAAAACTATTATGAGCAAAAAAGACAGGAAATAATTTTTGACAGGGAGAATTAAGACTAAACTGTTCCTCACTCCCTCGGAAACAATAAACTATTAGCGAACAGCAAAACACATAAGCGATTCCGAAGAATTTTCTCATTGAAGAACCGTTGAATCTTCTGGAAAGCACGCAGAAGCAGAGAGGATTGGCAAGGAGTTCCTTCGTTCTCCTCTTCCACAACATTTTCCTCCTTAGACTCCACCAGACTTGTGGCCTCAAAGATACGAGCTTTGACTTCTTCAAACTTTGCTTTGCAAAGGGAAACCTCAGCCAACAGCCTCCAAGCATATGCCTCCGATATCTCTTCATATTCTTTCTCACGTTTTAGGACCATATGCCCACTGATCTCCCACACGGCAGGGTTTACTTGAGTATCTAAGATGTCCTGACTGACTTTACCGCAGGCTTGTTTCTCAGCATAGCACTGTAAAGTATTGAAACAAGTTCAGCCCAAGGAACACTCGAAGTCTGTTTCTCAGCAAAGAGGAAATTCTTGTAACTGATCACACAAGAAAGTCTCCAACTTGACTTATTATTTATGTCATTGCAGAGTGAAGATTTTATATATTTTTTGGTTTAGAAAAGTTCATAATTTGTTGTAACTTGTTAGCAATTTCTATATCTCACATTACACCACACCAAACTCAAAAGCCTGCAAAAGGTTTCCATGGGCATGGAGAATTAGAATACATAATTAGCAAATCAACAACAGCATGACAAATGAGCAAAACAAATTGTACCAGTCAATTATAGACTGTAAGTTCTGATCAAGGTTGTTATGATTGAGATCTTACCTAGGATCGATAAAAGTTTTATAAGATCAGATCATAGGATCGTAAGTTACTACCAAATCATCTAATATACATAATTTTTTAATAAAAAATAATATATATCTATAATACAACAAAGGTATACAATAAAATTAGAAACAACAAAGACATGTAGTCAGTGGCGGAGCCACATGGAGGTGAGTGGGGGCAAATGCCCCCACTCAATTCTTAAAATTCATTATATATATATATGTATATTTATAATATTATAAGCATAAATTTTTGATTTGCCCCCACTAAAATTTTTTTTATCTTACTAATATTACTTTGATATTCCTATTGCCCCCATATACCTTTGGGTCCTAGATCCGCCACTGTGTAATGAAATAAAAATAATAAGATAAAAATATGAAAAATGATGAAGATAAAGGAATACACGGTAATAACAATAAATATGATAATGACAAAGATTATAAAGTTGATTCTAATAAGTAGCTGAAGTAGACAAATATAGTTGCAGATGATAATAAGCATAAGTTGATGAATGTTTGTCAAAGAAAGAGTAAGACAATTAAAGATGAAAAATTGCATCACATATTAATTTAAGGCTTTTAACATAACATATTATTAATTTTTGATATAATAGTAATTAAATCTGAACTCCTTTTACCTATTAACTTAGGATCGAGTAAGATCGGGATCGTAAGATCCTACCCAATCCTAAGACCCAGATCGTGGGATCGTAAGACCTAGATCGTGGGATCGTAAGATCTTACCACATTTCAGATCCTACATTCGTTCTAGAATCTTTTGCCTAATTTAGATCGTAAAATAGAAAGATCAACCCAGAACACATTTTTCACAACATTGGTTCTAATCATCATATACTACCAAAAGGGAAATGTAATTACTGTAATAGCACGGATACCTTAAAAATTAAGCATTCTATTAAGACTATAGTGGCAAAACATACGCTCATAGCAAAATCTGGATACAAGTGCCATATTATACCAAATCAAACTTCTTCCTTGTCCTACCCGAGTCAAGAATTTCATGGATCCAACAATTCATGGCGTAGAAAATCAGATCTTAGTTATTGTATAACTATTATTGGAAGAAAGCAAGACCAGACAAAATAAATTCACACGATTATATACACAAAAAAAAAAGCAAACAAGCGAAGTAAAGATGGAGAGAAATTGAAACTAATTTACCTGGGGGAAGAGGAAGATCCTCCAGCCAGAGTCCGAAATAAGAACATTAAATGGGATATTGTTTTCTTGAAGATAGATGCAAGATTTGGCAACTGTATTAGATAAGTCCTTCAAAGTACTTCCTCCATCATAAACGAGGCCTCTCACAGGATAATCGAGCAATTCTGAGATCTTAACTCCGCTCTTAGGCATATTTTTCAAAATTGAAAGCCTTCTCGTAGGAGCCTTTTCCACCGGTAAGGGCATGGAAAGGAGATAAGCCTGTAATGACACATCAAATTTCTTTCTTAGAATTATGTAATTTCATTATAGGGTCTTGTCTTGTGATAAACAAAGGGAACTCATTGGGCTAATGATTGACAGAAAGCTGCAATTGTCACAAAAAAAAAAACTAATTTGCAGAGGAATTTACAATGAAAGATGAAAAAAAAACCAGAAAACCTGGAAATGCAGGTGGTTAATGGTGGCAAAAGCACCCAAACTGTTGTACCTGAGCCTAAAGTAAGGACTTCCTGCTTCCGCGGCCATATGAAGGGAAAGCAAGAAACTTTCATGATCAATCTTCTGAGGTAAGCAGTCCATTACGCGGGGAATCAGCAGCACATGACCATATTCAATAGGGCTCACCTGCAAGGTAGCAACCTCAGCTATTTGCAGGAGGGAAGAAGAGTATGAGAAAAACCAACGGTTAAAATGAAGAGCATACAACAAAAGGCCGATAGTGAATTCTCACATTGATTGCAACTACACTCGGAGCTGTGGCTTCGTCGACAGCAGCATTCTCCATGTACACAGTTTTGTGTCCCTCTCCAGCCTCGAAGCGGAACAGGACCTCCTCCTGTCCCACCTTTGTGAAGTTAAACTTGGCAGGATCAAAGGGCTGCAGAACGCGATCAACGCGGAACTCAGTGGGTCGCTTCTTCAGGTGGCGACCCTCGTTGAGCTGCGCTAGGAAGCCATACTTCCCCGGAATCACCTTAGTGTCGCATGCCGTCACATCGTACCGGAACAGCCCACGGCTAACCCGATCGTCCCACTACATGTCATCAAACTCCATTACAAAATTACTAAAAGATGAAAAAAAATTTCATTAGTGCGTGCATAAACCTGTTCTAGCAGAAGGGTTTCAAGAAAAAAATCGGAAGGTGGCTCATCCACATCGGGGGAAATTTTTTTTGACGTTGCGTCGCTCTTGAAGGAATAAAGGGGCAGCTTGGATACTGCAGCAATTCCCAAGACACATAATACATGAGAAAAAAAATAGGATTAGATAGAAAAGGAATCTAGGATTAAGAACAAAAAATTAAAGCCAGTATCTTCCGTTTTACCAGGCAAGCAGCACTTGCCTACGCAGTACCGACCGCAGCTACGGGGATCCACGGGATCCTCCTGGTAGTTGGCAGGCATTGTGGGAATCCTCTTGTCGGCAAGCTTGTTTCTCTCTTCCGTTCTCCGTTGGTCAAGAAAAAAACCAATAAAAGGACGGAACAGGGGAAATGTGGCGGGGAATGCTAAACTAAACTAATTAAGGGGAAAGAGACGCGGACGAAACGGAACGTCCGCCCCCGGCAAGGAAAAGGAGGTCGGATGGGCTACCGCCGGCCGAGGGGAGGGCGCCGCGACCACCGTGGGGAGCGGGGCTGCTCTCCTTGTCCAAGACGAGGTGAGGAATGCCGCCGAGGCGCTCCACTTGCGGCTGCGGGCTGCGGAGGAGGCGGTGGGATCCCCGCCGGCTTCGTCTAGCGTTGCAAGCCGTGACTGACCAACTCTATCGCACCTTGAATTCTTCTTCTTCTTCTCTCCGCTCTCCCCGGCTGTCGAGTGCGTTGTTAGGGTTGCGGGGGTGACGGCAGTTCAATTTATAGAACGAGAGAACGAGACGGCCTGGAAAAGTGGAGGTAAGGGAGGCTGAGTGTACGGCGCTCGTAGCCTCGCGGACTCTGTGGGGCCACGTGGCTATTAATCTATGGTTAGCTCCAATTTTTTCGTAATTTTTTAAATATACTTTATCTTTTTTAATTAATTAAAAATTCGCCCAAATTATTTGCAATATAACAATTAATTTATACTATCCAACTTTACAGAAACTAAATTTTAGTTGTTAGTCTAAACTTTTACTTAGATTTTTACTTAAATAATAAATAAATATCATATAAATTTATTATTTTAAAATATGAATAAATAAAAAAAGATTAGAGAGGGGAAATCATCCTGATTTATTACAAGCCCCCGCCGCCACCGATGACGACGACAACGACCAAGACTCGAACGAGGACAGCGAGTCCAGCAATGGTGAGAGGGGAAACACTGCTGGCTCCACCTACCTCTCCACCTAGCCAGAGCCATCGACCTCTTCCGAGATCTCCGGCGAGCACGGCCAAACTTAATTTACATAGTACATTTATCTGTATTCAGAGAAAGAGAGAAATTTCTAGCTCGATTCAGTCAAAGCCTCTAAATTTACAAGTTACATCTATATTTGTGACGAGAAAGACTAAGCATTGCAGTGTCAGTAGAAAATTACAAGTAGAAGTTGATTTGTTCTCAACTAAAAACTCAATCTTGCGACCTAGAAAATCCCAAATCCATACCCAAATTCCCCTTGAGTCGGAAACACCAAACTGCCATCAACCGGCCCGGCTACAAACCCTAGGCCGCCTCCGCTCGTGCTGCCGACCAGCGCTAGGCTCCTCGTCTGCGCCTCGATCACTAGCTGGTCGATCCTCCGCGCGGCGTCCCACCGGAGGCGGTCGAGCGCGCTCTGCAGCAGCTCCAGTTCCGCCAGCCCCAACTCCTCCAGATGCCCCTGCAGCAGCCCGGCCACGGCACCACCCTGCGCCCTCAACGCCGCCTCAAGCGCCTCCTTCCGCCGCCGCTCCCGCTCGATCCGATCCGCGAGCTCCGTGTTCTGCCGGTCGAGCTCGGGCACCACCGAGGCGGGCACCACGCGGCGGTCGGCGACGGCGTGAGGATGCGGAGGAGAAGGATGGAGTATGGGGGTGGAGGTGGCGCCAGCGCCACCGGAGAGGAAGCGATCGACGACGGAGTCGACGGAGGGGTGACCGAAGGAGAAGGGTTTGCCCGCGGGGGAGAAGACGATGAGGGCGAGCTCGGCGCCGCAGAGGATGGAGAGCTCGTTTGCTTTCTTGAAGAGACCGGTTCGGCGTTTGGAGAAGCAGACTTGGCGCGCCTCCTCTCTCTTAATGCGCTTGATCTCGATTTTTTGACGGCCCATGCTGGTCTTCCTCTTACTCGGCATCATCATCATCGGAGAAAGTAACGAACAAAGAATCGAAAATCAATCGAGCGAGCAGATAAATCCGTTTGTCAATTCATCGTTTCTTAAATAGATAGAAATTTATAATTAATTAATTAATTAGTATACTATTTCCATATTAGAATAATCAGAATCAGAATCAATTAAATATATTATTTGATTTTTTTTAGATTTAATTTGTTTTAGATTTTATACCGCCAGACTCCATATTCGTGTTATACTCGGGATTGCAATCAATCTGTGCTGATCCGATGGAGCTTTCTCAAGACCCGTTGACCAATGGCAACTGACGGCCGGCAGCACCGAGTACCTCGTGGTCAAAATGGCTGTAGACGAAGATCCCTTTGTTCTTAACCACTTGGCGTTGCACAGAGGTGCCTAAGTTTTCAGGCGATGGAAAAGAGAGTAAATTTTGCGGGTTAGATTTTGTATGGTGTTACACTGAAAAGTAACACCGATTAGATTCAATTATGGCAATATGTGTTTTTTGTTTATTTTTATATTGTTATCTATTCAGCTTTCTTGACGGATTCAAAATTTAACACCAAACACATATCCCGCTATTATGGGAACCAATCGGATGCTTACACGAATCAAATTGAATTTAGGATCACGCCATTCTGGCTTGAGTATGTATTCTAAGCACTATAGGCACTATAGGTAGGGCTGAGCATTCGGTAAAAACCGAAAAACCGAATACCGAATTACCGAAAACTGATTTACCGAAATCGAAAATTCTAATACCGAACCGATACCGAATATGGTATTTACCGATCGGTAAATCGGTAAATTACCGAATTACCGATTAAAAAAATTAAAATATTACCTAATTGGCTAATTAATCTACATTTGATGAATTTGATTAATACCATTTGGTTAATTGGTTACCGTCATTACTCAATACTCATTATAGTTAAGTTAGAGTTAATATAAGATAAGAGAGATTAATAAATAAATATTTTTTTTATATATATTAATATATATCGGTAAATCGGTTAATTACCGAACCGAATTTATTTTACCGAACCGAATTTATTTTACCGTACCGAAAACCGAATAACCGAATTACATTAAAACTAATACCGAACCGAAAATCGATTACCGATTTACCGAACTGATTTACCGAATTACCGATTTACCGATCGGTAAATTCGGTAAAAACCGAATTATGCTCACCCCTAACTATAGGCGCTTAACTGAGGAAAAACGCTTCCTCACAGTGCACAAATCCCTACAAGTACCTCTAATCCTAAAGTTAAAGGCTACCCGAATTCCTAAAAATTAACCCTAATCCTAAGGCTAAAAGCGCCTACGGCGCTTAACTGCGAAAAGCGCTATAGACGTTTAGAAGTTTTTTTTGTGACTTTTCAATCTGACGCAAAATTAGTTCCATTCACCATCAGCACAAGTCGTAAATCTAACACATCAAAATCATCGATGGCGCAAGTTTACCACGCAGCTGCCAGATGGCCTTCGGTAACCTCATCGGCCCCACTGTCAGAGAAATAAATTTACAAGTCGTAAATCTAATGCATAAAAAAAAATTTACTTTCAAATTCTTTTACGAGAATGAAACAATATTATTAAAAAAATTCTTAATTAACAAAGATATTCATAATTTAGATTTTGTTTAAATATTAAATAAATATATACAATTATTCTTCGAAAACAACAATAAAATAAAAAGAAGAAATTAAGAAATAAAAATGAAGCACATTAAATTTATATTACATGAAAAATTAAACACATGAGGATACAACTAAAACTTTTTTAACGTGGGACATGACTATAAAGAAGTTGATTGGACATAATAAGAAGAAATTTAAGAGATATCGATTAATACATTTGGCCGAGAGATTGACACCTTTTTATATAATAAAATTTTTAATTGAGCTCCCGCTTAGAGTGGGGGCTCCATCCACCGTCCATATCTATGTTGATTTGAGCATGCATGAGAACGAAATTTGTAAGCGGAGGGGCCGCTCCGAGCAGGGGCCCATCCGTCCTCTGCTAGCTCGCCGTCTTTCCGCTCGGCCATGCTGTTCACCCTTGCCATTATCGTCCTATGCCCACTCGCCCACACTGCTTGCCCTCGCCCTCCAGCCCACTCTCCCTTGATGTCGTCAACCTCAGCCTGCTCGGTGTCATTGCCTCCCTATTGTTGTGGGGGAAGAAATATTTGATCATGTGAGTTTTATATAATCCCTCTCATTTTTTTTCCCTATTTCTAATTCTTTTTCATCTTATTTTCCTTCCCTGTAAGGAAATAAAATCAGTGTTTTCTTGAAGGAAAAAGTGAGAGAAAAGAAAGAAAAGTAACTTTTTTCCTTTGTTTCTTGGAGGTAAAAGAAGAGGAAAAGGAAAGTGGAGAGGAGAAAGAAAAAAAAAAAAAAAAAATCTTATTTTCGCTCATTTTGTCTTTTACCTAAATTGAGTGGAATAACCAAGGAAAAAAAACACGCTCATCTTCCCCACATCCTCGCTTGCCCTCATTGTCCACTCTAGCCCGCTCTCAATTGCCTTCCAACTCACCCTCGCCATCCAACCTACTCTCTTTCGTCGTCGTCGCCCTCCAGCTTGCTCGCCCTTACAGCCTGTTCCAGAGGAGGGAAATAAGGAAAGAAAGGAAATAAATGGATTTCTTTCCTTCCATTTCCCTAGTTTCAAAGAAGGAAATGAGAGAAGGAAAGGAAAAAAAATCCATTTCTTTTCCCTTCTTCTTTGGTCCCTCGAAAATGAGACGGAAATCAGTTTCCATTCTCTCGCCCAAAACAAAAAACAAAACTTCCCCTCGTCCATCCAACCCGCTCTCAATAGCCTCAACCCACTCACCCTCATCGCCTCCCCTATTGATATGAGGGAAGGAATTTTTAATCACGTTAAAACTCACACAATCAATTTTTCTCTCCTTTTATTTTTCCTTCACCTCTTATTTTTCTTTCCATCTTGTTTTCCTACCCTATATGGAAACATACTGTTAAGCCCATAATTAGTGCTAAAATTTTTCTTAAAAATAAGCTGAGCCACACAGGACGTTGAAAGAAACACCATCCCACGCAGGGGACAAAAATAGCACAAGGCGTAACTAGCAGACGTGACCACTCATGCCTTAGCCTAACCCGACAAAAAGCCAACACCGAACGCAGACAGTGGCACACAAGCAAAAACAGTGAACACCACGCCGGGTGTCGGTGTGGGGTTAGTCGCATGTAGGCGACGGAGCACAAAGTCAACATAGCAAACACAAACAAGAGACAAGATCGCACACGCCGAGAAGAGGGGAGAAGTCGCCTCGCTCGGACAAGCAGGGGAGAACGCCGGAGAAGCGAAAGACCGCACACGCTTAGAAGTGGAGTCAAGCGCAACACGCGCACACAACAAGCAAGCAGAATAAGGCGTCATCAAAAAACATGGCAATGCTAAAAAATAAAATAAACAGTAGAAAACTATAAATGACATAAAGTAAGGAGCCGGGAAAAATAGAATATCTCTCGGCAACACTCAAACCCACTGGCTCCACCACTACACAACAAACTAATGGAAAACTGATTTGAACTCCTCGATGTCGAACCGTCCACCACGCACCACCGGTCGTCGCACGAAGTTCGTCGGGGATCGCCGCCAATCACTGGAGTCCGTATGAGTAGTCGATACGGCTATGCCAAGCCGTAGAGGGAAACGAGGTAGACTCATCAAATGCCGAACTGCCCACACTACACCACTGGTCGTCGGAGTCCACCGACAATCATCGCCGATCGCCGAAGCCGAGGGGTAGACCTCCCGGTGCTCTGAACCACCAGAGCTTGTCAAACTTCATCGCACAAAGTCTGCTGGAGGTCATCGGACGATCGTCGCCGATCGCCGGAACCCATAGAGAAAGGGAGGTTACCAAGCAATCAGAACCACGAGGGAGAGGAAGGTCGCCAGACCTCACTGGAGACATTGGAGGTCGCCGGGCAACGCTGAAAGTTACCAACCAATGCCAAAAACAAGGGGTGGGAAGGGAACTGACGTAGGGAAATGAACGCCGCGCTCTCGTCCCATTCACCTAGGAGCCCAGCCACCGGCGTCCCACGCTGGGAGCCCACAAGTCTGCTCCCCATCGTCGTCGCTGACAATTCCCCAGCCCATCAGGCATCAACCGAAGCCAGATTGTGTCCCCCCCGAAGCCGCATCATCTCGACATTGCCTCTCTATGCGTCTGGTGTCACATCCGACGAATCGGTACTCCGACAAACCTATGAATGTGTGCCCACATCAAAATTTTCCTCCTGATTTTGACCATCTGTTGCATGTTGACTCGGGTCGATGTCCTCGTTTCGAACGCCACCCACGTTCGAACTCTTCCGCATCTGCCTTCATCAATTTCAGCTGCCCGCCTTCGTACGAACACTACCTGCGTTCGTTTGTCGGCGGCAATTTTCAGAGAAGCTGGGTGTGCTAGTAGGGGAGGCACACGCACCTCGCCCTTAGCCTCGTCACTGCCGGAAGCCATTGCTACTGGAGATGGTGAAGTAGGAGATCACAAACTCATCAGAAGAACAGGGGAGAAGAGATCACCGGATACAGGGGAAAAAACTCTGTTCTATTACTCATAAAGAAAGTTACAAAAACCCCTCTGTTTTCTCACAACTCATAGCTCCGCTCATCAGAGTTTTCTGTCGCTCTCGTCGATGGCAACACTCGCCGTCGACCACTTAGTTGCTCTCAACTCACAGAATGTTCTCCTCGCTCCAACCTCTATCTCTGATCTCTACTCTCTACCACCTTCCTCATCCACTCGTCGACCTTTAAAAAGAAGAGGCGCTGCTCTCGAATCACGCCTCAGCGTGTGATCCACTCGTCTTTGCTATCTTTGTTGCCGACCTTGCTCGAGCCGCTAGAATCGGTCTTCGCCTGCACCGCCACCTTCAAGTGCTAGCTCCGCATCCACCTCCGCAACTGTCCGTCGATACCACTGACCATGTCCTCATCTGAAGATCCTATGCTTCCGCTTTCACTGCTGGAGTCAAGATCGCCGCTTGCCCTGCATCTGTGTCTGACACTCCCGTCTCCCGCTAAAGATGATGAAGCTGCCGAGCTCACTTCTTGGTCAAAATCGAAAGGCGTCTTGAGCGTTGACTGAGGGATTTGGGTTTGATTTCGGGCTCCGTGTTCGCGTTCGACGCTTGGGTTTGGGCCACCGCCCAGCCTACAAACCTTTAGACGTTATAATTCTCCATCACTCAATTTGGACATTATCCTCGATGTCTTCCATAGGCGTCTTTGTCACATACGCTGCTACAATATAACCTGTCTTAGCTCGCTGTTCCTCCATGTCTGTATTTGGAACCCTCCTCAGTGAAACAAATTTCATTATTGGAGAATCGTCACCGACTTCATCAGCTAACTATTGCCCATACAATTGCTGTAATTGTTGTAATCCGCTCTCGGTTCGGATAATCGCATATTCAATCTGGTACTTTGCACAAGAAGCATGCCATTGATCTCGGTCTGTCCTGCATTCTCTCTGCAGGTCGATTCGCCTCTTGTTGTGCCTATTGACCTCTGTCTCACCGGAGAAAGGGTCTCTCCCATTTTAGTGCTCTCATCCTCGTCAGGGAGCCGTGCTTCAGTGGTGACTTTGTTCTCGGTGAAGTCGTACCTGAAGCTCTCATGTCCACTAGGGATTTAGCCACTGCTGCAGCCGCTCTCCAACCCCGCTACATGCTCTTATAGTGTAGCCATCCCTTCCAAAGCTTGTTGGAGCGCAGTCATCCCTTCCACAGTTTGTTGGAGGACGATAATTTACAACCTCTATTGCTCCATCTTCCGCTATAGATTTTCAATCTAGCGAACAATGGCATCATCCCCGTCTCTAGTTAAGCTAAGCAACTACTCTACTCATGGCAAATGTTCTCCTTGAGTCACCATCTCGATAGGAAACTTGCTCTACTCACCACTGGAGACAAGATCGCCACTCGCCCCGCAGCCGCAGCCAACGCTCCCACTGAAGATGATGATGCCGCCTTGGTCAAAATCGGAAGGCGTCACGAGCATTGACTGAGGGATTTGAGTTTGATTTCAGACTTCGCATTTGCGTTCACCGCTTGGGCTTGGGCCACTGCTCAGCCTGGCTTCCTTTGGCCCAGCCTGCAGACCTTTAGACGTTACATTTGGCATCGAGCTCGCGTCGCCTGACGGAGCTGGGCCGCTAGCCGTCATTGATGCCATTCCCTTCCTCCAACTTGCATCACCTCCTTGCCAAAGGCAAGTCGCCTGCCGCCAAACAAATGAAGCCCGTCGTGCCGAGCCTCCTCCGTCTGCTGCTGCTCAATCCCCCCCTTCTGCATGACCATGCATGCCTTCGGAAGACGAAGTGTTGTCACACACCGCGCCAGCCAGCTCCAGCCATGCGGCTGAAAGCTCTCCCTCCTCATTTGTCTCCAGTTGAGACCCACCATGCAGCATCATCGTCGCAGAACGAGCACCGCCGCCAACCTCGTCTGCTACGCCTCGGATCTCGCCGTATTCACCTCCGTTTCGCGTGCTCCACGCATTGAGCATGCTGCAAATCGTCAGCCACCTAACACCTGCCGACGCTGCTCGAGCGAATGTTGTTCGCCGCCGAACCACGCCGCTGCCCCTTGATCGAACGATGTCCACCGTTTCCATCCCAACGAGCCCTAAATTGGATTCTGGGCCAATTCTGACCCGGTCAATGGCCTAGGTCTTTTGGGCCTAGCACAATATGGTTAGATTGTAAAGATCAATTAGTATAGTTAGGTCAAGTAAAACACAAAGTCTCATCCTTATATTTATGTACCTCTCGGCCTAAGAAAACCGATATCGGAAAAGGCACTATTCCTAGAAAGAGGTGAGATCTCAAATGCTGCTTTAGAATTACTTAAAGAGTGAGGGAGAGTGGGATGATGAGGGCGTTGTGCTACCTCACCAAAGTTTTATTTTTTCACTCGTATTATATAAATACTATTAATATCGTATAATTATTAAATAGTATTTTATAATATTAAATATTATAAAAATTATTAAAAATTTTAAAAGTATTAAATATTATTTAAAAACCATAAAGACCACAAACCCCTTATCATTTCCTTAAAACTATATGCGTCTCGGATAAAATTCATATGCACCATCTCCTGCCAGAGGCTAGAAGTAGCATCCAAATCCCCAAGCTGGCAATATCCATCAATGAGGATACCATAGGACACTAGATCATGTTCATGACCAAGGCTTCTTAGCTCATTGAACAAACTTAAAGCACATCCCATCTCGCCTCTCAAGCACAGGCGATGGAGCAGTGAGCTATAACTTGGCATGGTTGACATGATTCCACTGCTCAACATTTCAACAAACAGATTATAACCATTCAAAACATCTCCCTTGTTACAATATCCATCTATAAGAATGTTGTAACTGTGCACATTAGGTTTCAGCCCTGGGCGGCCACCTCCGAGAAATTAACGCCCTGGATGGCGCTCCAGTCGAGAGTTGGAAAGCAACGAGCACGATCCGGCAAAGGGCCGGGTGGGGATCACAGGAGCAAGAGCCAAGGCGTTTGACATGGGGGAGCTTGTTGGAGGCGTCGCCGTAGACATCGACATTGTTGCTTGAGTTGAAGGGTTTGCTCATCAAGCAAGGATATATAGGCGAAGAAAGGGGAAGAATGCGAGAGCGGAAGTGTTGGGGCGAAAAGGGCTCAGCAAGGAAATCCACCTCGCGCCTGGATCATATAAGAGGGCCTCAGAACCCTACATCAGGGGGAAGATGACAATACTTCAGTGGTGAAGAAGCACGTCGAGCGGCGAGCGCCAACAGCGAAGAAGAGAGAGGGAGACGTGGGGAACAGTAATAAAATTTTGCACGGACTTATTTAAATCAAGCGGATGATTAAACGGCGAAAAACTTACTCGTTTTCCTTTTTATTTTTCTTTTGTCATTTTTCATCCTATTTTCCTTCCAAGGAAACAATCACTTAGGAAAAAAAATTTATCTCAAAAGTTAAACTGAAGAAACAAAAAAACCAGTGAACACACTCTAAATCTGCCAAAAACATCTCTTAAACATTTTAGGCTTTTTTTTTTTCATTGGTGCTTGCAAGGAAGGCAGAATCAATCAATTTGCCTCCAAATATTTGGATCCTTAGTCTCTTATATTTGAAGATTAAAGAGAGCATAAACACAACTTGAATGCAAAATAATACTTACTAGTTTCATCAGAATCAGCTAAGAGGAGCAAATGGCTTAGCCTGCGTACTTAGGCTAGGATTTCTATGCTGGGTGTTTTATTTTTAAAATAAAAATATATATTTTTTTTAAAAATAATCTACACGACTACACACTATAAATTATCTAATGGTATCAATATTTAAGTAATTTAGATTACGCACAATAAGAAATTACCCTAAATATTAAAAATATTTAGGATAATTTTTTATTATTTGTAATTTAAACTATCTCAATATTAGTACCATTAAAAAAATTATTGATGCCATTAAATAGTTTAAAGTGTGTAGATTATTTTTATAAAAAAAATTTTAAAAATAATAATTTTTAAATCAAAACGAAGGTACTCAACATAGAAATCTTAGCCTGAGCCTAGGTACTGAGGTTAGGATTTTTTTTCAGCTAAGAGGGTCTCTTATATTTGGTAATTACTTAGCATATTTCTTATTATTTTCCAAATATTATACATAATTTGATGCACTATCGATTGAACAATCTTTGGGCCTCTTCCAAATCAGTACAAGCTCGCAATCTGTGGGCTGCAAAAGACCTGCACCTCTGCAAGCGTAGACCGGCCCGCATCCCCGAAGATGGACTCCTTCCCGTCAGCCCTCTTAGCGTACGACAGCCCCAACCTGGACTTCGCCTGCCTCAGATCGCCGGCGCCGGAGCTCGGGTCCGGCCCAGTGAACACGCCCATCACGGGCGTGAGAGGCGGGCCAATAAGCAGGCCGTCCGCGCCGAACTGCGGCCCGCCCCGGGCGTAGTCGAAGATGGCGGCGCCGCTGCCGCCGACCTTAGGCAGCGCAATAGGCTCGCCCTCCGGATCCGCCCAGTAGAAGAGGAACGCGTCGAAGGTGTCGTAGTAGTCGTCGGTGCTCCGGTACCCCTCCGGGTTGAAGGCGCCGAACTAAAAGCCGGCGGCGGCGGTGCGGCCGACCACCACGCAGGGGCCCTTGAAGTCGCAGCGGCGGTGGAAGTCGAGGGCGGAAAAGCCGTCGACGGTGGCCCTGTAGCAGCATCTGAGCTCCCTCCCTGCCGTGTGAGGTGAAATGGGGGAGGTGCTCGAAGAGGGATTATGGATCGGGAAGGGAAGATTGTGGAGGATTTGATCGATTACCTCGGAGGTGAGTGTTGGCCACTAGGGATTCGGGGAATGGGAGATCGATTTCATGGTATTGCTCTGGCCGTCTTTGTTCTGCTTTCCTGGGCTTACCCCAATCGAAGAAGCATACAGTGGTAGTTGCAATCTTGTTTCTCAGGAAGATGGAACTGGAGCTCACCGTGTAAGCAGCAGCCATGGCCATTGCACACTACTGCGCAGAGCAGAGATTGGTTTTCGATTATAATTTGGAGACGCATGATTCCTATCCAAATCAACGACGTTTTCCCATCATTTTACGGACGTCGACTTCTTATCTGATAGAGAAGATCATGCCCACAGAATTGTTCACTATAAATGCCCAGAGCAGCAATCTCCATTGATGATCAGAGATCAATTAGCTGGAAGCTTGATCGAAACTTGCCTCTCTTTGTTTTTACGCATGTTTTTTCTCAAAAAATTGTTTCAAGAAAGCAAGACCCAAATCAAATATAACAAGGTAAGCTATTATGACTTTATAATCTTTATTAAAACCATACTGTCAAGCTTTCATAGCTCAGTTGGTTAGAGCACCCGTTTAGTAAGCGGGAGGTCTTGAGTTCAACTCTCAATGAAAGCACTTTAGGGTTTTTTTCAGTGATCTAGCTTTGAGAAGGAATAATAGCAGCTTCTTTACTTGCTTCTACTATAATGTTTAGTTTTTTTTCTTCTTTCATAGGTACTTTGAGGAAACATCAATGCTTGATTCATGTATGCATCTGCATTTATCAGCCTCAACCTTGATTTTGTACTGACTTCTGAAAAGAAGAAAGAATCATAACTGTGAACAAAGACTGTTGTGATAGTGAATGATTTGTGCTTTTAAGTCAACTTAGGTTCATTACACCAAATCCTAGAAGACTGCTTCATTTGGAGAATTAGTAGCTATTGAGACTTGGGGTTCCTGATTGCAACTAGTTAGAGCATGTAACACAGCATCACCTATTGAGTAATTACTGATTGTTTACAAAACTAGGATGTTAGATGAGCAGATAGGAAGAAAGATCAGGTGATCATTTTGTCTCTCAATAATCCCCAAGATTACATGATGCTCATGGTCTGAAGAAGCTGATTTTTATAAGTCTAAAGTGCTGCTTGATAGCTATTAGCTAGAGCAGAACTTATAAACTCAGGAATATCATGTAATTATTTTGTCTCCCCCTCTCTTGATCCCTATGATCATAGGTCTGTATAGACTTACATTTATTCCTGACATCCTCATTGCCATGGACCCTCATTGCTCTTCAGGTTTGCTCCATATCATCTCTTCTTTTAAGAACCAGTAGTCTCTGCATCATATTCTTGTTCTTTGAAGCAAAGTGTGTAGACCAACTGCTTATACTACTAAATGAATCTTCACACTTCTTCCTTTCCATAAACTTGCATGTGCTGGGAGCTGCTGACTTTTGTGTGTCAGACAAAACCCTTAGGAGCAGCAACATGCTATCTTGGTCATAGAAGTTGAGAAAACCGAGCCATTTTGGCAGAGCATATCTGTAAGATCGATCTCGAGTTCAGAGAAGTAGTGAGTACTCTTTCCTTCATTCTGTCTGAGATCCTCTTAATTATTTCTAAATCTCGTCTGCCATGTGTTTCCAGCATTCAAATGTTGGTTAGGCATTATTTACGCCACTTTTGCAGCCTTTGATCGTTTAAAATAAACATCATTCCTAGCTTTAGCAGCTTTTCCTTTTAACAAAGTGGGGGTAAGATGTAGAACAAGACCAGACTATCATTAAATCCATCTTGAATTTATGTTCATATCTTTTTCAGACTGACTGTAATGCTCTCAGCTGATGATTACTAGAACTAGGCAGACTTACTACAGGAACAAATCTATGTTTAGAGACAGACAGTGAGAGAAGTGAGTTTGCCAAGAACAGCAAAGTCTTTTCAGGTGATTTCTAATTGTTGGCATCTTTTGGGGGCCTACATTGCTCATTGCCGCTGCTTGTAAGTTTAGGTATTGCTTCCTTGCTAGTTTGTTCATCTGCATCAAAACAAAGTTAGGGTTATCACCAAATAACATGAGAAGGCCTTGTCATGAGCAATCTTCAACATCGTCTCAAATTCAAGGTCGGCAATGTCTTCTAATTTCCCTGCTTTTCCTTGGATCATCAGAGGCCTGTGCTTGTCCTCTCAAATTTATTCCTCTATCTATCTCTTATGCAATTGTTTCTGTTGGTTTCGTATGTTGTTTTATGAACAGTGGTTAGTTTCTAGCTCTTGATAAAGGTCAAGTGTGTTTATTTTTTAATTGTTGTTTCTTGAGATTGATTTTCTGTTGCTGAGTTAGAACACACATACGATTGATTGCTCACTGATTTTCTGCACTTAAAATTCTGCTCAAACTTTCTTACAAAATGCACTTCTGCGTTAGTCGGACTTGCTTGAGTCCAATACAAATATATCCAAAAGAACCAAAATTGAGACCAATGTCTGAGCCCTTTCATCTTATTCTACATGTTCGTTGATCACTCTGGAAGGTGCTTGCATAACTAAAGTTGCTTGTGGTTGCAGTACTCAGAGTTTGAGGCACACCAAATCCTGAGCAAAGTGGAAAAGAAAAAGTTCACTTGGGAGCTGCAGTGGAGTATCTGAAATCACAATGAATGGTTTTGCTGATGGACCAAAGATTTGGAGTGACAACTTAACACAAGGATCAAATGATAAGGGCGCCAGTTGGAAGGACTTCAGCTCATCCATGAATGCTCTCTCCTTTGGTTTCATTGCCACAGCAATCCTAGTGTCCATGTTCCTCCTGATGGCCATTTTTGAGCACTTACTCAGATCAAGGACCTCCTCCCACCTTCCATCTCAATCTGTTGCTCATGAGATGCGCCGACGGGAGGATCATCTGCATTCAAAGACGACGAAAATTTCACAAAATGTGAGTTTGATCACCTCAGTCAAAATATTTCACTTATCTGAGTTTTCTAGGAATATAACTTAGCACACTAATGTCTCAGCCGCTCTTTTGCTCAAGTTGGAAACTGAAAATAATCCTTGAATCAACTGACACAAGATGAAAAAATAATTCTACATCCAGCAATACCACGCGTAGGAAACACAACCTTATGCGCTTTACAATTTTTGTTTCTTGATAATCAGAAACTGGAATGTGATTTTAGATTTCTACAAATTGAATATGCAATTTTGTTTCCTTTTTGCAGATTGCAGCTTCAAATGCAATTGACTTCTCAGTCCTGATGCCAGGGCAGCTGTATCCAACTTACCTTGCTAAGCCAGCTCCTCTCCTCCCTCGCCCAAGAGAAGGAATCATTTGGCCTTCTCATGATCATCGTGACTTGGCTTCACCTTAATCCCTCAGTCCCTTTTCTGAGCCATTTCACAATGTAGTCACGATTCATTCATAAAAAAAAGTACAGTTTTTAGTTGCAGCTCAACCTCCAAATTCCCTTGCACAATAACAGACTTATCAGAAATGCAGCGCTTCCTCAATTCTGCAAGTCTTTTATTAAAGGTCACACGCATCATTGAAACCTGCTTATCAGAAAAATGACAATGAAGTGATGCGCTAGTTGACTGCTTGTCCATGAACTATATGTAGCAAGCGCAAGTCTTCCATTAGGATCTCAATCTTATTGAACATAATTTGTTAGAAACTAAATGTTCAGTCAACAAAGCCAGAAGGTTCATCACTTCATTAGTATTCCAATACAACAACCACAGGCAAATCAAAACTTGTCAAATGCACAATGATTACTTTATAATTTGCTCTGATAGTGAACTAAAAGATCTCGTAGTTACTAACCTAATATTCTAGATTAAAAGACAAGCAAAGCTCACCAGTAATTTTAATAGCATGCTGCAAATAAGCTATCTTAAATGAAAGTGTTCTTGGCGAAACATGGTGAACTTAATTGTCACATCCAACACAGCAATGGAAACTTGTTGCCTTACAGATCAAAACCTTTCACGTTTCTTCTCAAGAAAAGCAGCACATAACAAGCCACTCACAGGAAGCAAAATTATTGATCAACAATAATAAGAACAAATTTCTGGTTAAGATTTACTCAGCATTAAAAGTATCCACAAAAGCTCTCAACTAAGACACATTTTGAGCAAAAATTTATTTTCGCACTATCAACAAGAACCTCTTCGATTAACTTATGACAAAAGAGATTGATCTGGCGATTTCAAAAACCTGCTCAGACATTACTGTTTAACAGCTTGAGGTTGAAGTGCTCGCCAGCCAATGTCACGGCGATAGAATCCCTCCGGCCAATCGATTGTTTTGACGACATCATAAACCAATTTTCTAGCTTCTTCTAAATCTTTTCCCTTTGCAGTAACTCCAAGCACCCGGCCCCCAACAGCAATGAAATTGCCATCAGAGTCTACGTCAGTGCCCGCATGGAAGATCTTAACCGTACGGGAAAAATTTTCTGCCTCTTCAAGGTTTCTTATCATGGTGCCCTTCTTATAGGGTCCGGGATAACCTTCACTAGCCATGACCACCACCATTGCTGATCCAGGTGACCAATTCAGTGACACCTTGCTCAACTCTCCTTTGCAAGCGGCAAGCAGAACTTGTACCAAATCAGACTCCAAACGCATCATTAGCACCTGCTTCCAGGGAATAAAACAAAGCGGTACGTTAGATGAATGCTTTGGATCTTAAATAACTAATGGACCCACTATCAACTATGCGCATGCTCCAGAATCTTTTTAGTCAAATATAAGACACAAAAGGCAGAAACCAATTAAAGGTCGTCGGACGCAGAATGTTTTTCTGTATAACTTTCTCTTCAATAAGATGAGAACAATCTTTTTACTAACCTGACATTCTGGATCTCCGAAACGCACATTGTACTCAATAAGCTTAGGCAACCCTGTTTTCTTCTCGATCATAAGACCAGCATAAAGCACGCCAACAAATTTGCAGCCCTCAGCTGCCATTCCTTTCACGGTTGGGTAGATAATTGTTTCCATGACGACAGACTGAAGCTCTTCAGTTAATACCGGTGCAGGAGAGTATGCTCCCATGCCACCAGTATTTGGACCACTATCACCATCACCAACCCTTTTATGATCTTGTGCAGATTCAAGCGGTAAGGCACCTTCACCGTCTACAAGTGCAAAGAAAGAGGCTTCCTCTCCCTCAAGAAATTCCTCTATGATAATTCGTGAACCAGCATCACCAAAAGAACCTTCAACCAGCATGGAATCTATGGCTTCATATGCCTCCTCAAGACTCATGGCTACAGTGACTCCCTTCCCAGCAGCCAATCCATCTGCCTTTACAACAATAGGTGCTCCTTGCTCCTTAACATATTGTTTCGCGAGTGAAGGATTTGTAAAAGTTTGATACTGCATGGATGAGCCGCATTTTAGCAGAAAACTAAGAAGTAATTGTCTAAATTGGAGGAGGAATTAGTTTACCACGAATGAAGAGAAACACTTGACCTTATGTTACTTGGGGAAATACAAGCAAATCATTTAGTGTTTAGTTCTAACTTGACTAAATGAATGACATGTTCTACATTCAGTTGCTGGAAATTCATTCTTAAGTACCTTTGAACAAAGTAAAATATATGAATCTGATGAAGCACTAGAATTCAGCATACCTTTGCTGTAGGGATGCCATATTTGTCACACAACTTCTTCATGAAGTCCTTTGATCCTTCTAGTGCTGCAGCCTCTGTTGAGGGGCCAAAAGTTGGAATCTCAGCCTTGACAAGATCATTAGCTAGACCAGCCACTAGAGGAGCTTCGGGACCAATAACCACCAGTCCAATTTCCCATTTGCGACAAAAAGATATAACAGCTTCACTGTCAAAAATATTCAGGTCCGGTATGCAGGTGGCACTCCCAGAATGAGAAATTCCAGCATTACCAGGGGCACAAAAGACACCAAGGCAGGATGGAGACCGATCCAATGCATAGCAAAGTGCATGCTCTCTTCCACCACCACCGATGACCAACACCGTCACTCCTTCTAACCAAGATAAGACCAAACACGGGATTTGGTGAAACAAAAAAATCAAGCTAAAGAAAACAGAGAGTAAGACTAGAAAAAATGAGCATGCACATAAAATAATTGAAATCGTCAAAAAAAAGGATTGAGATTTTGACAAACTTGCATTTACTCATAGTTCACACTGACCATTTATTAATCATAAGAAGATACGGGATTATATCTAAATTCAAGCATCATGCAAAATACAGCAACGAAACATTGCAGAAAGCTCATATGTACGAGCAGCAGTTCTGAATCAAATGAGTCAATTAATTCCAATGTAACATTGAACAACATACGGAGTAAATTTTGCAAAGACTACATGCCACCAGAGATGAGATATAACATACAAAAGATTACAACATAGTTTAGGCCGGATTATGGTCACAAGTAATGCAAACATTTCCATAAACTACAAGCTCAATACACTATCTTTTCTCTTAACTTCTGATGCCACAGTAAATGCATGTTCTTTCACAGAGCAGAGTGAATTTATACCTAAACACCGAATCTCTCTCTGTCTCTCTCTATGTATGTTGAATAGAAAGAAGTAATTATTATTAGTTCACTTAATAGAAAGACGGGTGTACTATCCTGCGCAACATAAAATGTGTGGTAATGACTCAGTTTACCTCTAACATGTAATGATGACTTATCCTATCTGTAACATGCGATGTGACTCATTCTAATTATAACAAGTGGTAATGCTCATTCCAACAATAACACCTCCCATAAACTCAAAGTGCGATCTTGAATTTAACAAACCTTGAGTCATTAAGTGCATTAGTAGGTAAGCTACCAAGAAGACCAATCTCTTTAAGGATATCAAATACATTTTTCTTCTACAAAAGGAGTTTGCCTTCAGAGCTTTGGGCAAGTTTGATTCCAAAATCCAAACTACTTAGGATGACCAAAATCCTTTACAAAAACTTATTTAAAAATATTCTTGATCTTTAACACACCTAATCTAGATCAGTATATGTTAAAGGTATGTTATTGACATAAACAACCAAAACAACAAGAGGATAGGATGATTTGCTTTGTTGCTGTGCAGGCCAATCTCTTGAGCAACACAAAATAACTTATCAAACAAAGCTCAATGACTATACATAAGACTAGAGGTGGCCTACGGGCGGCCGGGGCCAGTCCATCATGGCCCAACATGGGCCGGGTGATTCGTGCTCAGCTATGCATGGCCCAAATTCAAATTTCAAATAGGTATTTTTACTAATTTACACTCATAAAACATCCACAAAATTTGAATTTAGGAGTATAATTGTATTTAAATTATAAAATTATAATTTTACCCTATTTAATAATAAAAAGGGATAAATATATAAATTTAGGCAATTTCATCCCTATAAATTGACCCCCCCCCCCTCCCTTATTTCCTCACACAAATCCAATCCAATTAGCTTTGGATAATTTCTCATTCTCTCTTAATACTCTCTCAATCTCTTAATTCTTGAGTTTCAATTATTTTCTCAATTGAGTTCAAGCTTAAAGTGTTCAAGTCTTCAAGAGTTACAAGTCTTTTTCAATTTCAAGATTTCTAGGCTTCCTTGATTTAATCACGTGATTAAGATCAAGTATTTAATTTTTATTTTATTTTATAATATAATTATTACTCTATTTAAATTTATTTCTTAATTATGTTCAAGTTAGAGTTATCAAGCTCAAGTTATTAAACGCACTTCAATCACGTGATAAAATAATTTTTTTTATTATGTTATTTTTTTAATATTATTTAATTTCTTTTAGTAGCCCTCCCTAAATGATTTTAATTGTATTTGTAGAATCAGTGACCGAATTTAACAATGATTGGAATCTCTTGCCATATAAGATTGAAGAATTACAAGATAAACTTGTTAGGTCAAATACCCCCAATGTTGCAGTGCCACAAGTAGATAATGGCAATGTCAACCCTCCTCTATTTAATATAAACAACATAATTTCAACTCTCATACACTTACTATGCAGGCTGAAGGGAGAGGCAATCAAAAACCTCACGAGTAAACTACTTTTTAAGTTGTAAATCAAGTTGCGGAATTGGTTTTGTCTTGTCACCTCAAAAGTCACTAGAGTTAGATCGCTCATGCACAAACTACACTTAACCTTTCCTCTACTTTATTTGAAAATTTTAATTATTCTACTAAAACCTTAGAAAAGAACTAATTAAATATATTGTTTGGGATGAACATCCATTTTCTTTAGCTAAAAATAATATATATATATATATATATATATATATAATATTACATTCTTATAATATAATTAATAAAATTTTTTCAATAAGTTTTGATAATAACTTATGTTTTAAGATGGCAAAATAGAAGTACATGAACACGGTAATAAATTAAGAAATATAATTAGATTTGTTACTTCTTCTACTTCTAGAAATACTTTAGACAAATTTGTAAATCATATGGTAAATCTTATAAAAAAATTTCAACTTAATATTAAAACAAAATGGAATTGTACATATAATATGCTAACAACTTATTTTTCATTTAAAGATCCTCTTACCTTATTTTATAATAAAAGAATGCTAAAAATATTGAAAAACTAGATAGGGAAAAAGCAAAACTGATGCATAATATTTTAGAGATTTTTTATATTGTTACCAATCATTTATCTAGTATTTATTATTTCTTTCACCAGTAATTTTAGAACATTTAGTTTTAATTAGTAAAATATTTTCATCATTTTCAAAAAATATTTTTCAAGTAATTATGCAAATGAAAATAAAATTTAGAAAAATATATCTCTTTTATATTGTTTAGCTTCCATTATGAATTATAGGCTTAAATTAAAAGGTGTAAATATTTTATTAGATGGATATTATAAAAATATATAACTCGAAGGGTTGATGATAAAAAGCTAATATTGTTTAGCTTCAAAGTGGTTGTTACTTTGCGTTGAACAATCTCCACAATGGAAGGCTAACATCCTTTAATAAATGTATTAGTGTTGATTGGTGAGTACAAATAAAAGAAGGCAAACAAAATTAAGCTCAAGCAGAAGAAATTTCAACCATATAGGCGTATACCGTCTTGTATCCTTTGGTCACAAGTATTGGGCTTTATAATGTTTAAGAGTCATTTAGGTTATACTAAGAATGAATAACAGTAAGGCACACACTAGAGGGAGGATAGACTAGTTCCTATTTACATTACTAAGTGAATCCTGATAGGTCCTAGAAGCATAAACAGATGAAAGAGAAAGCAAAAACTGGCAAAATGGATGAAGTAATCAAAACTTGCTGTGGATGACGGATGATGCATGTATTTAAGAAGGTGAGGATGATGATGGTTGCACAGTTGATGTTGGTGGAGTAGGTGGCGGTAATAATAAACCACATATAGGTCAAGTGGATGAGAATAATGAAATCACCTGAAAGAATGTAAAATTAGTCAAACTAAAATGTCGTCTAGTAGAAGGATTGTAACAACACTGTAGAGGAGATATGGTTAACTAAATGATCAGGTGGTAAGAATCATGTTGACCCAATACCACTAAGGAATATGCATCTCATAAACAAGGAAGCTAAGAGCATCAACAAGATGATGATGTCTACCTCTTGCAACACTATTTTATTGAAGCATATATACATTATTAGTAAAATGAGTAATAACATGGTCCAAAGAAAAGGTGTGCTATTAACATGAGAAGAAAAGGGGGAACTAGAAGATTGCAATAGACAACCATGCTCCACTTGAGAGAATAATGCTAAACTATACAGAGGTGCAAAATCAAAGAGGTAGTTTGTTGAGATTTCAAGAGTATAACGTAGCTTCAAATTGAGATATCAAGAGTATAACGTAGCTTCAAATTGAGATTTCATGAGTATAATGTAGCTTCAAATTGTTAGAAGAGGTAGTCATGTGAACTAGATACCATCAAAGAAAAATCCAAAAGATTTAGGCAAGAAAAAGAAGGCCCAAGTCATAAAAAATATATTAGAGAACAAGAGGATAACAGCTATGTTGTGGTGACTGGGAAGCATGAGGAACAAAGGCAATGTGGCTGTAGTTGAAGGATGAGAGGGAGCAGATGGAGGGTGGTGGCTACTATGGAGTGCAAGTGGAGGAGGGCAACATTTGTTGTGCCGATGAGAGGAAGGGCAATGGTGGCATGGTTTGGAAGAGGAGAGGATGAGGAAATGTAAACTAGGGTTTTGACAAGAGAGAATGGAAAGGCAATAACAAATTTATAGGATTTCACTGTTTGAAGGGTGAGACAGCTGGAAAGAGACAAGGTTGAGAAAAATAGACTTCCTCAATACCAAATTGTAATAGAAGGATGTGTCCTATTCAATTAATTAACAGGCAATACATAATGCATATAGATAAATATATGATAAGACTAAAGTCTCAAAACAACTAATGGAACTAAAGTGTAAAAACAACACGTAAAAAGCAATATTTTAACAAACAGATAACATATAGCTTATGCCATTTTAGATCCTCATGAATATAAATCTAGACAACCAACTAAATATCATATATCTTGGCTCAAAACTAGTAAATTTTGTTTGCTATAACAGATACATATACTTTCCAAACTAATTCTTGGTTTTCTGAGAGTGATTTAAACGATCACATATCAGGAACAAGCATGGAATTTAATTTGTCTTTTGGCGCACTATTTTTATTGCTTGAAGCATTTCGGAAGAAAAAAGTAGAATGATCCACGCATCGAAGGTTATCAAGATAATAGACTATTAGGTCTTTGGAGGGAGAAAGGATATTGTTATCAAAGCAAACTTGTCTAATTTAATAGTAAGAATATTGCTTGAAGCACTACAAAAAGTACAGTGAAAAACAAGCACTGAACATGATGGAAGTTCACAAGGTATCAAAATGATGAGTTGATAGCGCACTGAACTATAAGGATATGACCATATAAAACCAAATATCACTTTTTAGCTACTATAATGATTTTTTAAGAAAACTAAACCATTTGGACAGGCTGACTAGTCTTTGTGATATCAAACTCTAGATTACAGTCTACATGTTGTAGTTTGAATGCACGTAAACCAAAAATATCAAGAGCAAAATTGAGTAGAGAACTGATCAACGATGCGAGAGAAGTAATAATAACAAGTTGTACATTATAATATTTGGGACCAGTTTATCTATCATCAGAAATTTTATTAAATGCCAGACTGTTAATACCAAAGAAATTAATGTGACCTCACACATTCTAAAAAATTTTATGACATAAATGTAACTTGAATCAATTCTCGGAACAAAACAAATCCAATTCTATAAGAGAAACGAATTCTTAGGATATGGAATTTCGGCCTGTCGGCCGAACAAATAATTGAACCCGAAAATTCAGCCTGAAAATCATAGAAAAGAAGATAAAAGGAGGAACTTTTTGAAAAAAAACAATACAGACTAGTTACGTCTCTCACTCGAACTACGAGCGCCGCCGTTGCCATGGCCGGAAAGAGCGGAACCATCCCCAGCACCACCAACCGATGCCCTAGTAACGAAGTTCTGCGAAGGCGACGATGAAAGCGTCTGGGGACCACTGGAGGCCAGTACTGCCCCCCAAGCGCAATGAGGCGGGAAGCAGATCGAGGAGAGCGAACCGCCACAGAAACCATTCGCGCGAACTCTTACGGCCGTGAGCCTCAACGAGAACCCTAAGTTCGCCGTAGAGCAAGCCATGGATTGCCTGGAATAGCATCAAACACAACCAATAAATCGAGAAAGAAAAAAAAAGGAGATTAACCCTGAAAAACCAAAGCAGTAAAGTGGATTCCAAGATCCTTCGGCAGTGGAAAAAAGCGAGAAGGACGGAACGAAAATCACACCTTTCGCAGGTTGGCTGCGCTACGAGACCAAGAGGCGAGTATGAGTTTCTTGTTCTTAGTTTTCGCTTTTCTATTTTTTCTATTTTTGGTGTGGCGTAACTGCAATACGACTGAAGTCAAGCGCCTTGATTGATCCGGTGGTCGAAAACCTAATTTTACGGGAGCCAATCAGGAGCAGGGTTTTAGGTGCATAATTGGAGTTATTTTTTAAATAAAATATTTTTATATTATTGGATATAATAATATATATTTTAAATATATTAAGTTTAAATATATAACTTAATATTTTAGTTCATTTAAAATATTAAGTTGGCACTTATTATATATTTTACTCAGAAAAAATGTATTAAAAAATTATTTTTTATTTTAAAAATACAGGAGAGAGTTTTAAAATTACCCCCATGTAAAATATTTTACACCAATTTGCCCCTGTGGACCTGTTTGCTTACTAACCCCCGCTGTGCTAAAAAGAACGGGAATTCCCTCTTGCACATATTTTCCTTGGAGGGCTTCGCGGAGGAGAAGCGCTCCTCCTCGCCCCCTTCCCATCGAGAATTCCCCGTTCTCTGGAACTCGCGGCATTCTTCGCCGCCTCTCCTCGCAGAGCTTGCCATGTAAACAACTCCAGAAGCCCGCTGGTTAGTGCTCTGGATCCTGTGTTTTGCTTGTCGGGCAATTTCGTTACACCTTATACTTGTTGCTTGGATTTCTTTGTTTGTGAGAATTGTCGAGAACCTTGCGATGATGTCCCACGGATTCCCTCAAACCCTTTTCTTCCTAGCTTGTGAAATCCTTTGAATGATCGGAGGAAACCCTGAACTGGTGGATTACAAGGTAAAGAGTTTTCCATCGAGATTATTAGAAGAAATTCTTTAATGGCACCGGGGATGCTTTTTTTCCCTCACTTACTAAAGGGGCAAAACCTAATCACTCGATTCCGGTTGAACATCCATTGTATTGCGAAAATACATCGACGGCTGCCGCTGTTTTAATTGCATAATTTCGTGGAATATGAAGAATATGGTGTATATATTGTGGGAGGTAGGATTAAAGCATAAGATGTTTGTCTTTGATTCTAAATAATATGTCCTCGCGTTTTCCTTGAACTGAACATGATATCAACATCGACACGTTTCTTGGAGTCCTATTTCTTCAAATTTCTTTTGGTACAAGTTTGACGTAGGCTTCAAATCATCAATAGATCTTCTTTCTGATTACATAAGCTTTCTTTTCTGCGGAAGGACTGTTGATTCCTTGTGAATGTTTGACTTTGTCATCCTGTATAGGTCAGTGTAGATGGAGATTGTGGTTGTATTCCTTGATGTATGATAGATACGGAAAATTGAGAATTATTTTAATAAACAACATTGTGTTCCAGGCTTCCAGCAGAAGAAAAGGTCTGTCTTCTTCTTTTTTATGTTTTTTAGTATTATAATTGTACAGGGTATTTTCATACTTGGAACTGTATTTATTACGTTTAGTCTTGCTACTTGTGTAAAATCCAAATACATGAATGGATTTTAATGACTAAAATATTTTTCTATTTTAAGGTTTCAATTTATTTTGATTTACAGTGGGAAACCTAATTCTCTCTTCATTCGCATGAAAAGTTATGTTTGATCCTATTTCACTTTATTGCCTTTGCATATTTAGTTAATAATGTTCGTGGAAAGTCATGGAATAGAGTACATTATGTTGGTACATAGAGTGTTTATATGCACTACTGTTTTCCAAAGCGAATAGAAACTGAAGAGTTGGATAAGAAACAGATAGACATGAATGTGATTAATTGTATAAGTTAGTGCCTAGTTCTTGCTTGTACTTGCTAGGAGGATTCCTATTAGATGAAGGGGTTTTAACAGAAACAACCTTACTACTTCTGGAGTAAGGCCGTAGAAATAGATCTTGTCCACATTGGCGCGAGTCTTTTGTTTTTGGTTGTTTCTTTCCCAAAGAGAAAGGGTTATAACCTTGTGAGTAATTTTTAACACAAATCCAAGTATGAAAATCTTAGCTGTGGGATGGCAAGCATAGAAAAGGGATGACACAAGTTCAAGAACCTATCCTACATTTATTAGAAATTTTAAAGTCAAAAGAATATCATATAAGTTCACAACATGGAACTAAAAAACTAAAACTATGGATGCAATAAAAAATTAAACTACTTATTCTAGTTAAATGTAACTTTTTAAGAACTGTGGGGAGGATTTTAAATGCAGGGATACTTTAAAACGGAAAAATATACATGCTTTGTTTCTAGTTGTCCTAACATGAACATAATGCAATTGTAGCTGTTAATAATTAATTAGTGGCTGTAGTATAATGCAATTATGCGTTAAATAATTATTTAGTTATTGTTTGTTATTGGTTCTTGTATTAGTGGAGTATTGGAGTTTGCTGAATCTTGCTTGACATCTTATTTACCAAGTCATGGTGTCAGTCAGTAATTATTGTGTTGTATTTATGATGGATATTGTTTTTTGTTATCTTAGTTGGTTGTTACTAGGTTTCTTTGTGTTGTCTTTACTATCATATTTTAGAATCTAAAAGCATATAAATATATTATTCAATTGATTCTAAGCACCATCTTACTTTAAATGAATTATTTAAACTTATTTCCGTGACCTATTGTCTTCTTCTCTTCTCTCTTTATTTTGTGCAAGTTTTATGTCAGATTCAAGTTAGGTCTTTCTTTGCCCACTGCCCCCACTTACATTTTTATATGACAGATCTCTCTCATATTTATTCATTGCATTTAGCCAATTCCTCGACCTTCGACCTCTTACAATTCTCCTCCTTTCTATCTCATCTCTCTTCCCTACATTCTTTAAGAATCAACTCTATGCCAAGTGGATAAATATTAAATAATTGTTCTTAAGTGTGATGAGATACAAAATCAAGTTAAGGTTTGTTAATGACCATGAACATTTGAAGAGAAGTAATGTTTCACTTACCTAATTTGTAGAGGATGCCTATCTGAGGGTTGCTAAAATTGAATGATACACTAGATTCTCTATAATTGAACCCATGACCTCTTAGATTGTAGATTTTCTAATAAGTTATGCACCGCCTTACAGAAAGTGATTTGCTTTTATTTGACCTGGATCAATCAGTGGAGCCACATCTTGACACCATCACACAAGATATTAGAGAATAAGAAGCTCTAAAACCTATTTCCTAAAATCCAACTCTAATATCATGTGCCTTCGCTGTCATATTCATGTTCATATTGCATCTCTATGTCCTGATTGTGCTTTGAACATAAGAGTAAAACAATATGGAAAATCTGAATACTGTGTCTTGAGAAGATGTTGATCTTTTGGGCGGATAATCTGAGGAAGATAAAGATGTGATGTTAGATGATATCACAAGGTGTAACATTGCATATTGTTTCTCACCAGCTCCTACACTTGATGATACATAGAAACACTGGTGCTTTTCATACCATTGTGAACTTTGAAGATAAAGTTGGCAATGTGGTTATTTATAGTAAAAATTGGTATAAATGCATTTTTTTCATACCGCATTTGTTAGGCTCAAATTTACATTTCAAAAACACCTCATAAGGAAGTGCATGGATCGGTTGACCCTTTGTCTATGAAAGAAAAATGTTTAATACCCATCTAAGTTAGAAATTACACCAATAGGATATGATGAGATGCTCTACTCTTAAATGCCACATATTATCTATGACTGCCCTTGGTTATATAACGTATTTGTGGTCAATTATGGGAGAGAAATCCTTATGTCTTTAAACATAATGATTAAACTATTTGATTCAATCCTACCAAGCCTAGCAAGACAAATAGCAAACACAACCAAGAAGTAATATCTCTACAACCCTAAGCAACCCCTTCATCTTTTGATGTAATCTTAATTTGAGAAAGAAGGGGAACTTTTTGGAATCATAGCACATGTACCCCAAGAAATTTGGGATCAAAACTCCTATTGTATCTATTTGGGTCTTCTTTTGAAATTAAGCAAATTTTGCATGATTTCCGAAATGTAGTTGGTCTGAGTTACATAATGGCATTTATCTAATCTTCTGCATCATTGAATCTTGAAGAGTGAGGTGAAATGCATAAACAAGTTTTTGTTAAAATAGTTGTTGAAGCTAAAAGAGATTGTTTTGGGAAGTTTTATATATTTGTGTTGCCGTAATGTTATTAATTCCTAAGAAATATGGATAATGAAGAATATGCATTAGTAGCTGTAAAATTAATAAAATTACTCGGGAAACTTAATTGATTTTCCAACATTAACTTGTGAAGTGAATATTAGTAGATTAGGTTTAGACTAGGTGGTAGAGTTTCCTTAAGAATACACCATATCTTGAAACAAAACCCAATAAGTGAAAACAAGAATGTGGACGCATTGAGCACAATAGCAATTTCTAGGATTTGATGAATTAAATGATGAATACATTACTTAACAACGTGACTTGGACGCTAGTTTTTCAGCTATATAGGAGGAACTTGACATGATTGTATTGATTTTATAATCCATGGCCAATTTGTTCGAGATAAGATCTTCACCCTAGTTGTCAATCATTTTTTCTAACTATCCATCAAATTAGTTATTGTCCAATTATCTTTCAGTGTCACACTTGTCAGTTGACCCGAGTTACAAAATAAAATATTACTATGTAAACTTTGTTTGCCATATAGAGATCTAAATATAAATTTAGTTTTAGGGTAACAAAAAATTGAGGTGGACATATTTCACTTAATTGTGAGTGACATGTTCTCTGAGATGACAAATCTCATTCCATGTCGTAAAACCATGAATTCCTCTCATGTGAATTGTGGTTGTTATTTTTTTTTTTGTTTGGAAAATTATATTCATTGTCAACCTAAAATGTCAAGCTTGCAAACTGCTTTTGGAAGACACTTTGGTAATTTTGGCATACACCTTTAATTTTATGTCTTTCATTTGTAAACAAACTGTCAAACACAAGTATTAAATTGTACTATATTTATCCTTCGTACGTATGTTTGGTAGGATGATCGAGAATTGGGATTTTTACTATCCATTGTTGAGTTTACCTATAATGATTCTACCAATAGATTCACTAGTTAGTTTAAATTAGAAGTTTATTGTGGCTATTCACCTCGTTAGTTTTGGCTTGTCTTCCATTCTTATCTAGCTCATCTAAACCACTTGAGAACTTTATTGGCTGCAATTGGTAAGATTAATTCTGATGTTAGGCAAAAGAATAACTAAGTAATGATTGTTATAACAAGTATAATGAAGATGATTATGTTCTTGTTCACAAACGACTTTCTTAAAAACTTCGAGAAACTTTGTTCTCATATATCCAGTCCATTTTGCATAGTGAGAATACTATGCCTAGATGCTTACGCCTTGATTTGCCAATCAATTTAAATATTAACTTCAATTTTGAGGATTTGCTAGTGAGTCTTCCTCCATTCAGGTTGACTATTCAGTATGCCCTATTTCTTCTATCACTTTGGTATGAATACCATGTGGTGGTTTTCATTTTTTCCCAAGTTATATAATTATATAATAGGTTTTTTTTTGTTTGTGGTCATGAATCTAATTTTACTGTCTAAAGCTTACAAATGTTGATTGTAAGAAACAGAGTAATTTGAATAAATTATTAATAACTCTCTCCCTAATCTTTTATGTCTCCCTATCTGTTTTGCAGTAGAATATTTCTTTCTTTGATGTAAATACATCACATTCCAATTAAAGAAAACATCTATATTATATAAATGTTTTAAACTTCCATCCTAGGGTGAAATTTAAACTTAAGATCAAAACTTGAATTAGAAAGTGAACTTTCTCCTATTTGTAGAAAACAAGAATATCATAAATTTGAACACTCTTCTTTGTTAGGTACGGTGTGTGCGTTTAAATTTATCCAATAATCTTGGATCCAATCCATATCAGGTCCATTGTCGTTCCATGCAATAAAAACTGAAGTTAGGGCAGCTTTGTAATAGTTTCCTTGAATATGGAACTATAGTAATTGAAGCTGGAAATTTGTTTCATGTTCCTTAAACTAGTAGTTCGTTTGAAGTGTAAGAACATGGACAGGAAAGAACAGGGAGTAGAGACGGCATCCTAGCTAGTTAAATACCAAACTTGGCTATAGTTGTAAAAGGAAATGAATATATGTAGGACTTGATTATTTATTTATTTTTGAAGCTGTAGAAGTAGAATACTTTTTATAACTCGTTATTAATTTAAAGTTGTCTATGCTGCAGTTCACGAAAAGGAAGCCTTTTCTCGCTATTTTACCCTTGTTTTTGTTTTATGATTTTTAAAACTAGCTACACAATCTTCTCTTTGAAAGATCTGTTCAGAAAATTTGCAAATGCCAGAAAAATGCTTACTAAGAACGATTTTATATTCAAAATGCTATATACATGGTCTGCCAAGAAGTCAACATAACCACTGGCTACCATACAACACAATCTTGTTACCCCCCTTCTCGATCTGCCAGAGTTACTTTTTTCTCCTGCCCTTGCTCTGGCACTTGGGCTTTTTCCCACACGTGATGCACATAAACTGTGCTGGGACCTCATAAATATCGTCAATGCCGGAGCATCTTGTGTGCTTCCACACTCCGCACCAATCACATGTTATCATTCTCTCGCCATCATCGTCTTTGACTCCACAGGGGCAATCTACGGTCCAATTTTCTGTTCCCCTCTCCATCCGGAACTGCTCAAACATGCTTCCACCTCCCACTCTTCCACGAATTTGAACGCAACCTTTGGTCGCACTTTGGAAACTTATTTGTGTAGCATCATCAACATATTCACCATCTACCAAAACCTGTTCTGCATGAAATGATTGCAATATCGGATAAGTCTCCTGGAAAGCCTTTGTTGCCTCGACCTTGACTTGTGCAATGGTGGCATTTAGAGGTAGGACTAAGAGCTCAGCTGGGGCAGCTAAGTAGGCCCTTGGTTTGTCAACTAACTCCAAACGACAGAACATCTGAAGTGCAAATGGATTTGGTGCCGGAAAGTCCTCAGTTTTGTCGTAGTGCTTAATGAATTTTTTACAGTCAAGAAGCTCCACTATTGATTTTTGAGTGGATTCCCATACTGATTGTAGCCTGTAGCGCTGCCTGGTGACAGGGTTGAGAAGTGAATCATATAGTTGTCTGAGGTCACGAAGGAGACATTCTTTGGAAGGTCTGCAGAAGGACTGAGCGTTTGATAACTTTTCTGAAGCAGGCTCAACCCTGAAAAGGAAAGAAAGGTATCAGCTTATGATCAATGATGCTGAAAAACAAAAAACAACCAAAAAACAAGTGATAACTCTTTTTTCCAGTGAGGCTGCGGTGACTAACCTGTACTCAATAGAGTTGGATTCAGAGTTGCATCTGATTGCAACGACCAAATCATCACCCACTCGTCGACCACCGAGTCTCTTGAGACAATAATCCAGCAGCTCTAGCGAACCTATGGATGGAAAGGTTGCCCGTTGGAGTGCTCGCCAGGTGATCCACTTAGAGTCTTTGACAGCTCGGAGAATCTTTATCATGATCCCCTCTGCTTTCCTAATATCTTCCTCTCTCCATGTGCACTCTGTCAGGGTCTCTGGCGGATTATGGCACCCATGGCATTCTTCTAGTAACTTGAGGATAAAACTGAATAGGTCCCTCAATGTTTTTAGTCTTCGAGGGGAAAGGAACATGTAGAAGGAAATTGTATCCTCCAGCGGGGTGCGAGGAGTTTGGCCTTGGGATATGAAGTGGGAGAGTGGCATGGTGGCGAGCGAATTCACTGCCTTTTGGTATGTTTCGGCTGTGTGAGCAAAGCTGCCAGCACCAAACTGATAGCCCCAGTTTCCATACCAGGAGCAGCCAGCAGTCACTCCATGTAGGAGGCGAAATTCCATGCCGTATTTCTTGGATACGTCCATTACTGTTACCTTTCTGTCAGGACAGAAAGAACTGGTTAGGCAGCTGACCTCGGTTTCCCGAATTTTATTCAGCAGTACAGGTACGCTTATTATCTACTACAATACGTAAGCTAGGATGTAGCATTTGTAGGTAATCAGTTTCACATGTTCTTTTGTCGAAGTCTTCTGCTCGTCTTATTTCTTCATTTTTCAGTTGTTCAAAATTAAAATATATTCAATGATATTCCAAGTAGGTATGAGGTTGAGCTTCCCGGAATTTGCAGTAATCATTCTGTCCTGCGTAGAGTCTGTATCTTGTATTAGGATAAACGAGAGAGCAGCGCATGCTCCTGGTATATGACTCATTGACTTGGGATATATTCATTGGAAGGATCTCTTATGAAGGTCTAACCCTGAGCCATCTGATCCAAATTGGTCCCTTTTTTTTTCTATTTTGATCAGATAGCCCTAAGTCTAGATTCGTCTCACTTAAATTCAGACCTTCACAAAGGAACCTATTAAGAGTCTTTTTTTTATGATTTTTATTTTTATCCACATATATGAACAAAACCCTTAACCAACCCTTCTTGATGTAGGTGCTTTTCAAAATGATTTTGTGTGGCTATCTGATATAAAAATTTCATTGCAAGATTAACGAATCTAATATTGTGATGCAAAATAGACAAGTAAAAAATCTGAGGTGAAAACATGAGTGTTAAGAACTAGGATATTGTAAAAAGATCTTCACTAACGGTTATTCCTTGTAATGTGGCTTCATCAATAGAATAGCCCAAGTTCTAGCAAATTGCTAAATATGGTACGTGTTGCGAGGATGAATACATCGACGATCGGAATTTATCTTGATAGTCATGGTTACGAAGAAATATTCTATCCGATTGAAATAAAAATTAACAATACGAGTTCAGGTTGCTCATGTGAATTGACCCACTATGAAAAGACGAAGTGATGAAAATAACAATCTGAACACCAATACTGACTTGTCAATATTGATCCAGCAGGGCGATTAGTAGTATTCTCTACTAGCATGCTTATTAAACTCTTCATTTGCATTTATTGGTTCCAATATGAAGCAATACCTGTAGTTCATAACTGAGACCTTTTTAAAGAAAAGTTTGGCAGAGTGGAGAAAACAAATATTGGGAAAACACTATAACTTAAAATTAATATTGGATAAATGATATAAATACAAAATTATTACCAAGTTATAAACATAATTAATTTGGGTTTTTATACTAAAAAGATAGGTTTAATTAAACTTTTTCATTTGAAATTCATGGGATCATTTTCATAATTTATTAATAGTTTAGGAATCTTAATTCCCATAAAATTAAATTTAAGGATTGATTTTAAAATAGACAAAAATTGGAGCTTAAGAAAAAACTTTAAATACCATACCTGATGCACAATATTTTGCACAGTTGATCCCAAAATTCCATCAGATTGCAACCAGTTAATGTTTTTGAGCCGCTTTCTCGGCCGTTAATTCTTAATAGGTGGCCGAATCCGTTGCTATGGACTAAACCATGAAGCAAATGAGTAGGATCCTCCAGTTGGCGGTATGCCCAATCCTCTATATCAACAGATGATATTTCATGACAGCAAGAACTGCACCTGCAGGTCAAGCTTATCGTGAGATTGTAGTAATTCCTCTCCTTTTTATTTTCCCCTGTACAATGTTTCTCGCCAAGAGTCCTCAGCAGAATTTGCCAACAAAAGCTAATTTTTTTATACATATTAGCACATAATTATGCATTTTGCAGTATTTTTTAGAAGAAAACATTACAAAAAAAAAAAAATCATGCAATTCAGTGTTGCTGAATAATCGAAATAAAATAGTCCAACAATGCAAGCGTCTACAGGAAGACAGAAGGCCACACACCAAGAGTGATCTTTACGACGAGATCGAATTAACTTTTCTCGGCCTATAAGAAATGACAGCAGTGGTTCACATACGAGTCTTTCAACAGTTTTCTTATCTAATTTTGAGATCTTGCTAATGAAAATTGAATAACTTGTTGCAGAAACGATTTCAAGAATCTCCCACCTGAACGCTGGGAGTCGACACAGTGAGCCACAATGGCTGCAACGCTGCTGCTGCTGGTATGGGGAGCTTGTGCAGTTCTCATTGCGGATTATGAAATGGTATCGCTTCCCGCACACCGGGTTTCCACTCCAGCCTGTTATCAAATAGGTGAGTATGGCTCAAAACGTACAAAAATGCATTAACAGTGAAATTATATTAATTTTAAAATGAAAAATAACACCATTGATACGTATATTCAGCTTGTACATATTTTAGCATACAGTTTAATTTGTTCCAGTCTGGTACACAAACAATAACAAACCTCTAAATTAGATTGATGATAATGTAAAACTATTGTAAGTTGATGAATAAGTATATTAGGATACCCAACCTAAAAATTCTAAACTAGGTATCCAGTTTAAGCTCTTTTTTCCGGGTCCCAGTCGCAGGTATAAATACACAAAATTTATAATAAAAAAATAAATTTAGAAACATCCTATTGACTTTCCCTCTATGATAAGTATTAAAATGTTCATTTCTATTATAAATCAATAAATTTTAAATATAGTATATATATTTCTATTATAGTACCTAATTTATTCAAAATGTCATTTTCCATCAGTAAAAAGCTAAAATCAGTTTCAACTACCAGTATTTTTCAACCATTTTTTTTTATTTTTAAAATTATTTTTTATTATTTTTCAACCATAAAAGCTAAAAGAACTAGATCTTAAACTAAGCCCTAATAATTTGTTAGGCAACATCTAGATTGCATAGGCTAATTTGAGTTTATGATCTTTTAAAATTCAAAATAAGTTCATAACACTAATATTTATGCACATTTATGCTACTTAATATAAAGGATGCCTATAAATACATCAAATAAAACACTTGCATGCATAAGTTTAATTTGCCAAAATTAAATACAAATTTTATGTCCAAGCATTTTATGATTCATTTTAGACAAAATAAAAATACAAATTTCATGTCCAAGCATTTTATGATCCTCTATTTTATCGAATAATAAAATCCATTAACTTCCACTCTAAACTAAACTAAAACTTAATTTAATTTAAAACAAACAAATAAACAAAAATTTCCTATTTCTCTTTTACTAATTTTTTTCAGAATTTTTTAAAACCAAAATAAAACTAATTAAAAAAATCTCAACTAAATTTATCAAAAATTTTAATAAATTACCAAACCAAATTTCAATAAATTTGATAAGTTACAAATTTAACTTAGATTATTTTATTTATATAAATATAATAATTATTTTTATTTTTAATATATTTATCAAATAAAATTTACTAGTGTTCACATTTATATCACTAACCTAATTTATCAAATTTATTAATTTATTAATTATAGTATCAGTAAATTCGGTTATTACCAACAAACAAATAAAAATCAAAACAGAAAATTAAATTTTATAAAACTTATTCCTGATACTAAATTTAAAATTCTTTTTACCGAAATTTACTGATAATATCAGCAAATCAGAATTTGTTAAATCATTCGTGCACTCCTAAAAGAAGTACAATAAATCATATGATCAAAGTTGCATCACCAAGGTCTTACTCACCAACGATCCTGCAATGATCGCAGTAGATCCTCCTCGATCTGGCGACATCCTCCTCAACCACCTCGACGTCGACGGCGGCGCCTATCTGGAAGGGTATCCGCCACGTCCGCAGCTGTGGCACACCGGGCATCGGCGCGATTGGGGCGTGCCGAGCGATCAATGACCTTACGCAGCGGCGGAACGAGTCGGCATCGGTGCCCTGATCGCCTGTCGGGAGAGGCAGGATACCGTCCGCCTCCTTCCGCAGCCGCGCCCGCTTAAGCGGCCGGCCATCGACGGGCGCCGTGTCCACTTGCACCATCGATCTCGAAGGCGGATCTGGGGGTTCGGGGGGCGATCGGCTTCGATCGCTGGAATTGACAGAAGGAAGACCGCGAAGGTACGCTCTTGTGATCCAATTCGAATTCCAAATTTAGGTTATCAGAGAGACGGCAATTTTTGTTCGGCGGGTTAGCCTTGAGGCGCAAGGAGAAGCCCCGTGAACGACGAGATACGAGGTGACGATATCAAAGCGGTACTATTAAAAGAAACCCAGCGTCGTCGGTTCGTATTCCTGGTGGGGGCAGTACGCTTACGTCGGTCTTTTGACCGTATGATTTCTGAAGCGGAAGGCCAGCGATCGGCCACGTCTGCTCGCTAACCGGCATGGTTTTGACCTGACCGTATGGCATGGCCATGTAATTTTTTTCCCATAATTATATTATAAACAGTAAGGCCACGTTATCCACGGTTCCCGTGCTAACTGCCTTGGTTGCTCCTGCCGTCGTAAAAAATATTAAGTTTTGATAGAATCAAATTATAATAAATTTCAACAATAACTTCCAAAGCACAAAATTTTCATAAATTTTGGGTCATAAAATACTAAGTATTAAAAAAAACTTCTGCCAAATTTGATTCAAAATGTATGACCACTACTTTTTTTTATTCATTCGTACTTTTAGATTTGAGTAGATGACTCATTAACCTTTAATGGTCTTGATTCTTCTTTCTTGATTTTATTTTAGCTCCTTGTTAATTCATGAGATTAGTTGAGTGAGTTCTTTCTTTCTTAATATTGTTCCTTCTTGAATAAAAACGTTTGCAATTCGGGCATATTTTATTTATCTTCTATTGCATTATAATTTATTTGATCAAAATAAAACTTTCATCAATCTTTATTCTTTTGGATCCCAATTTTGATATCATTTTAGTGAGATGCTCATGCATGGTACAAGAACCATCGTGGTTAATGTACCCTGTAGGGTCCTAGCAATTGACTCATCATCAATGTCAAAATGGGATATACTTTTGACTAATCCTGTAAAATATTTTGCAACTATTAGTTTTAGAAATCGTGGACTTGATGTTCTCTACTACTACTGTCATTCGTATAAACATTAAGCCCATTCAATTTGATCTTTCCTAAGCATTATAAAAATATTTTTATTTTACACTGCGAGTTAGTAGTAGGAATGAGCTTATCATGTAAGAGTGTTAAATCAAGATACGGAACACCTTCATAAAATTGGACTTATTCAAACCATTTAGAAAAATTAAACTCATTGAATTTTTTAATAAATGAAGATTGTGAAAGAAGAAAAATAGGAGCACATGATTCAAATAGATAACGAGCAAATGATGCAAATACATAAAATGCTCATACATTAATACTTCGAGTTTTAAAATAAGTATATAGTATAGATCCATATGATAAGCATAAATATACATTGATGTTCTCTTTTGGGTGATCTAATAATGCATATTATTGTTGCTTATTATTTTATAAATCACATAATTAATAATTGAAGTATATTTCAACTAGATATACTTGCAATCTTTAGGTGTACTAAACACATCTAATCAAATATATCAATGAACCAATGTCATATTCATGATCATAAAACAATGAATCAACCTTTGGTGATTCTTAAATATTTTATAATCAATAAACTTCAATATACCCATTATAAATATAATATACATCATCATGTTATCTTATTAATAACATTACATGACAGATTAATTTGGCAACTATAGAAATATTTTAATTTGACCACTTTAATTACTGAAAAATAATTCATAATATAGATACCAAATTAATTATAATTTTATACAAATTAATAAAAGTTTCTTTTTTTATCTTTTATATATTTTAAAGAACTTTTGCTTAAATATAATTACATATAATATTTTATCCATGATGTTAATCATTTTAACTAATTTTAAGGGAGTCATAAAATAAAATTATGCATCCATTATCTTTTAAATGTAATTTTATACTATTATTTGTTGGGTTATACAAATAATAAAGGAAGCATTAATTTTATAAACATTTAAATTAAAAATCAAGATATTAAATAATGAAATATGTCTAAGATGGCTAATAAAACCTTGGAGACTATATGAAAAACATGAGCCTAACACTTATTATTATTTAACAAAGCTCTTTTACTTAATCAATTATGTATAACATGAAAGTAGTAAACCAAAACAAAACAAATGCATTGATTTCAATATGTAGATCCAAATGGGGAGAAATAAAGGATTTACATTCATGATAAATAAAATTTGCAAAAACATAATTGTGTCTAACTTAAACACAACTTTTAATTCTTTTATATATGCATGAACACATTAGAATTGATATAGAATAAATTGTAATCAAGTCATAAATGTAGCATGAAAATAAAAACCAACAAATATTCATGGAAAATTGTACATTCTAAAACCACCTTGTCATACCACATATAAGTTATATTTCTTTCTTATTATGTAAATGAATCACTATTATTTGCTGGAGTTTAAGAAAAACCCAAAAGTCCCTTAGTGCCACATAAAAAGACTATGAAAGAAAGCTTGTGTTTATAAGGAATTGATACACCCTTACCCACTTTGGCTTTTCAAAGGCATTCAATTTATTCACCCAAGCTAATCCCAAATACACACGTGTGCACCGCTGTGTTGGGTGTGGCCTATTCAAAAAAATATGTCTATTCTGTGTATATTATGCTCTCAACATACTTAATGTTAAGTTCAATCTTTTTGAACGTTCATTTTTAAAAATTATCTATATATTGTCTATATTTTTTATTTATGTGTTAGAATAAATAAATAAAATATTAAAATAAAAACAATAAATAGATTTCATTTAAATTTTGTTTATATAAAAAATAATTGCTATATACTATTTTAGTACTCTTACTCAACCAATCCCGTATGGTAGAGCTTTTTGAGCAGGTTATACTGTGCATTGTTTTCCACCGTGCTATAATAGCCGTTATAGTAGTCATTTTGGGCTTTCGTTGATAAAAAAATACAACTTATTGTTACTATCGTGAGCTGTCCGCAAAAGTTACATAGTAAAAAATAGAGAAAAAAAAAATTGCGTCAAACGCACCTTAAGACTATTTTAATTACCACATCTTACGGCAATTTCTTAATCAAGCTTGGATTTTCACATCCACACTTGATTTAAATTTTTAAGTTTTACTGATTAAGGGTATGTTTGGCTCCGCTTTTAAGCTGCTTTTAAATAGAAAGTAATTAGAAAATTGTTTAGTAATAAAAAAACAGAAACAAAAATAGCACTAAAAATGCAGAAGTTAGGAAAACTACAATTTGATATTTTTGCAGTTTCTGTTTTTCTAAAAAAGTAATTCATATCATTTCATTTAAAATTTTAATATTAAAGAAAAAAAATTATTATTTTGAATTATTTAAAATAATATATTTATTATTATTTTAAATTTTTATATCAATTAAAAAATTATTAACTAAATATCTTTTAAATTTTAATGAAGCAGTACATTATAGCACAACATAATTTAATATAATTATAAAGCTATTAATACCAAGGCCAAACTGGCTCTTAGGCATTTTGTGAACTTATTTAGATTGAGTAACACTTTTTTTTAATAAACAACTCACTCTCACAAAACTTTTAAAAAACTTTAATGCTACTTTTGGTTGCGTTGTGCAATCTATATTAACATAAGAGTGAATCTTTAGGCTATATCCCTAATCTCAATATCATACATGTAATATTTATAAGGTACATATTTATAGAAAATTATTCTAGTCTATACTTAGTAAAGACTAATATTAACATCCCCTCTCAAGCCCTGTGCTTTTCAACTAGTATTGAGACATGATTGACTAACCCCTTTGATAGTCGTTCCGCAAGTATACGGACTATCGAAGTAATATAAATGTATCGATCCCACAAGGACCAAATATCAAGTACCGACTGATTCTGTTATCACAAGCTAGACAATCCTTTGATGGTTTTGAAATGGTTACTAAAGTAAAGCTAAACGACAAAGCAATGTGACTAAAGAGGAAAGCAGTGTGATAGTACAGCTAAGGATCCAAGGATGCAAGAGATCAGGGCTAGGGTCCACCACTTTGATGTGTTATGCATGGATGAAATAACAATGTATAAATCCCCTCTATTGAGTCCTAGGGTAATCCAAAGGTGTGCAAGTCGACCTCTCTCGAGCGTTGCAACTTCCGACTAGGAGTTTACCCGATGTAGTGTCTACTGTCGTAGGACGCATGACCGAGGAAACTCAATAAGTGGCGGATTGTGCATAACATCATATCATTTGTACATGTTGTCCCCTCTCGGGTGATGCAACAAGGTGTTTATACGGTTCAACGCCTACCCTCGTAGTACGCCTACCCGAACAAAACCAATGAGCACAAAATGGTATGCACTACTCGTACCTCATCAACCACTCTCGTGTGATGATTAAGGTACCCTCACCTAGGTTATCAAACATCTAGATGTGCCTCTCGGAAATACTGGATGTTTAAAACATGAAGAAAGCAATAAGGTAATCTTCATTCAATAGGTGCAACTAGGCAAAGTAAGACAATCTAGGGTTTACAAAACGTGATTACTGACACTGTCCGCAAGTGCACGGAAATGTCGCAGTAATACAAAAGATATCGATCCCACAGGGAGCAAGGTGAGTACTAGAAAGTCTAATTTTTTGGAATCCAAGCTAATCGAATCGTGGCTTTTAGAACTTTAAAAACTAAAATTAAGCGAAATCGTAAGCAAGAAATCAAACAACTAGGCAGGGAAAATATATAAGAGAGAATATCAGGGCAAAGGTTTCCACCACTCTGACGATCTTATATGCGCTATGAAATAAATAACGATTATTTGGATTTACAGGTCTGTATAGGGAATCTACCCTATTGTACGAAGGTGCCCTCTTTCGAGTGTACACCCCGGTGCTTGCCTAGAATGTCTTTTACTTTCACGGTGGACCGTTTTCGACAAACCCAATGGGTTCTGTGGTAGATTATAGATCCTCGAGCAAAGGGCAAGCACTTTCGCGTCAAGCCTTCACAAGATTCACATAGAGGTTCGGTCGTTACGGTCCTACTCTCATTATGAACCGTAACCACTATAGCATGATAATACTTGGCCAGAGTACAAATCAAGAAATCAGTGCATCAAGTGAAATATGCTAAAGATATGATCTAAATAACAAAGTTAATACAAGAGTTGCATATAAAAATCGTCAGAGGGCTTTAACCTAGCCCTGAAAATAGGTTTACGCTACAACCATCATTACAACGCTCAAAATTCTCTCTTTAATCATAGGAAAATCACTGGGAAAGGTTTCTAAGAGGGAAGAAACGATAAACCGAACGAAACAAGCTAGAATCGCGAGGTTCCGATGATCCAATCTTCAAAAATCCGCTTGAAGTCGCCGAATCGCCGTGTCCGTCCGCCCTAGCCGCTTCGTCGCCTGATTGCTTGATGATTAGGTCACAGAAATTGGGGCTTTTATATTCCATCTGTTCCTCTTCGAGTCAGATTTCCGAAAAATCCTCACTTGCTGAATTTAGAGTTGAATCGAACCGGGAATCAGCGAAAGACCGAGTGGAGGTCATGCTATTCCGACGCCTTCACTGGTGAACCCCGCGGGGTTCACCAGGTGGTGAAGTGCTCGGAGCTCTTTTATTGCAAAATAATCATAGGTGAACCCCGTGAGTGAAGTGCTCGGAGCTCTTTTATTCTAAATTTTACGGGCAGCTTTGTCTTCTCATAAGGAATCACCATATGCTCTTAGATTCTTCAAAAAGACCTCAAAATTAGGTGATTTTACCTGAAATTCAATAAGACAGACGAAAAGTGAAGATTCTGAAGTTTTTAACTAAATAAGTCTTAAAGGAGTGTGAAATCATTAAAATAGGCCTAAATTCATCATGGAATAATAGTAAAAATCACTACTAAAATGCAAGGTGTCAATTACAATACATGCATAAAACGTTCAAAGGGCTTTCCCTAGCCCTGAAACAAGATTTAAGCTATCATACTCACGTTCCAAAGCAAAGCATAAACAATTCCTAACATAACATCCATGGAAATCGAAGATGGCGAAATAGATGAGAAATGGCAAATAAGACTCCCTAAAGAGAGAAGAAGCCGCCTGGAGAAGCCTTCTTCCTCCTCTGATCGTCCGTCCGCCTCCTTCACGCTCTCGCGGTGAATTAGAGAATAGACAGACGTCTGTTGGCATTCCAGCCTTCCGTCTCCTTTCAGGGCCTATACAAAAGAGAACCAAGAAAATACAAAGTCCACTGGTAGATTTTCAATCATAAGCATTGCCTACCCAATCTGCATTAGTAAAGGCTTGAAGAATTGGAGTTGATGATGTATACTTTAAACCATGATGTAGAGTTCCTTTGATATACCTTAATATTCTATGAATAGCAGAGTAGTGTGTAGTTCTTGGAGAAGCCATAAATTGACTTACGAGATGAACAACATAGCTTATATCTGGACGAATAATCGTAAGATAGTTAAGACTGCCAACTAACATCTATAACGAGTAGAATCAGCCAAAATAGTTCCTTCAGTTGGCAAAAACTTTATATTAGGCTCTAATGGTGTTTCGGCAACTTTATTATCAGTTAGTTCAGCTTGAAGTAATAACTCAAAAGCATATTTAGATTAAGATAAAAAAATTCCATCTTATGAGTAATTTACTTCCATACCAAGGAAATATCGAAGTTGACCTAAGTCTTTCATTTCAAATGAAGTATGAAGCTAATCTTTTGTGTCTTGAATTCTGTGAAGATCACTTCCATTAATTACCATATCCTCTACATAGAGAATAAGAAGAACAATACCCTGTAGAGATTTCTTGATGAATAAAGCAGAATCATGCTTGCTTGGGTGAAATCCAAATTTGCATATGGTAGTATGGAACTTTGCAAACCATGATCTTGGAGCTTATTTGAGACCATATAGGGACTTATTTAATTTGCAAACTTGATTTGGATTATGAATAACCCCTATAGGTGGTGTCATATAGACTTCTTCCTCAAGATCTCCATACAGAAAAGCACTTTTCACATCTAGCTAAATAAGAGGCCATTATTGGCAACAAGCAATAGCAATAGAGTTCTGATAGATGCCATTCGAGTAACATGAACAAATATTTCTTCATAATCAATACCATATTCTTGTGTAAATCCTTTAGCTATAAGACGAGCTTTATATCTTTCAAGAGTTCCATCAGCTTTTGTTTTGATTTTATACTCCCATTTGGATCCAACAGCATTTTTTTCAATAGGAAGGGGTACAAGATCTCATGTATTAGTTCTTTGAAGAGAATCAAATTCTTCAGTCATAGCTTGCTGCCACTCAGGTTTGGATGAAGCTTCTTGATATGATTGTGGTTCATGATAAAATAAAATGGTAGACAAATGACAATAATCATTGAGATATTCAGGAAGTTTACCTCTAGTATTCTGTATAGGATAATGAGGTGAAATGATGTTATGCACTAAACTACCTTGAGGGGAAGCTTCATTGAAATAAGAAACGTCGACTGGCTGAGCAAAAGCTGCATGAGACTTTAACAATGTATCTAGAGAAACATCAGATGCATGAAGTCTATAAGTTGCATGAGAATCCGATGTTGTATTTGAATCATTATTAGGAAATGGATCAATTATAGGACTAGATATGTTTTGGTGTTGTTTGTGAGAGAGTAAAAAATGGTATGTGTTCCCAAAAGGTAACATGTCTTGAGATACGAAGTTTTTGAGAATGGGGATCATAACAACGATAACCTTTTTTATGAGTACTATACCCTAAAAAAACACAAATAATATTTTTTTTGGAGATAGCTTGTCATATTCTCTTTTATTCAAATGAACAAAACAAGTGCTATCAAAAACACGTAAATGATGATAGTTTGGACGATAACTGTTCAAAATGAGTTGTTTGATTAATAGTAGGAGATGAAAGACGATTGATAATGTATACTGCTGTATTCATAGCTTCTCCCCAAAATTTCTTAGGAACAGATGAAGAATTAAGAATAGTTCGAGCAGTTTCAATAATATACCTATGTTTTCGCTCAGAGACACTATTTTGTTGTAGAGTTTCAACACAAGATAATTGAGATAAAGTACCTTGGGAAACAAGATACTTATGTAGTTTATTAGAAATATATTCACCACCAGAATTAGTACGTAAAATTTTTATCATAGAATTAAACTGAGTTTTGATCATGGTGGAAAATCCAATATATGTTGAAAGAATATCTAATCGAGTAGGACGAAAATATATCTGAGTAAATCTCATGAAATCATCAACAAAAATTATATAGTATTTTGCACCACCCATTGAAGGTATTGGTGCAGGACCCCATATATCAAAATGTATTATATCAAAAGGTGTTGTTGATGTAGTATTACTTGAAGAGAATGATAAGGCTATTTGTTTTAAAAGTTTACAATGTAAACAATATGGATCTTTTATTGAAGACACAACACCTAATGAACATTTATTAATTAAGAAGGATAATAAGAGAAAGAAACTTGTGCTAAACATTTATGCCAACAAAAAAATGGAGAATTATCACAAAATACAGATACATCATGATGAGTATTATTGGGGTCTTCAATTTGCTTATCAACAAAAAATAGTCGTCCAACCTTACGTCCTGTCCCAATGAGCTTCCCCATTGAGCAGTCCTGCACAGTACATCCAGAAGAGGAAAAGGTAATAGTCAGACCTTTTTCAACAAGTTGCCTAACAGAAACTAGATTCATAGAAATTTGAGGAACAAATAGTGCATCAGAGATATGTATTTCTAGACTAATGGAGTCTATCTTACCTTTGCTAGGTGTAGTAATTATACTACCATTTGTAGTTTGAATTTGAGGATATGATTGAAAGTGAGATAATTTTTTAAACATGGAGGAATTAAAAGTCATATGATTTAATGCTCCAGAATCAAAAAACCATATCATATGAGATGTAGTACCAAAGTGGGTAGAAGTAGCAGCTATGTTAGAAGAATTACCAATTGCAAGAGTCTGTTTAATCATTTCTTGAATAGCTTTAGTAGTAAGTATTTCAGATATAGAACTTAAATTAGTGATTGTTGCTATTGGTATATGTGAGTTCATTTTTTTTGTTGCACATGTTTCTAGAAGATGGTTTTGGACAATTGTTGACTGTGTGACCATTTCCTTACAATAGGTACACTATGATTAATTCATGGAACAATTGCCATTCTTCTTACATTTATAACATTGTACATTTGACATATCTCTGGAGTTTGCAGCTAAAACAAATGAGTCATTTGACTTACTTACATACATTCTTCTTGTCTCTTCAGTTATTACTTCAGAAAGTGCAGCATCGACAGAGCATAATGGATATATGTAAAGAATTATAGTACGAATAGTTTCAAAAGAATCCTCTAATGTTATAAGAAGTTGAACTAGACGACCTTCCTCTCTATACTTGTAATAGAGTTCAGCATCCATTGTCCATTTGAGTTTCATGAGAGCAAGTTGATCCCAAATAATAGACATAGTAGTATAAAATTTAGAAATAGATTATCCCGGTTGTTGTTTCATATTTCGAATATCAATCTTAAGTTTATATCTAAGAGCAAAATTGATTTTATTGTACCTTGTGGCAAGAAAATTTCATATCTCTTTTACTGTGTTAAACTTGTTGAATTGCATACTAATAGAGGGACTTATAGTACTAGCAATCCAAGTAACAATTTTGTTGTTATTGATTTCCTATTCTTTAAATTTATCTATATCAATAGGACACTGCAGCTATCAGTAATGTATTTCCAAAATTCACGTCCCTTTAAAAAGATTCGCATAAGAGAAGACCATTGATTATAATTAGATTCATCTAATTTAATATTTATTGGTAGTATTTCTCCTGCCATTATTCTAAATACTATATATCTCTATATTATTTCTTTATAGGTTAACTTAAGTGGTAAGAGACCCACGTGCGTTATCCACTCAAGCCTTAAAAAGTAATATCTAAATATATAGTTTTAAATTATATGAAAAAGGAGAAGATACCAGATGAATTTTAAGATAGATGAAAGAAGAAACTTTCCGGTCGACACGATGATTCTTGGGCAGAAGCGTTGTTGCAGTGGACTTGGATGCTTCACACAACTTCACACAGAAGCCCTTGGAATTTAGGATGCAAGGGACTTGGATTCTTCACACGGAACCTTTTGATCGTTAATAGCTTCGTCTGTTGCCTTCGTTGATAGCATCGAACGAGAAGTAGAGAAAGAAGGTCAATTTTCTAATCTGGCGGCGGGATTCGCCGTCACAGACGGTAGTGGCGCTGATGTAAGCAAACGGCGGTGTTGGCCACAATCACAAAACTGAGATGCATCTTTGGAGAAGACAGCCAGAAGGGTGAAAGCGACAAAAGGAAAAATAGGGGGTGGCAAGTGTTACACCCAAATCCCCTAGATCGAGCCGAGTCAGAGTTGGACTATGCGGCGGCCCAATTGCACGCCACACACAGGAGCCCAATCCTAAGTCAAAGGTGGGTCAATGCCCAAATCGAAGCTGCGCTGGGCGAAATTGCGATGCAACTTCAGCGATTTCAGCGTAGCAGACACAATCAGCAACGTCTTCGGCACTGGTGGTGGAAGTGAGCTGGCGACTTGAAGGAAGAGATCTTCGGTGTCGGATCTGGAGAAGACGAGCATCAGATTTCAATCTTCTTCGTCACCTAGCGGACGAGCTGATGTCGTCTTCGACGGATTTCATCACCCGGATCTGTATCAGTGAATCTTGGGCACAGACGATGGATGCAGAGCTTCTGCATTTGTTCGTTTGTTCGTCAGATCCAGAGGCGACGGATCTTGGGCAGAGTCGGCGACCTCTTCGAAGGAAAAGGAGTTGGCATGGGAAATGGAGAGAGAGGTAGAGCTAGACACACGAAGACAATTCATGATGGCAACGCAGAAGATGTCACGCAGGTGCTTGCACAGCGGGTGGGAGAGCCGGAGGCGGGCCCATCAGTTCCGAGAAGATTGTAGAGATTGGCGGCAATGGTGGCTTCTAAGGAATCGTAGTCAGGGAATAAAACCCTAGCCAACGAGAGGGGAGGAGCGCCTATAAAACCCTGTCTCTGATTCCATATTAACATAAGAGGAAATCTTTAGGCTGTATCCTTAATCTCAATATTAATATTTAAAAGGTACATATTCATAGAAGAATGTTCTAGTATATATTTAGTAAAAATTAATATTAACGACACGACTGGCATTCGTTTTGAGGCGTTGACCTAGTCAACACAGTTTTGCACGGCCGGGTTGATTTCGCGGGCGCAGTTCGAATTTGGGTGAATAGTTGGCACATAGATTCATGCCAATTTTCTGACGTGGACGGGCTTCGTTAAATGGGGCATAACAGTTAATATGTTTTCGATATTTTACGAGTCATTCTACATTAATGCTTAATAATTTTCAAATTAATTTTCAATCGTTGGAGTCTCATCTATAAAAAGACATTCGACCATCATCTAAAATACCCCCCCAACAAATTCTTATTATCCCCTAATAACCTTTTAGAATTCTAAACTTCTCTTTTATTTACTTGTATCTTAGTTTTGTTTTATAGATTTAATTATTTTAAAATTCTGTCTATTATAAAAAAAACTCCTACAACAATCTTAGATAAATAATTATTTTTGTATCTAAATAAAATTTTTGAATAACAAATATGTAACTGAAAAATAAAATAAAAAGGGAAAAAAATTGTTCATGTATGAAGCTATAATATTGATGTAAATTATGATTTGTAGTGATAACGTCACACTATCAAGGACTACCTTGATTTATCTAACAAGAGCAAAATCTAGTTACTGTTACCTGCGGATCTAGCTGCTATGTTCCTGCTCTACATCTATTTGTTCATAGACCATAGCGTTAATTAGCATGCTTTGATGGTAGATTCTGTGATATTGCAGCAGCAGTCGGAGTTGCAGAGTACCATCTGGCCCAGAACAAGTAATTGAAGAAGTTGAGCAGGCTCAGCGCCGCCAGCATCCAGTAGAACAGATCCAGCCTGTCCTTGTTCAAGTCATTCTCCCGCAGCCACCCGCCGCCGCTCTCCCCCCTCCACGTCACCCTGTTCACCACCTCCACCAGCAACGAGCTGAAGAAGAACCCGAACGAGTAGGAGCAGTACGTCATCGCCGTCATGAACGCCTGCATCCCCGCCGACGGCTGCTTGTAGAAGAACTCGATCAGCCCCACCGCCGTGAACATCTCCGACACCCCGAACACCACAAACTGCGGCGTGATCCAGAAGACGGACAGCCGCTCGCCCGACCCGACCGCCGCCTCCCGCCGCCGCCGCTCCACCAGCGCCGCGGCCACCATCGAGAAGGTGCCCGCGAAGAGCCCGACGCCGATGCGCTGCAGCGGGGAGACGCCGGACTCGGCTCCGGTGAGCCGGCGGAGCAGCGGGACGAGGCAGGTCTCGTAGAACGGGACGAGGGCGAGGAGGATGAGGTAGGGGATGGCCTGGAGCGACGCGGGGGGCACGTGGAAGCCGCCGAGGCGGGTGTCCATGGCGGCGCCCTGCTGCACGGAGAAGGTCTGGAGCTGGGCGAGGATCGTGTTGAAGACGATGGTGCAGGCGAAGATGGGGACGACGGAGAGCACTACCTTCGCGTGCGCCACCTCCGCCGGAGTGCAGAGCCGCCACGGACTCTCCCCCTCCTCTTCAGCTGCTCTGATGCAGGCTTTGTCCAGGAACCTTCACGATTGGAATTACTTGAACAAATTACTTCCGCCTCATTAAAACAAAGATAATCTCAAACTAGTAATCCTAAAATACACTGGTAAATAAAATACTCTGCTTGCTCTTCCAATGGCGATCACATACTATCTCATCCCTCCGGCGCCGGCGCCGGCGCCGGCATTGGCGTCGTAACTCTGCCTAAGATTCCTAGACAAGGTCATTTTCTCATACCTGAACTTGTTGGTGAGCCAGAGGATGTCAGCACCATGATGTTGGATTTGGTTAGCTGTCTCAGGATTAGAGGGGCAAACTTGCTTTCTCTTGCTAAATGCTGCCACAAAGACCTGCACACAGTAATTACATTTCACTTGAAGATTAGGTAGTCTTCAAAGATCATTCACTACTTGTACAAGAACTTCTTAAAACTACATAGTTTGACTTTATGCTTGTTTAGATCGAGTTGACTAAACTGAGTAAACAGGGAATTCGATACAAAATTTAATAAATTAGCAAGTCAAACTGATCTGATTAGTAGTAAAATTTAGACAATCAAATGTGTGTTAATTCTTTTAGCCATATTTACTCTTGCTTTTTCTATTTAGACAATCACAAGCCCCTAATGGAGATCCTCAACCCTCCACTTTGTCAATGGATGGTGAAAGGTTCCACTGCTGTACAACACTCTGATGGATGATGAAAGGATAACACTCCACCCTTATCACCTTCGAGTGATTATTTCCACTATGAGCTTTTGTGACATTTCTTGAAGAGATGTTGCTTTCGATTAGGCCATTCCCCTCATAATTGCCTAACTCAACAATTGCTGTAAGAGTAACATGCTTGAGCTCAATGATGTCTATTTGAACTCATCTTCTTTGTTCCTCATCTCTTAATCACTAGTGTTGTTTGTCTTTATCTATACATGAAGTCTAGTTCTACTTTCATTTCACCACCATCACCATATCTTTTCGAAGACAAACTCATCACAACATCAATTATTGCCTCCATCTCCATATTACTAAGAACTTGCATGTGGCTCAATAGAAGATGAGGATATGTGATACATTATTACTATAGTTGCATCTCATCTATCATGAGTGAACTAATGAGGATACCACTACTTTGGGTTTTATCCACTTTTGGTATGTCACCTCCTTAGGAGCACTATGACCTAGATTCAAGATCACCTCTTGTACTATATCAATAGACTAAGAACAAATCTACTTCTCAATTCTTAGATATTCTTACTTAGTTGAATTAGATAGTATGTGAACGATTGTTCTTCTATTGCTAACTAGACAATAACAATGTTATGTGAGCTTAGTTATTAAATGGCTAATAGCCTAACACCTTCAATTCAAAGTAGAATTTCTAGAAAGGTTGACTCTCTAAAAATAGATAGGGAGATCACCCACACAATACAGAGGATCTAAACCTTTTAGATCAAAACAGATAGGGCAGTGCATGATAGCATCCTACTAACGTGCACTACTTCTTTGTGGAATAGATTTTAGGGAGATCACATCCAACGATTTCAAGCAAACGGCTACTCGAACTAAAAAATTAGTACCTCCTTTAATAAATTTTGACTAATCTAACTCAAAGTTGACAAAAAGAGGTAGTTCCCAACTTTCAAAAATCAAACTTTGAAAAGCGTCGTCGGTGAGGGAAACGACGGGCCGTCGCTCCACAGCATTAAAGTATTGGCAAGGAGGAAAAGGGATTTAAGAAGTGAACATGTGCAGCTGATCCTCACTTGAATGCATTACCATTTGAGATTAACTCCATTAATTAATCTCATATGAAGAGCCTTCAATCATTAGAGCACAAATTAAACAGAGGAAAAGTTGATGCATGTCGCTGAATCAGCTTCCATGCCCTCCATTAATCAACAAAACTTTTCCTCTCTGCCAAACTATCAATCAGCGCAGGAGGGAAAGCAACAACAGAGAAAGAAGCCTTATCACTTGAAAAGGAGTACTAATCATGCTGCTTTGTCCCTATCGCGCAGTTATAATGAAGTAGGAGGAGCCAAATGTTAAAGTAATCACTAAAGAAATTGTATTCTACTAGTTTCACAAGGGAGCAAAAAAGGCAAGTGCTTTTTGGCCTTTGACTAAGAACATAGTCAAACCAAGACCCACTTGACAGACAAAGACAGAATTCCCAAAATTTAAGGATGCGTGTTTATGGATCCTCACACTTGGCTGCAATGAGGAAATTGGGATCCAAAAGATTTAATTTGTTCTTCTTTTTTAAGCAATGAATTACTGTGCCATGCAAGAATGTGTAAATTCGGAAAAGGAGGAGGTGATTTGTATGAATCGATTCTTACTCTTGCGATGGGGGTGAAGATGCTGCCTTGCGGGGGTTTGTTCCTGTAGAAGGCGGCGCCGGAGATGAGACTGGCGAGTCCCAGCGCCATGGCGGCGGCCGACACGAAGAAGCCGACGTCCATGCCGGAGCGCGTCTGGACCCAGACGAGGAGAGTGAGCGCCACCAGCTCTCCCGTGCAGAAGCTGAAGTAGGCGGCGTTGAAGTATGTGGAGAGCTTCTTGGACTGCTTCGGGTCGTCTTCGCTGAACTGGTCAGCGCCGTGGGAGATCATGTTGGGCTTGAGGCAGCCGCTGCCGAGGGCGACCAAGTAGAGCGCGAGGAAGAAGAAGGCCGCCTCGGAGCCTGTCGCCTCCGCGCAGCTGTACTGCTCCGCCGCCGCCAGCATGTTGCATGGCGGCGGCCTGAGCTGAGGGAGATGGGCATGTATAGCCAGCAGGAGGAAGCCCTAAAATTAAATTAAACATCAACTAGGAAGCAAATTGAATGAATGGACAATGTTCAGATAAGGTGATCGATCACGCATCATGAATTAATGGATACCAAAAAAGCAAGAAAAAAAAAATCAAAATAATGAATGATTAACTCACCGAGAGCTCTATGCATCCAAAGACTAGCATGGTCCAGAAGCTGCCAAGATAAGAGTCTGAGAGGAAACCGCCGAGGAGGGACAAGATGAAGATGGTTCCAACGAAATTTGTCACAGTGTTTGCTGATTTTGAGAGAGGAAAGTGCATCTCGTTGAACACATAAGTTATGAGGTTGTTCCCGACTGCTGCAATCGCCATGATTTCAAATGCCTGAATGCCTGCAAATCTCATTGATGGATATTACCTACTTACAGAAGAGAGAGAGAGAGAGAGAGTAAGACACCTAGTACAAAGACAGCAGCCCTAGAGCCCCCATGAGTGCTGGAATTGCAGGGCTTGCCTCTCCAATCAAGAAAAGCTTGAGGCCTCATGGAGTCCTCTCTTGTGTCCTGGCTTGTCTCAGTGTCCATGGCTTCTTGCAGGATCTTTGTGGCAAATTGAAGGTGAGCTGAATTAAGCAGATATTTATAGCAGTCATAGAGAAGGAAAGAGAGAGATGTGCATGTTTTCCTTGAAGTAATTGGATTTTGGGGGCAGAGATAATTTTGGTGCTTGTTTTTTTGGTGAGGGAATTTAGTGGGGAATTTGACAAATAAGTACTGCAAGTCCGGGAAATGAAACAGACTGCCCGACCATTAATATACACTACATGATCAAGCTTCATGCCCTAAACCCTCTCCATTTTGGTGAGGGAATCTAGTCGTCTTCAGTGGTGAAGAGTTAGAGCTCACTACCATGATTGAGTAGTCATAGATGAACTACAAGAATCTTGCTTGCTCTTCAACTGCCACTACAAAATATAGTTTGATCATTGGAGTTGGTTTAATATGTTGCTGACTGAGTTTCCTAAGCATTAATTAACTATTAGTTTTCAAAATATAATAAGCCATCATGATTGCTAGCTATGTGTGTCGTTCTCATGATTTATGTGTGAAAAGATTTCACTTTGTTAATAAATCAAATATGCAAGTCAAATTCTTAAATTCTAACAAATTAATCTTGACAAAAGAAGAGATACAAGTGAAAAAAGTTTATTAATCTAGTGTATAATTCACTCATTATTAAAAAAAAAGACAATTTGGGACTTGGTCAATTGCTTAGATAATCTCAAGCATTCTTTTTCTTTTTCTCTTGATTGTGCTTTTGGTAGGTCAATATCACCTTTAGTCAAGTTAGAAAAGGGTCTCAAAAGAGATTAAATCAAATTAAATATTACTAATTATTATTATTTATAAATTTATAAATTTTAAAATAAATTAACATTAATAATATTATGGAGGTCAAAGTTATTGAAATTCATCTTGGTTACTTCCGCACAAAGTCACTTATATGCTAAAGCATGCTTACGAGCAACCGGATCTTTGGCTAAAGAGCCAAATTGGTCATATAGGGTTGTCTATAATAGGTCTTGGCCCACCTCTATTTAGGTGAAGAAACCCACAAAAAAAAGCTAGTACGGCAAGGCTAAGACTTTCAACATTTCCCTAACTTATACATAAAGTTATCTTGAAGGGTAGCAACAACACTAAATCTAACATAAGCGAAAAGTAAAGTATCTATTCTCATTATGACTCTTAGATTTTTAACTTCTATAAATCCTGACATAGAGTTAGAGATGCTAGTTGATAGACATAAGCAATGAAGGAAAGTGGTCAAACATTTGCTTATGGAAAAATCCTCACATAAGGAGGATGAATCTCATTACACTACTCAATGTATAAAAATCACGTGGGTCAAAAAGGCATTTCATATGTCATCAAACCCCGACATAGGGTGTGTGCATATCAAATAACATGAAGCCTTGGTCTTTGTTGTGTTTGGAGCTGCTAGTGCTTATAGCTTCTACGAGTTTAACTAATGTTAGTTGGACCAGTGTTGATTATAAAAATTTTAGGTAATTTGGATAGTATTTTTAACTTTTATCGGTTAAGCTAAAGTTGATTAAAAATTCTGTGGGAGAGATACGGGAGAGAGATTCCCAAGAGGGGAGAGACCTATCGGAGCTTGACATGGGTGGGGGGATCTCTCATAGGCAGAGGTGGATGGGGTTGGGGGCTAGGGCGAGCAGAGCTCGGTAGGGGAGGGGGTTGGTGAGCAAGTGGAGTTTGGTGAGGGTGGGGCAAGTGGGCACAGCCCAACGAGGGAGGAGGCTAGGATGAGCAAGTGAAGCTCAATGGGGTAGGATGAATGAGCAGAGCTTAGCAAGGGCAAGGCTAGGATGTAAAACTTGGTGGGGGAGGGAGGCTAGGGCAAGCATGCAAAGCTCGACAAGGTAGCACGAGTGAGTGGAGATCAACAAAGGTAGGTGAGTGTGTGGCGTTCAGCAAGAGAATGGGACTAAGGCAAGTGCGCTGAGCTCATTGGAGATTGGTGGCAGAGGGGGTATCTCGCCTAGGACAAGCAGGCAAAGCCAGTAGAAGCTAGGCATGTAGGCATGTCTGGAAGATACTAACTGATTTGAGAAGCAACTCTTTTCTAGTTTTCTAGCTACAATGCAATTTCTTTTTCTTTTTTTTTTTTTTTTGCTACATAGACTAGCAAAAGTTGCTGACTAACCCCAAACATAGCCATCATAGCCTAATGTTAAAAAGACAAGCATCCTCAATCAAGGATTGATGACTACTTAGTCTTTTTTCTTTAACCTAGACAAGTAATAGATGAAAGTAGGACTTGACCCCCAAAACTTTATTATCAACGACTAAAATCTTTACTTAGTCCAAATTACTAGAAAACAACTATATAATGCTACATCTCCACTAGAAATAAGTGAGTCGAAAGAACTTAGTTAAGTTAGCTTGAGCATACATGATAGACCAAATCATTATCAACTAATTTTTAATCTAAGTGCCCTTCTAAAGTCACTCCTCTAAAGTAACAAATAATTTTCTTCACCAAATATAATCATGAGATTCTCTAATGATCTATAATATTAGCACCATAACTAAACACTAAAAGTTTATTAACACCAATAGCAAAGCGTAGTTGACTTGCTTCAATTGATCTAACATATCAAATCAATAACTAATAATGACACAATGCATAGAGAGTAATAGTATCCTTGAAAAATGGGATAAAACATCCATCATTCTTATTTTATCTCCATGATTTATTCAAATAAACTCTAGGTTAAGTATAAGAAGAAGAAACCTTGAGTAGAAAAAGCTTCAATGAAATTCGAATTATAGTCGTATTTAAACAATATAGGTTGATACTCGTCATGTCTCATGTATAAATATTTATTTCAAAAACTAATTTCTTTGACTTAGTTTGCAAGATGAACCTCTTTAGAAAAGAGAGCTAATTCATGTATCAAGCTAATAATCATATGACAAGATACATAAGTAGGATCCATCGATCAACCATTGTTTGTTGGTCACCACAAGTAATTGACAAAAGACCACAAATATTCCTTCTAGATGATTATGATTATGCAAAATAAAATGATCAACTTGGTATAATTGATTACCTAACTAGACTTGGAAAGTGACGGTGATTTGGGCACTAATTGACCTTCATAATTACTCAAGGGCTAGGCTTTCACAATTGACATGATGTAAGTGTAAGCCTAGAATAATACGGTAAAAATAATAACAATAAATTTTACATTTCAAATTAAAATTATAAAAAAAAATGGAAAAAGGAAAGAAACGTGTGGCTGTGAGGAGGAGGAAATAATTCAGTTGTTGGTTTGCGCTTGCTACGTTCCAAGAAAACAGAGCAAGTTGCTGCGTATTAATTAACGACGTGCGCGAGTCCGTGAAACGGTTGGCACAATTCAATCCGGTTAATTTCGTTGCCGGTAGGTAAACGGTTGGCATCAGTCAGTTCGGCTCATTCATGTGACTCGAGTTGACTGCTCCGGATCTTGTCCATGACATAGAACACGCTGATGGAACCTTTTTTATGCGCCCTCCCCTGCATATCGACTTGTATGCTGCCTTCCCTGCATATCTACCCTAATTAAATTTGATCCATGTATCATTGTATTGTATAAAATTTGGCAAAAAAATATGCTATTGCTTATTTGCTTATAGTATATAAAAATATGTATAAATATAATTTTGCTATTATATATTTAGGTCCTAAATTCTCTACTGGATAGTATTTAGAGGCACAAAGATGTCCCGCATAATCCAAAGGCTTATTATTGGGCTCTACTGGGCTAAATTTATAAAATATTTTTAGTGGCCCAAGCACTCATGCATTTGGATAAAATCATAACCAAGACATCCGTTCCTTGGCACGCTCATGGTGATCAATCACCCACCTCTTGACTCAGCAAGCGTTTATATATTGCACGTGCGAACTCTAGCACTGATTTTTATACCGGCACTACGTAAATGCTAATGGACCTTTCATTTCGTCCTTTTTGGTAGTGTTTATACGTTGAATTTTTGTACTTAAATTATATAAATTCAGCTATTAAATTAGCCCCTTGACCAAAAACATATCTCCAGGGAAGTTTGAGCTAAGCTCAACAGCCATGGAGATCAAAATTTTAAGTAAATTAATGACAGGGTAGACTTGGCAAAACCTGACTAGATCTGTTGACCCGAGTTAGAGTTAGATAAGTTCAGTTCAGCTATAATCGTGTTCGGATTATAAGCAAGTCAATCCGTTTATGACTCGAAAATAATCAGGTCATGTCGGATTGTAAACGGGTTGACCTGCTTAATTCGATTACATTATATATTTATATGTAAAAAAATTCAAATATAGGCTCACCTGACTCTTATTGTTAGCTCATAAACCCAAATATTTTTTAACAATCTTTTAACCCAGATTTTGGCTCACACATAAGCCCAAAATTTTATTATTTTTAGTAGAATTTTTACTAATTTATTTTTTATATTTAAAATATAAATGATAAACGGGTTATTCGGGTCGTGTCGGGTTGACTCGATTATATTCAGGTCGTGTTCGTGGTAAACAGTTTGACTCAATTAATTAAACAAATCGTGTTCGGATTGGCTTAATCGGCTCATGGGTCACAGCTGACATAACACACTAACCCAAATTGCTAGGTCTAGACAGGGGTAGGGCTAGAGAAAAACAAATTACACTTCTTTTTCTTATTAATATGATTTTTTTAGAGAAAATTTTTATAGCATAGGCGTTATCTAGAAAATTAGAGAAGAATGATAATCTCACCTTTTTCTTATAATGTGAGATCTATGCTATTCAATCTTAACTCTCAACTTTAAAATTTATAAATAGCATAAATCTCATAGCAAAATAAAAGATGAGATAATCACTATTTCCTAATTTCATAACCCTTTTTGACTCCAAAACTTAGAGAGAGAGAGCTCATTTTACCTTCCCCTTGTCAAGATGAACATAAATGCACAATTGATTATATGATAAACAGTTGATTAATGGCTAAAGCCCCAATAATGAACTAATATAGGCAATTAGTGTGTTGTTAATTGCATATGCCCTTGTTTTTTTATGGTATTAAGTATCCCTCTTGTGGGTGCATGTAGAGAGAGACCTATGCTTTAGAACACCATCCTAGGGTCGGGCAGCAGGAGTTTCGTGCTTCGCCAAAACCTTAGGTTATGTCACAGATTGAGATGATTGTGTTAAGAACTAGACTCACAAAAAGAGTAGAGGCATGTGATGACAAGAACGTTTGTACACAAAACTATACATTACGATCCGTACTATGACTAGATGCCTAGTCAGAGTTTGTGAAAAAACTTTTCATGAACAGAAATTAGATGCTTTCCTGACCACGGTGGCCAAAAATTTCTAAGCGGATACCCATTTAGAAATCAAAAGGAGAGGTCATATTTTCATTGGTTGATGCTTTGAGCTTTGTGTAATTTAATTTTCACTAATCTCAATGTATTGACACGAATCTTAAGGCACAATCAATAGTACGATATGGCCTCTACTTCTGATTCGAATTATAAGGCACAATCAATAGTAGAGGTGGCCATGGGCCGTGCCCGGGCCGGCCCGGGCCCGGGCCCGCCTCGGCCCGGTTCCAGTCGGGCCGTGCCAGGCACGGCCCGGTTCAAATCGTGCCGTGCCGGGCACGGCACGGCCGGAAAATCGTTGGGCCCGGCACTGCCCGCGGCCCGATTAACCGTGCCGGCCCAGGCACGGTTCGGTTGAACCGTGAGCACGGATCCGGCACGCGGGCCAGGCACGGCCCGCGGGCTGCTTTCGGCACGCGGGCCGAATACGGCCCAACGGGCCAAATGAAGGGGTGCGGGCCGTGTTTTAGCCCGGCCCGATTGTGGCCCATGGGCCAAAGTTGGCCCGCGGGCCGACTTTGGCCCGCGTGCCAAATTTAAAAAAAATAATTTAATAAGTAAATTATTACTTAATTAAAATATATAAAATATGAAAAAATAAAAAAAATTGAGAAATTGAGAATGTATATTGCACAAATTTTTGAACAAATGTTAAAATTTTATATATTTTAGACCGGACCCATTACAGGCTGCCTACGTACCTCACTCAAAGGAGGAATCAGGTCTACGTATTTCTTTTTTTACAACTCTTTTTACAACTCTTTCTACAACTCTTTTACAACTTTTTTTATAATTATTTATTACAACGTTTATCCATTGTTGCTTCCGCTTGCACTTCCAAGACTTTGTTCATCATCATCCGATGAAGTTGAATGACCACCTTTATCTTGAAGACGATCTTCAGCATCTAGCCAATCTTTAAGACAAATACACATTTCCACGCTTTCTTCGTTCATTCGGCTTCGCTTCTCGTCCAGCACCCTGCCGCCTGCACTAAAACAAGACTCCGATGCTACAGTAGACACCGGAGGAGTTAGTAGATCACGTGCCATGGCAGAAACCACAGGATATGATTTTCCTTGTAATCTCCACCATGATAAAATATCAAAATTATCTATTTGTTCTTCTGTGAGTAAAGATGTATGATTATTTTCTAAAATAAATGTTAATTCATTAAAATTACTAGATCGACTTGTTGATGTTCCTTTTCTATTTAAAATTGAGCGTATTCTTCCTGTAATATTTTTACTACTAGTAGATACATTAGTTTGAGAGGATGTTGGATTCATTGTATTTCCAAATTTTAAATTATAAACATTATACATTTCATCTAATAAGGTAGAAACTTCATTTTTTTTCTCATCTACACCTTCAAGTTCCATATTTTTATAATATTCATCTAATAAAATATGAACACCTTCTAATTTTAATCTAGGATCCATAATTGAAGCTAAACAATATAAAGGAGATATATTTTTCCAATATTTTTTAAATTTTGTTTCCATTTTTAAAATTACTTAAAAAATATTTTCATCATGTCTATATTGAGAAAACATTTCACTAATTAAAACTAAATGTTCTAAAATTAAACATGATGTAGGATAATAAACACCAGATAAATGAGTGCTAGCATTATAAAAAATTTTTAAAATATTATGTAATAATTTTGCTTTATCCCAATCATTTTCTTCGATATTTCCATCATGCATTCTTTCATTATAAAATAATGTAAGAGGATCCTTAAATGGAAAACATGTTGTTAGCATATCATAAGTAGAATTCCATCGTGTTTTAATATCAAGTTTAAATTTTTTATATGACAAACCATAAGATTTACATATTTGTCTAAAATCTTGATTTCGAGAAGTAGAAGAAGTAACAAATCTAACAGCATTTCTTAATTTAGTTACATGTTCATCTACTTCTCTTATTCCATCTTGAACACATAAGTTTAGAATATGGCATGCACATCGTATATGAAAAAAAGCACCATTAAATATTGGATTTAACAATCTTTTTAATTTATCAATTGCACTATCATTATTACTTGCATTATCAAAACTAATTGAAAAAATTTTATTAATTATATTATATGAATGTAAAATGCTATGAAATTGTCTAACTATAGCATTTGCAGTATGAGGATATTCAAAAATTTTAAATGCAATAATTCTTTTTTGTATAAAAAATTCACTATCTATCCAATGTGCCGTAATACACATGTATGACTGATCAGAATGATTACTGGTCCAAATATCAGATGTTAAAGAAATACAAGAAGTTAATGTAATTAAAACTTGTAAAAGATTAGTTTTATATTCAGAAAAAATTTTTATAGCATCCCTACGCATGGTTTGTCTACTTACTTTTTTATATTTAGGTTGTAGTGATTTATGTATAAATTTTTTAAATTTATAATTTTCTGCTAAAGAAAATGGTTGTTCATCCCAAACAATAAATTTAGCTAATTCTTTTCTAAGAACTTCAGTAGAATAATTAAAAATTTCAAAAGAACTAGAGGAAAGATTTAGAGTAGCCTGTGCACGATCGATTTGAGTTTGATGGCTTCTAATGTGGCGAGTCAAATGACCAGTTCCACCCGATGATTTGCAAGTCAAGACTTTTTTGCACTTTTTGCAGCTGGCTCTTTCTTCGCCGTTAATCATCACCACATCGAAGCTCTTCCAAACGTCGCTCGTGCGTTTTCTTGAGCCTGACACAGTAGACTTGTGAGGGTTTGCACTGCATCCCTCCTCTCCCTGCATAGTGTTAGTAGGCTCAAATTCAACATGATCTTGCTGTTGTTGATTTGGGTCGTAAGGCGGAGGGTTGGCATCTTGATCTTGATCGGGTGGCATAACGGGGTTAGTACTTGTCCCCATTAGCTCTTGCTCGAATGCCTCAATCTCCCATGGCAAAAGATCCCATGTATTGTTCAATCCCGCCATTAATTCTACATATAATATTAAAAGTTAGCCAAAAAAATTTTAAAAATAAGATTAAATACTTACTAATAATAAATTATACATTAAAAAATTACCTTATCACGTGTTTGAAGATCGCTTAGTAAGTAAGAACTAAGAAGTTGAGGTTTCACTTTCAGCCTTCAACAACCTTAATTTAATCATAATTATGAAAAAAAATTATATTAGAATAATTTAAATTTAAGTACAATTACATTATAAAAGACTAAAAGTAAATTAATTTACTACTTACTTGATCTTCTCCACGTGACTAGACCGAGGGACTGAGGGAGCTTTGAAATCTTAATGGCTAATTGAAACTCAAGACTTAGAAAAGAGATTAAGAAAGTATTAAGAGAGAATGAGAAAGTAATCCAAAGTTAATTGGAAACTTGTGTGAAGAAATGAGAGGGTTGGGGGGTCAATTTATAGGGATGAATTGGGTGTAAATTTACATATTTATCCCCTATTTTTAATTATTAAAAGGGGCTAAAATGGTAATTTTATAACATAAAGACAATTATATCCCTAACTTTTAAATTTTTCCAAACCGTTATAGGGCTATTTTGGTAAAAACGCATGCCCAATTCAAATTTTCGAACGTTACCGCCCATTCCAGCCGTGTCGTGCCCGTGCCGGCCCGCGTGCCGTGCCGAGCACGGGTCCGTGCCGTGCCTGGCCCGGCCCGCGGGCCGTGCCTGGCACGGGCCCGTGCCGTGCCTGACCCGGCCCGACCACGGGCCGTGCCCGGCCCGGCCCGCGGGCCGTGGACCTTCGGCCCAGCACGACCCGAGCCGGGCCGCGGGCCGCCCGCACCGTGCCCGGGCCGGCCCGTGTCGTGCCGGGCCGTACGGGCCGCGGGCTGACCCGGCCCGTTGGCCACCTCTAATCAATAGTATGGTATGAAAATAAAAAAGAGCGGTCATATTTCACTATTGATTGGTTCTTTAAAATTTATGTAATTTAATTTTCACTAATCTCAATGCACTGACACAAATCACCCGGCAAAATCGATAGTGCACGTGAGCCTTTTTTTTTTTTTGAAAATCAAAAGAAGAGATCACATCTCACCGTTGATAGATTCTTGATAGATACGTGTAATTTAATTTTTACTAATCTTTATTCATTGACACAAATCATAAAGCATAATCAATGGTGCGATGTAACCCTTTCTTTTTATTTCTCCATAGGTCAGGGCATGGATGGCTGCAGTGGCGGAGCCACATGGAGTTCATTATATATATATGGATATTTATAATATTATAAGCATAAAGTTTTTAATTTGCTCCACTAAAATTTTTTTTATCTTATTAATATTATTTTCGCATGCCTATTACCTCATATATTTTTGAGTCCTAAATCCGCCACTAATGGCTGCAGATCACAGCTCGTGCTAGCCAGATACGTAAGTAGTCAAGTTAAATGTAACCCGTTTACTAGCCCGTCATGATATAAACATGATTCGTAGATCAGTTAACGAAACATGATTCGTAGATAACACGAGAGACAATCTTTATGTATGTGGGCAAGTAGATCAAGTGTCAAAAAGCATGACAATCTTCGCCTGATGATCAAAATGCATAAAATAAACCTGATTTTTATTGGACTCGTCAGTTTGCCAATAAAATAATTGAAATGAGTAGCATTCAATGATTTACATACTCCAATTCATTTTCCCTTTGAGCCAAGAAGTGTGTATATGTACTTCATGCAAACCTTTATGCGGACAAAAATACTATTACGTCGCTCTACTACGAAATACAGAGATTACAAATAGTCAAAACATGATCCAAATACAGCTTTACATTTAAATCCTCAATGGTCCAAATAACTTAAAATATGAAGAATATTGCAGTTAAAAAAATTATGAGAAATCAAACGGACCAAGGGCTCGCCTTTCTTGAAGAAATTGCAGATAAAGCTGAGAGTGGCTCGGCCACCTTCTGCAGTAAGTTCCGGTCACGACCATCCGCACGACCCCTTTCGACAGTAATTTTTTAGTTGAAAAACTTTGGTCTCTCTACTCTGAAATCTGGATGGAAACAGCAAACTAATTTACTTGCAGCATCCTTTTAAAAGGCAATTGAAGTTTAGTTTGTAAAAATTTATTTCTATTTAATAGATAAGATCAGTATTTTAGTGAAGGTTTAGTTTAGGATGATAGAAGGATGTATGAACATAGATGTGTTTGACTTAGCTCAGACTCATTAATGATCACATACTTTGATATGGACGTAAATGCTAACCAAGCGAAGTTCTCGCTCAACTGTTCTGCTTGTTCCGCAATGTTTGTTGTTAGTATGACAGATGAATGTATGAATATGGATAAATGTATGAACATAGATGTTGAAGTTGAACTATAGACAAAAGCTCAAACGGCTTTTAAGAATTGAAAATTCCAGATCGACCTTACATTCGTACCGCATTTGATAAATGACTAAGGAAAGCCATCCTGGAGACATTCTGTTTTAATGTCCTGCATGAGGCGCTGAAGGAGCTGCGGGTTGCTTGTGATGATTGCATCAACTTGCTCAAGCAGCATTCTCTGCATCGATTCAGCATCATCGACTGTCCAAGCATAAACTTTCTTTCCCTCCCTGCTTGAGCCGAAACAAACAGCATCAATTATCAATGTAATAAGAATATTATTCACACTGCGCTAACAAAAAGGTAAACATGCCCATCAATTCTTCCTGGACAAGTTGATTAGTGTTCCTACCTGTGCAAAATTCCCACAAGTTTCTCGTCAACCAAACGGTGGTAGACACCCACAACTTCTGCACCTTTCATTCTCAAGAGTTTACTTCTAGCACCAGTAGAAGGATCAGACATGACAATATATCCAACCTGTAACAGAAGCAGAAGGCAGATCGATTGTGGGCGAAGGGAAATTAACTAGGTGTTTTAAATATTGAGCAACTAGACCTGTGCTTCGTATAATGACATAATGAACTAAATTAAAATATTAAAACTAACTTTAGAATTGGCACAGTAACCAAAACATATGGAGAGGTATTCAATACCACAACATCTTGGGTTAGGTCGATGACGTCGCGTGACAAATTGTCACTTTTTGACCAGACAAGGCAGTTTTTGCAGTGAGTACTCTTCACCTATCAAGATACATTTATGAGAATAGATCCAGCGGGAATAAAGTAAAAGAGAGAAGAACAAGTGTCGGTTATGGTCAACAGGCCATGAGTCAAGAAGATATAAAAACCCGAAAGGAGAGTGTTTTATTAATGCCTCTATTAATGATATTGTGAAAAGGTTTCTCTATGGTCACTTTAAATACAAATTAGCAAATATAATAAGATATAAAAACCCGAAAGGAGAGTGTTTTATTGGATCTCTCATTATTTTTCTGTGTATGAATTGTGAATATGTAATTTTTTACAGAGAAAAACTCCTTATTAATATTTACTTATAAAATATAGTTAATAAATTAAATCTTTAATTGAAAATACATATCTTTTCAAAATTAAAAAAAAATTGATTTGAAGCTAAATAATATATTTTAAAATTAAAATATGCCAACGTAGTGTTGATGAACTGCAACACCATCTGTTGTTGCAGTTCCCACAAAAAGTTATTAAACAGCTTTTTGCTATTCTAGCAACAATTTCTTTCATAGCATAGTAGTTTTATAGCAACAATACCAAACTAACCCATAGTGTCCTAACTGTTTAGATTATGCAGAATGCGTCATTTATTTTAGAATATATTTTATTTTCTCGCCTTCAGCTCTATTTATGTTTTTCTTTCTCTATTCTGCATAATCATCAGTCAACCCCTGATTCCCTTACATCGATCTTAGTTATGGTCAATTTGAACACGTCACACGAACATGCAAAATGAAGGAAGGTAACGAGAATATCACAAGTAGAACCGAAGAATTCAAATTTTGTACTACTCGATGTTGAGTGTTAACTTAGTGAGAATGCTATCATTTTGACTATCTCCTACTGATGCTAGGACATGATTTGGCGTTACAGTTACAGTTATAAACTGCAGAAAGTAATAAAATCATAGTCAAGGAACTCAAGACTAATCAGTCCAAAAAAAGATTAGTCTTGAGTCTCTTGACTATGATTCTGTTTGATTGTATACTAATCCAATCAGGCTTTTCCCAACTGACATATTCTGAAGTAGAGTCAAAGTTAAACCCCAGTTATACTCCAATCCAAGCTAAGTTAACACAAACAGCAACAAATTACCTTATGGTACTTTCCCTGTAATAGAACAGAAATAGATGATACAACAGAAAGTCAGAAACTTACAATTGAAATTATATCCCTCGCTAGGTCTTTCTCGTACAACGGTGGGCCAACTTTTGCATCCAAGATCACCTGCTTAACTGAGTTTGTTATAAACTGCAGAAGGTAAGAAAACCATAGTCAGGGGACTTGAGACTAATCAGCCCAAAAAAATGATGCATTGCTATAGGCTTGACCAGAAGAAATTCATTTAATTCTGGCTATGAAACTTCTGTTAATTCATTTGGGTGTCTTTAATAAGCTTAGGATTCATTGGAGGAAAATGGAAAAAAAGAAAAGTACGAGAAGCAATTTTTGATGTTTTAGCAACAAAATTGAGAAACAAAAAATTAAGTGGAATTTATAGTTCCCAATTATATATTCTAATTCGATTTATTTCCTTAATTTTCATCTAAAGGATAGAAATATTAACTCCTTTTTTCTTATTTATTTTCTTTTCTTTTCAATTCATCTCTCTTTAAATGGACCCTTCATGCACATGGATGGATGAATAAGCAAAAATGGAGAAAAACAAAGAACTTTGTGGGAGATGGGCACTCAACCGCTAAGGCATCTTTAGCCGTGGGAACCACTTGATTGAGAAAATCTTGTGGAAACTGAGAGCCTGCATCCAGCTCCTTTATCTACAGCACAAACTAAAAGATCAACTTATAAATGTGATTTCTCCCATACTAAAAACGGTAATACGCAAAGAAACTGATTAATTATATAATAAGCAATTTAGAGAAAATGTTTCCAATTGCACAGTTTTGTGTCACAACATTCTGTCAGGAATGCTAATTTAACCAAACAAGCAGTTAGTTTCCAATGAATTCCATTTCTGTCCGTAGATATAAATCTGATAATACTAGTGTTTCCCGGAAGTTTAATTGATTTATATGATGATCTGACCCATATTTGGTCCCTGTCCTGACAATCAATTTTGTAATTTGGTCTAAGTGGTCTATGATTCACCGTCTTAATCATGAAACGGCATATAATGAGATTGATTCAGATCAAGATATTTCATATTTCTATTCAGCGTTTAAAAATCTGAAAGTAGTACAACAGAACTGAGAAAAGGGCATATACTCTCACATAGTGAATACGTGCAACTTGGAAAAGGGGAGACCAGTGAACAATGACTCTACTCATGCAATCTGGAACAATTTAGGGAGGGCGGGTGGGATTCCTTACGTTGAGACTGACAAATGAACAATTATGCAATATACAAAACTCACTAATTTAATTAGTAATGATTTTTCACAATTAGTAAAGTCTGTCAAACTTAATGTACTGCATGACATGCTGCTACAGAAGGAACCAACTAGTTTTAAAACAACCACTATCGTTTTTGCAAGGAGAATATTTTCATCTAAGCTACACACGACAGGCTTTGTTCCATTTACTTCTGTTTGTCCATTTTTGGCTCCTTCAACACTAAACTACCTAAAAGTGAGTTTATCATCAAGAATAAGTCCATATAGATACTAATGCTAGAAATATAATAGGAAATGGGATGGGATAAAAAACTAGATATGAAGAATGAAACTGAATAGTCCACAAACTGAATTCTGATAGTTGGATTGTAAAAGAAAAAGATCAAAAGGTCTTACATAACTTTCGTAGCACAATAAACTAAAGATATCATACCTCATTCTTGTTCATGTAACCAACTTTTGTTGTGCTGTTACCAGAAATCCTCTGCAAATCCCTGCCTGTGTCATGTGAGATTAGGACTATCAACGTAGAAAAGAAAAGCTGTATGTAGAATGCAAGAACTCATTAACAAGCTATATTTACTAGAGAAACTGTATGTTTGTGTCATGAAAATGGTAACAAAAACTCTTGAAGATCCATCAGGCTGATTGTGAAGTGCTGGAATATCACCAGTGAAAATCATCCTGGTTGCAAAAGAATAGAGATGGATCTATATAGTTTCCAGGACCAGTCACAATGTGCAAGAGATCTTTATCAAACTATATAAGACCTAGCCTGACTAAGTGAAGGAAGCCACAGCAGCCAATAAAGTTACAAATATATGACCTATGATCACAGCAGGGCAGTGAAGGATGTCTCAATGTAGATCTTAGCTAACTTTCTGAACCCAGTGCTAGTCTAGGGTCAAGGAAAAGCAAAATAGAAAATGAACAAGCGAAAGTAAGCACTTTGCAGCTTAAGCGCAAGCACCAATCAATGATTTACAAGGCATCTTAATCTGTTCATTATTCCTTAAAGCGAAGAAGGAAATCCTTACATGTTGTTACCTATATACAGCAATCAGGGATCGGATATTCATTTTTTCCCACATTATTAAATTCATTCACGTACATCTTTCATAATTGGAGAACTAAATTTTGACATCTAACTAAATTGGCTTACCAAACTTTCATTTGATGCAATGTTGTTAAATAGCCACTATTCCATAGCGGTTTTGAGCAATCCGCTATGAAACGCTATAACACCACTATAGCGGATAAGACTACATTATTATATTTTTAAATTTGAGAAATTAAAATTATGACTTGAATTGAGTTAGTAATATGTTATCTTTCTTTAGATAATTTATTTTATTTTTATACAGCTTAATTTATTAGATATATAACATATATTTCAAATATTATACTTAAATTTTTATGTATATAATATATATTTCAAACGCTTTGTGACTTCCGCTATTTGCCCGCAATGCAATCCGCTATATCATATTGCGGATTTTTAACTTTCCACTATTTTTCATCAAACTAACGATTTGTTTTCTTACAGCTTCCGATGGAATCAATTCTCATAAGAAAAGGATTTTTAGTTCGTTATAAAATGAAATCCATAGGAATCTAAATATCAATTTCTGAATGTACTGAAAACCTATTCACAATCATATTTTACTAAGTAATCCTTCTTTTGTTTTTTGAGGGGCCATATTAGCTACTAATTAATTATTAAGAGCATATAAGTAACTGGCAACTTAATGGGATGTGAAAATAAGATAGCTTCTTTAATGATCTCGAAAATCCCAAATATTGTAACAATCAGAATGTCAGTTGTCAAGATCTCTTAATTCCTTACGCAGCAATTAATTAAGACTATGAAATAACAATGTCAATTCCATAAAGCTCTTGGTCCAAAACAAGCTAAAGGCAAGAAGGAAAGTAAACGAGCCGCACCTATCATGCAGCGCAAACAGCACTCCATCTGAAGAACGAGAGATATCTATTTCAATGCAATCCACGCGAGAATCAATGGCTATCCGATAAGCATCCATCTGTTAGTAGATCAGACCAAGAAAGGTCACATATTGCCCCAAAAGAAGAAACAAGAAGTACGGCATATAACAAGTCATACCGTGTTGGGCACGGCCTTGCTCGAATCGCCACCATGAGCGCAAACGAGGGGAGGACGCTCCAACCACCCGCACTTCCTCGATCGCATCTGAAGCACTCACAGATATCGGGAAAGAAGCTGGATAGGAGGATCTATAATCAACTTAGATGAGCGATGAGATGACGACGGAGACGGGTACCTGTTGGAATCGACGAAGGCGAAAATGGAAGAAGAGGGGAGGAGCGAGGGCTAGGAAAGCGAAGAGGAGGAGGAGCGATCTCTTGGAAGGGATGCGGCGGAGTCGAGATCGCGCAGGCTTCCTTAGCCCTGACGAATGGTGGGGGAGGATAGGGAAGGATGGCGACGACTGCCGCCCGCCGACGACGCCGATCCCCCTCATTTTACTTGTGCTCTACTGCTCTTTGATCCAATTTCTGGTAGTCGGTCTCCTCCAGGCCGTCTTCTTGATTGTCGCCACTGAATCGTCGCCGCGAAATCGCCTGCTTGCAATGAACTAGCTTTCCACTTCGATTATAAAGAATCCCTTGAGGCCTTGATTTATCATTACCCTTCGTATTACCTATGGCTTTTTTCCTAAGAATATAAATATAAACTATTTCAACATGCATACAATGTTAATGTGGCCGATTTAAGGTTTTGTTTGACACAGCTTCTATTTTTAGTTTTTGTTGATAAAAAAAAAAATTAGTTAAAAAAGTTTAAAGAGTGTTTAAATTTATAGAAATAATTTTTTTAATTTAGATAAAAATTATATAATTAAATTTTTAATTAATTATAATTAAAATATTTATTAAAAAATATTATGAGTTATATTATTAATTTTTTAATAATAATTAAAAAATAAATAAATAATATTATAGGTTAAACCTCTAAAATTATTTTAAATAAATAAATTATAATTATAATAATTATTTAAAATGTTAAAACTAAATTTAGTAGCGAGAGAGGAAATAGAAAAGAGAAAAGCTAGAAGGAGGCCCCGTTTGGTTTGCCCAGCTTCTAGCTTCTGCTGGTGCAGCCAGCGGATTTTGGTCAATATGCCTGTTTGGATTCGCAGCTTCTCAGGTTGGAACTGAGAAGCTGCATTGTAGCCAGCCAGCTGCTCTGAGCAGCTTTTTTGCAGCTTGTCATGAGACCCTTCATGCCTGTTGCCTTCACGCGCTCGTTGCTCCTTCTCGCCCAGATCTCGCGAGACTCTTCCAGATCTACGCGTGGAGGCGTCACCTCCCGGCGCTCCGGCGTCTTCCTCCCAGCCGTCCTCGACATTTTCTCTGTGTTTTCCGAAATTGTCGTCCTCGCTTGGACGAAGCAGGCGTGTGGCTCTTGGAGCTCGGGGATGAAGATGCTATCCTCGTTGGGACGCCTCGCCGGCGTCGTCCTCGCCTAGATGAATCATCGCCGACGTCATCCTCGCCTAGACGAAGCCTCGCTTGGACGAAACCACTCTTGGACGAAGTCTCACCGGCATCGTCCTCGCCTGGACGAAGGCGGCGCTTGGAGCTCCGCTCGTGCAACGTTCCCTGATGCGCGCCTCCCGTCGTCCGCTTCAGCCTTACCCTAGCTCCCCTTCTCCTCCCTCTTTCCTCAGCGCCGCCGTAGCTCCGCCTCCCTCTTTTCTAGTCGCCGACTCGAGCTCCCCTTCTTCTTCCTCTTTCCCTCCCTCATTCCTCATCGCCGCCGTAGCTCCACCTCCTCTTTACTTTTTAGTCGCCGACTCGAGCTCCCTTCTCCTCCCTCTTTTCTCAACGCAGCCGTAGCTCCGACTCTCCCCTTTTTTTCCTCTCATCAAACTCTAATATCTGGGTTAGATTTGATTTTGACCGAATTTGACTAATTTTGACTAGTTTTGACCCGCTGTAGGTGATTTATCCAAACAGCTTGAAATTTCTCTAACCAGCTCTGGTCAAACCAGCTCCAGCTATAAACTCTAGTTGAACCAAACTGGCCCGGAGTCTCGATGAGCAATTCTATTCATACTTCCAAGCTACAACAAAAATTTATCTACTTGGGTACAAGACGTAGTAAAATTAAACACTCCAATTTTCTAAAATCAGTCCCCTATAAGCTGCTAAATAAGCTGGGCCAACCCCTATGCGTAATTTTAAAGCCAGTGTTAATGCTTTTACTCTTTAATCTCGCGGGTACGAAAAGCTAAAGGTGGATATATTAAACCTATTGGACAGATGAGGATAATGAGTAATTTAAATATTTTATAAAATATGGATATAATATAAAATAAAAATATACATAATTGATATTTTAGATATAAAAAATATATAAATGCATAATTTTTATAATATAATTAGCATTTTTATACATAATATATAATTTAATTATTTTAATACTATTTAAAATAATCTTTATGCACATTGTACAAAATATAATACATTTTGTACATGAACATGATGAACATACTATACATAATATACATATTGTAAACAAGATAAGAATAATGTACATATTAATCATAATATACATAATAAAAATAACATACATAATTATTGTAATGGACATCACGAAGATTATATATATAATATACTTAATGATTATATTGATATGGACATAATGTACATAAAAAAAATATAGATGATGAAGAAAATATATATCACAAAAACAATATACATTATGAAATAATACATGTAATGCACATAAATAATCATAATGTGCATAATTTTCATGATATACATAATGAATTTAATGTAAATGATGATTATTATATACAAGTTAATTATTTTAATAAGGATTAAAGTAATTCTTATAAAGAGAATATTATTTATGTAGCTAATAAAAAAAGTATTCTTTTTAAAATTAAAATCACTTTGAAAGAGAACTTAACGTGAGAAAATTTTAATATATTTGACTTTGCTATACAATAAGAGTAATTAGAAGCTTAATTAATTTATTTAGATCTAGTTATTGCTTTAGAAAAACTTAATCTCTTTGTTTTCTCTCTATAAATTTAAGAATAAAAGATTTAAACTAAAACTAAAGGATTCATATATAAAAAAAATAAGAAAAATAATTAAAATTTTAAAGCAGTAATAAACTTATATAAAAAAATAGTTATATTAAAATAAGATAAAAATCTATAAAATGACTTAACTCATAAAAATTTATAACTCTTTTTTTTATAAAGATTAAGCACAATAAAAATATTGACTTAACCAAACAGTTGCCTAAGATTATTATTTTTGAAGTATCGAGAGATGAAATTAGTGTGAAAATATATTTTAGCAGTGAGAATCCAACCTTTGTAATAAAAAAATCCCTTGATGAAGGATCAATATAGTAATAATAAGCTAATTGATTGACTATAAAGTACTCTAAAAAATAAAAATATAAAACATAATGGTGTATATAAATTTATGTGATAAAATTGATACTCTACACCCTCATTTATGGGAATAGGTTTTGTCCTTCTATTGTAAGAGCAAGAAAGATTTTTGAACTGGTCATAAGATACACTCATGAATAATATACGAGTATAGCCAAAAATATAAATATGCAATCTCATGATTCGACAACTCTTTTTATTGTGTATGGATTTATTGAAATATATGTTAAAATAAAACATTTGGCATAACAAAAATAACTAGAAAAGAAAGACTTATATGTTCTATCGAAAGAAATATATTTGGCTTGGGAAGATAGTAGAGTAGGTGTTAGGCCCGGACACACAGGGCTAAATCGATATGGGCCAGGCAAACAGCCCAAGCCCACGCAGATGAGGAAATGGAGCCCGGTTTGGGTCGACACGCGGTCAACACCCAAATTGGGAAGCATCTTTGCGAGCTACACGCAGGCGTGTGCGAAAGAAGCGGGATGCGGCTTCGTTTGGAGAGGATGGTGCGGCGATTTGGGGGAGCGGCATCGTTGCAGCACCTCCTTCAAACCCGGACGACGAGGGGAGTTCTTTGAAGGCGGCTCAGCTTCGTCTTCAGCGGGAGAAGTCGGAGATGGGCTGCAGCAAGTGCGGCTAAAGTGACGATTCCAGCAGAGGAATCAGACGTGAGCATCTTACCCTTCTCCTATAAACCTTCAAGGACCCAGATGAAGAGGAGGAGGGAGCGCCACCACCGGCGACGGCGAGGCGCTGTCGCCCCTTCTAGAGGGGGGGCTCTGATGCCACCAGAGGGCGAAGGCGTGGGGAAAAACCGGCGCCAGGGGGCGACGGTGAGTGGAGAGACTGTAACGTCAACGGTGAGTGCGCTGTCGACGAGGGTGACGAGAACGAGAGGATCAAGTGGGAGAGGGGCGGGCAACGGGGGTCGTCAGCTCCGAGAGATCTGTAATCGATTTTGGGAGAGAAATAGAAGTTTTACTCTTCACTATAAAAAAAAAGTCCTCGAGGCTTTATAGGAGAAGGGTAAGATGCTCGCGTCCGATTCCTCCGCTGGAATCGTCACTTCCGCCGCTCTTGCTGCAGCCCATCTCCGACTTCTCCGCTGAAGACGAAGCTGAGCCGCCTTCAAAGAACGCCTCTCGTCATCCGGGTCTGAAGGAGGCACTGCAACGATGCCGCTCGCCCAAATCGCCGCGCCATCCTCTCCAAACGAAGCCGCATCCCGCTTCGTTCGCGCACGCCTGCGCGTAGCTCGCGAAGTTGCATCCCGATTTGGGCGTTGACCGTGTGTCGACCCAAATCGGGCTCCATTTCCTCATCTGCGTGGGCTTGGGCTGTTGCCTGGCCCATATGGATTTAGCCTAGTGTGTCCGAGCCTAACACTAGGGGCCAATTAATGTTATATAGTAGATTTATGAAGAAGTTGGTCTCCTAAACGCTCTAGTCAAAACAGTTTATGTTGAGCACCCCAACAGAAGCTGAAAAATGGTTCCCCAAATATGCCCATGGTTAGGGCTAGCAAAATTACCCATCGGGGTCGGGTACTTGACCCAACCTGGCCCGTTTATACCGGGTTCGAGTACCTGTTTATCTAAATGGGACAGGTTCAGATTTGATGGGTTAGGTTTTAATCGGGTTCAGGTAGGGTTCAGGTTTAGTGGTGCGGGTACCCAGTACTCGATACCCGATTTTAATAATAATAAATAAATAAATATAATTTTATTAAAATGTAAATAATAATAAAATAACTATTATATAAATATTTATTATTAATACAAATATAAAAATAATAACAACTAATTATTCTATAAATATATTTATTATTATTTTAATTTTTAAAATTTATTTTATAAAATATAAAATAATATATAATTTTTATTTTATTTAATCGGGTACCCACGGATACCGATTAAATACCCGACTCGGGTTCGAGTTGCATAATAAAATATTTAACTCGGGTTCAGATATCGGATTGAATTCGGGTTGGGTTCGGGTTTTCGGCTCTACCCATGGTTGAGAAAAAAACATACAAATTCATTTATAATTTAGATTCGCCTAAAATCATCTCATTGTCATAGAGTAAAAGTGATGAGTACAATATGAGTTGATAAATTTACATTTGCATTTATTTGACCGTAGGGTGTACATTTACCTGGATAAAAAGATTAATTAAAAACATACTTATATATAATCTTCAACTCTTTTGAGTAGAATGCAAGATTTCGGAGGCAGCTTGTTCGATAGACACAGAAATCATGTTTAATGTCTCCAATGGCACCACATCTTCCTTCTTGTAGCTGTCCTCGTCGCGTTGAAGCCTTTCACTGTCGTGAGAGATCAAATCCTTGATAATTAGGGTTCTGTGAACGCCGGGAAGGAGGTGCTCATGGTCTGTGTCCCCCTTCTCTCCCACCACCACCACCACCTTCGAAAGGTCAACGCCCCAGCGTATCGATAAATACCTGTTTGATATTTATATTTGTAGTCAAAGTCAAGAGTAGGGAGTAAATGAGGGAGGAAATGGGTGATACATTATGATTGGAAAAAGTCAACGGCATTTGAATCACCTCAGTGCGAATGCTCTGGAGGCGAAGAGGGGGATGACGTTGAGCCGCGTGCTGGCGTGAGTGTACACCAGATTGCACCGGAAGCCCCGCATCCGCAGCCTCTGTCGGATGGCGTCGACCTTTCTGACCTTGTTCCAGGATTCGACTGAGTAAGCGAAGCAAAGTGGGCGGCTGGACCCATCGTCCGCTGTCAGATCGCTCTCCGCCGCAGTATCCAGCTGTCCCAGTCGCGCCACGGGGGACTTAATGTGTTCCCCCGGCCACCGGTACGCCACGTGTGCGCTGTAGTCGGCGTCCTCCGGCGCCTCCCGCCGCCAGGGGTAGCACACCTCGCTGCCGCTCCCGCACACGAGCGCGTCGAACGATTCAGGATCCACCTGGCAGCACCTCAGCGCCTCCGCTGCCTCCGCGGCGGTGGATCCCGTGGCCAGAACGTACCCCACCGACCCCACCCCGACGCCGGCGCCACCCCTGACCGCTTCCAGAACGCGCCTTAGGACCGGGACATCCAGCCGTCCGTCCTCACCGTAGCAGTCCACGGCGACGACGATAAGTCGGTGTCTGCGGCCGGGGGCATGGTCGTTAGCGCCGCCGCAGGCAGCGGCCGGGTGGGGACAGTGGTGGCCGCGGTGGAGGGCTTCAAGTATGGCGGCCGGGCTGAGGTCGCCATTGGCGGAGTCGTGAGGGGCGTCTAGAGATAGGCGGAGGGAGAGGTCGTCGCTGACGTCGCGAAGGGAATCGCTTATGGGCTCCGCAGCGGTAAGGGGGAGGGCGAGGCCAGGGGAGGCGGAGGGATGGCCAAGGGCGCGGCAGTGCTCGACGTGGGAGAGGTAGGAACGGCAGTGCTCCGGCCAGGAGAAGCGGTGTATGTTCTTGAGGCCATTGCGGCGGCAGTCGAGCCAGAGCGACTTGTCAGCCACCAGCTTCAGCAGCGCGTCCGATATGCCACTCTGGTCGTGCGGATCCACGAGCAGTCCATTGTTCAACACCTGTGAATCGGATCAGTACAAGAATTGGATTGTTGAACTATAAACACTGTAATCAATGACACAGGGGAATCGGAAACCTTGAGAATGTCAACAGGTCCACCATTCTTGGTCGCCACCACCGGTAATCCATAAGCAGCAGCCTGCAAAAGTCAAAGTCAATCTACGACCGATCATAAATCATAACCAGTATGCACCTCTCGGTTTCTGGTACCTCTATGAATGTGAGTCCGAAAGGCTCCACAAGAGCTGGATTGATGAAGACTCCCTGCACAGAGTCAGCTATGTTATGCAACCTTGTTCCAAAGTCAACTCTGTAATGGCGACGAACAAGATGCTGTCTGTAACCACTAGTACCTTGGTCTTTGCAGCCAGGCGATAGATAAGAGGGACGTCGGACTGCTTGTGATGCTTGGGATACGCCACCTGGCCGTAGAGGTCGTATTTATCGATCAGCTTCAGCACCATCGTGAGCACAACGGTGGCGCCGCCGGGCATCTCCTCGATGTCGTCCCTGTTGCCCAGTATTAGAGTCTGCGAGACCACAAGAATCTGCGCCTGAGCCACTGCACTGTGACCTGATTAATCGAGGACAACGACATCTCAGAGAAGCAGACGTGGAATACCAAATTAGCGAGCTCCCGGAGGCGGCGGCACTCCCCGAATGCCTTCAACAGAGTCATCACGTTCTTCTTTGGGTCCGGCCGAGACAGTGCGAGGATCATCGGCTTGTGAGGGTTGGTGAAGAACCTCATTATCTGCTCCCATTTCAGCAATATATATTCAAGGTCAACTCACCGAAAGATCAAAGGGTTGGAATTCGTAATACCTCCGACCAGATTGGAGGCAGATCCCTTCGGCTTTGGGCTCGATCAGAATTAATCAAAGATGAGATATCACCGTCGCCGTCTATCGGCTCCTGCGTGTTCACGTAGCTGAAATCCATCCCTGGAGGTATGACCTATCAACGATTCCGAAATTTAGGGAGTGACGAACAGTGATCTATAATCGAGCAGCGTTTAGATTCATGTAAGGATCTATAATCGAGCAGTGATCTATAATCGTACCACCATCCTCGGCATGTAACGCCCAAGGCAGCTGACGCCTCTCCTCCGCCTCACCCTAAGCTTCCGCTCCAGCTGGAGGTCAAACCCGTCGTACAACCCCCACTGCTCCTCGATCTCCTGCCGGGTGCCGGTGACCACCATCTCCGCCGCATCGAGGGCGGTCTCCTCGCCCTCGATCCGCCTCATGATCCGGTAGGTGGAGTTGATGTCGTCCCTGCTCAGTCGGCCTTGCTTCAGCAGCTGCTCCAGCTTGTTCCGCCCCAGCGATTGGCCCGTCATCGCCATGGGCACGTTGAGCGCTCCCGCCAGTCGCGCAGCCGCCTCCCCGGCATCGGCGTAGTGCCCGTGGATCACGTAAGGCCATATCGGCTTCCCGCCGCCGTCCTCCGCCGCCTGCTCGGCCAGCGCGCGCGCCACGTTGGTTATGTGGGCCAAGGCGCGGTCAACGAACTCGGGAATGTGGGGCCACAGCGACTCCTTGGCTATGTACCTAGGTCCACGATGACAATTGTATAAAAGAAGGTCAAATATGAATAGTTTGAGTTGCCAACTGCTAAATCAAACTATCCCCTACCTATCCCGAGGGCCGCAAGGTAGGCGAATTATGTAGGCGCCGCAGCCGTCACTGTTGGCTGACCTTTGCACTTCGGACGCCCAGGTCAACATTTCAACCGGCTCGCCGTAAGTCCAGTCAACGTCCGGCGACGAGATTTGACGGGTGATCAAGTCCACTCGGTAGACACCCTTGGTGGCGGCAAGCGCTCGCGCCAATTCCACCACGTACTTGACCTGTTTATCTTCTTGCTGCTGTTAACATTTCTTTCAAAAAAAAAAAACGAGGATTCATCAGGTGTTTGTTAAATTAATTAAACCTGTCCTCCGGTGTCTGAATCTCTTCCCAATTCCATGTTCTCTCCACGGATCAGTCCATGCAAACTGCAAAACCACAGTTAGTTTCCAATTTTGGCGGAAGGAAGGAACAGTAGAAGTAAATGGCAATCACCTGATCAAAACGATGTAGAGATGCTTGCGCTTGCCTTCCTCCTCCTCGCTCCACATCTTCAAATCGGAGTCGATGCGTGAGACGGCGTGATCTTTGGCCGCCTCCGCCGATTTCTCTCCCTCGGAAAGCTCGGAGATGTCCTCCGCCGCATCCTTGCATCCCTGCTCCCACTCCCGCCTCTTCCGCGACAGCCGCCGCGCCGCCTCCCACTCAATCTGTCGACCCGAAAAGAAGATCTACGTGAGCGATGGCGGCGCCCACCAACTTTGGTAGATCCTGTCTCGACCAATTGCCTGGCTTTCAAAAAAAAAAATGGTGATCGTCACCTGCTTCTTTCTGCGTGCCAGATGCCATATCCTCCAGCACATATTCTCCAGCCGGTTGCTGCGCTCCTGGCTATTCCTTGTCGCCACCACCTGCTCACCAAGAACCCATCTTTTCATGAACATGCATCAAGATTCGAAAACGATACGGTTTTTAATAAATCTTGCATATATTTAAATTAATTTTATTCACACAGAGATTAATCAGCACCTTGACCCAAGTCTTATGCAGATCGATGTCGTCGAACCGGCTGACGACCTCCTCCACAAAGTATTTGGTGGGACTGTACTGTTCCCGGGCGGCGGCGACGGACTTGGCTACCCTGGTCCCGGTCCCGACCCCGACCCCGCCGCCGCTCTGCAGCTCCCCGACCAGCTGCTTGAGAGCGGAGAAGGGAAAGCGGTGGTCCCGGTGCCGCAGAGGCTGTTTAGGGCCGGCGTCCAGTATAGCCTCCAGGTAGCCGCTGAGCCACTCATTTCCTGCCATCTCTTTCTCCTTTTTCCCGCCTTTTGGTCCCCTGCACTACCCCCTGGTGCAGTGAGCGGTGGTGATGGAGAAGGGAAAGCCTCTCGTTTATATAGGATTGATTATTTTCAGTTTAGCTCCTATATGTAAAATTTCATTTTAGTCCATAAAGTCTTAAAATCCAACAAAATCTCGCTCGACACAGTAAATTCTCTGACAAATACAATACAGAACCCTTGCTGTTGGCGTGGATCGAACCCCTGACGGGGCATCAAATTCCACGCCTTTCGGCACCACATGCCTGCCCCATCACCGATCCAATTACTCGCTTATCACCAACAGATTCCACTCAAGAGAAACAGAGGAACTCATCGAGTGGCGCAGGCAAAAAGGAGGGAAATCGCAGGGTGAGGCGGCGGCGGCGGCAACGGACGGCTCGCGCGCTGAGGCGGTTGCGGTCACACACACGAGGGGATATGAAGTGGGCGGCATCTGCTGCGCGCGCGCGCGCGCTCGTCGGCCCCGGATATCTCGAGGAATATCCATTTCACTTCTTTTTTTTCATGAAGTCCCTCGTGGAAAGAGAAATGAATATGCTTTGCTTTAACTCAACTAATTCAATACAATCAAACTAGTCAAAATAATTAAGTAAGGTGTATATTATATGATTCAATATTAAATAATTATTCAAAAAAATAAGATTAATAAAAGACAATTGATCATAAATGTGGATGATCAAGATACATATGGATGATCATAAATGTGCAATCTGTGTTATAGTTCATTGTACCACATATGCACCGTTCAAACACTGAATTCACTGTACGCATTCTAATGGAGATCCATTTATTAAGTGTGTTATGCAATGTTTTTTCATGACCACAAGATATAAACAAAGAGCAACAACTTTATTCTCTTTAATTAATTTTATTTTATTTTAATTTTATAAGAAGTTATTCGAGTTTTATTTTATTTAAAATTTATTTTTTTAATATATATATATATATACTACGTTTATACTTTGTAGCTTTTAGACGATGTTTAAACTTTGATTTACCGTAGGAGTGTGCTCTCTAAATTCTAATGTTAAATTACTCCGCATAAGAGTGGAGGATCATATTCTTGAGACATGCCAAATGGGCAGGGGAATGTGTAGTAGAGCACAACCCAGAAGCATATCGGCCTCATATTCTCAAGATCTCCTTCACCCACTTTCTTCAAATTCTTCACACACGCCAAAAAGTAAGCTCTAAAAAGCATATGCATTTGAAAATAGGGGTATAACTGTCATTTTAAAAATCATATTTTTTATTCTTTCTAATTATTATCATTATTATTTGGGCCATGGTTGGATAAGTCGTGTCTGGTTCATACTATAGCCGAGTATTTTTAGTCTTATGCTATGCTCAGCTCAGCCTAGTCACGCTGTACTAGGTGTCACGCCCAAATTTATTTCACTCGTCCACATAGGCGAATTTAGCTTCGGATTATGCGCAAACCAGAATCAATTTTTCGAAAGCCGAATTTGATTCTTACGCGCGTCGATTTCGTTGACCAAACGACGCCGTTGACTGCCTCGTTTCGAATGCCGAGAGCGTTCGAAACTCGTCTTCTTCACGCGCCTGCAAACGACGCCGCCTGCGTCGTTAATCCGCGACCGCCGAGGCTCGTTGTCGGAGGAGGTGGACGAAGGGGCATGCGGCAGGACTGAGCAACACTCACTCAGTCCTCAGCCTTCGTCGCTGGAAGTCATTGGGCCGGAGGAGGTGAAGCTGTCTGGAGACGCGAAAGGTAGGGAGAGTCCGTCGGAAGCAGGGGAAGCACTTGTCGGAGAAGAAGGAGGCACAGAAGAAGCTTTAGGGAAATTTCCGTTTGATCTCGAATATCAAACCTACATAAACCCTCTGTTCTCACCCTCTCTACACGCACTCACACTCCTTCCTCTCTTCGGTTCTTGCCGCCGTCGAGGAGCTCGTCGAAGACGCTGAACATTCCCGCCTGGAAGGAGGGGCGTTCGCCTCTGCGAACTCCGGGGGAGGTGAAGCAGCGTCGCACGCTGTTGCTTGTTGGAGATCCGCCGGAAGGGAAGCCTCGTCGCCTCTCTCGATCTCCAAGTTCTCTGTGCTGTGCCCTCTCATTTCTTTCCTCCCCGGTGAGCGTCCGCCCGGTGTCTTAAGGAGGAGGGAACGACGACTAGCTTGGAAGGCAATCAATTCGCCAGCCGGCGCTATCACAGCTTCCATCTTCGTCCTTCCCATTTCTGAGGATCGCAAATCACGCCTCCGCGCGTGATCTTTCCGTTCTGTCTGCCACAGGTCTCCACCAGCCGATCCTTCCATCTTCGTCGACACCAGATTTGGCTGGATTGTCTTTGCCGGAGTGGAGGCCGAGAACGTTGAAGGAACTTTACACATGCGGCATCAGAGTTTCAGAGCATGCGTAGCGGAAAAATAGTAAATGCATGTAAGGATCTTGTAACACCAAATTAATCAACCTATACTATACATTGGATTAAAACATGAATAACTTTGCGTACCTTTCTCCATCGCAAACAGTTTCTTCACGGAAATGGTAGGGAATGTCTTTTCGCCCCTTTCCTTTGCCTTTCAATTCCTCCTCGATGATCAGGAGTAGGAAATCCGGAAGCCCTTTTGCGGAAGCACTTAATCTCTCTTACAATTAGTCTCTCTCACAAAAACCGTGCGAGAGAGAGGTGAGAGAAAAAAAAATCGCCGTCCGCTTGCCGTTTCAATTTGGAAGTGCAAAAACAAGAACGCACAGTAACCGCCTCGAGTTACGTGCGTGAGAGAGGAGAAACATTTATTAGAATTAAGAGAAAAAACGTGAGAGAAAATCCTTAAATAGAATAAAATAATTGTTATTTTATTCTAAACTTTCCATTTCTTACTCACGTTCTCGTTTAATTAATTATAAAATATAATTAATTAACTCCTTTTAATCCTCATCCACGACTAATCAATTCCAAATAATTATTTATTCCGGTTTCCTTTAAATCAATTAGAGGAAGGGGTGAGGGTTGACTAACCCATTCGCTGACCCACTTATCATACCCACTCCATCATCACGAGCTGGTCCGTCCGATCAGCGAATCGTACATGATTGGATCAAGTTGTCCATACTAAACCGTGTACACATGTGAGCCACATTTCGGAGAAAATTTCGGTGCATCCATATAATTTTACGAGTCCTCATCGTTACGGCCGTGACGTGTACTGTTCATTTCCGTTCTTTTATACCGAGTCGATCCCGGCCTGCCCGTGACGGTGGTCACGGCTGTGATGATCTCGGACACTTTAACACAGAAATTTTCTAACATTCTCCCACTTGGCTCATATGTCTTAAACAGGTTTAAACACAACTCAACTTTAATTGATCAATACCATACATCCAATCATCTATAAGTCCTTTCATTGAATTAACTCTATCGAATCATGGCGGGCACACATCACTCACTATTTATGTGATTCCTTCCATGTACCACAATAGAATCAACCCAATTAAACTTTTAGATATTGAGAATAAACAGTAATTTCTCAATAAACTTTTCTATGAGGAAACACTTCATTCCTCAAAACACTTGTATTCACATCACTTTAATATGCATAACTTTACATGTGAAACAAGTAATTAACAAAAGCAACAATTTTATTGGAATTCCACAATAAATGTATCAAAAACTTTACATGAGTATTCCTTACATATGCATATAAGATCAACGATAATGTTAACAAGGCTTTTCTATTATGCCCATCTCTACAACATGTCTAGAAAATGTCTTGGGCGACAATCCTTTAGTTAACGGATCCGCTATCATAAGCTCAGTGCTTATATGCTCAATTGACACAGTATGCTTTTACACTTCTTCCTTTACAGCCAGATACTTCAAGTCCATATGCTTGGCACCCTTGGAGTATCTGTCATTCTTTGCGAAGAAGACTGCTGCGGTGTTGTCACAATACAATCTCAGCGGCTTGGCTATGCTGTCGACTAGTCCAAGTCCTGAGATAAAGTTCCGCAGCCATTTTCCTTGAACTGTGGCCTCAAAGCATGCCACAAATTCGGCTTCCATAGTTGAAGCAGCAATGACTGACTGTTTGCCGCTTTTCCAGGATATAGCTCCTCCTGCAAGAAGGAAAACATACCCAAATGTGGATTTTCTGGTATCCACACATCCGGCATAATCTGAATCTGAATAGCCGATCACTTCAAGATCCTCCTGAGATCTCCTATACACGAGCATGTGGTCCTTGGTGCCTTGTAAATACCGAAGGACTTTCTTTGCAGCTTGCCAGTGGCACATTCCTGGATTACTTTGATACCGGCCGAGCATACCAACAACAAAACTGATATCCGGCCGAGTACATGTCTGAGCATACATCAGACTCCCTACCACTGAAGCATAAGGAATGACATCCATACCTTTCCGTTCTAATTCAGCTTGGGGACATTGCTTTTCACTGAATTTGTCACCCTTCTGAATTGGAACAATCCCTGCAGAGCATTTATCCATACGATATCTTCCTAACACCTTAGATATGTAACTTTTCTGAGACAATCCTAACAGTCCTTGTGATCTATCACGGAATATTTCTATTCCAATCACAAAGGATGCCTCACCCATATCTTTCATTTCAAAGCTGTTAGAGAGAAAATCCTTTACATCATGTAACATACCTTTATTGCCTCACCCATCTCTACAAAACCATAGGCAGTAATGATATCATTAAACTTTAGATACCATTGTCTGGAAGCTTGTTTTAGTCCATATATTGACTTCTTTAATTTACACACTAATCCCTCTTTACCTGTGGTCTCAAATCCTTCAGGCTGGTTCATATACACTTCCTCCTCTAAGTCACCATTCAAGAAGGCGGTCTTTACATCCATTTGGTGAAGCTCAAGATCATAATGAGCCACCAAAGCCATAACAATTCTCAAAGAGTCCTTTCTAGATACTGGAGAGAAAGTCTCTTTGTAATCAATGCCATCTCTCTGAGTAAAACCTTTGGCACCAAGTCTAGCCTTGTACCTTTCGATGTTGCCCTTAGAGTTGCGTTTGGTCTTAAAGACGCACTTACAGCCGACACATTTGCAAGCATCAGGTAAATCTACAAGGTCCCAGACTTGATTATCAGCCATAGATTTAAGCTCATCCTTCATAGCATTAATCCAATTCTCTGAATTGTCACTATTCATGGCTTCATGGACTGAAATTGGATCTTTATCAATGCTTATGTCACATTCATTCTCAACTGAATAAACCACATAGTCATCTGAAATAGCGGAGCGTCTTTGCCTTACAGACCTCCTCAATGCTATTTCCTGTGGTTCATTCAAATTGTCATTACTTGTGACCGGTTCATTGGATTCACTTTCATTCAGTGATGTTGGATCAGTAATGTGTTGTTCCTGTGTGTTGTCTGACTGTAATACAACACTTGGAACATCACTTTCATTCGGAATTTCAGATGGAACATAATCTATCTGAATTTCCTGAATATCCAACATTTGTGGTTTCCCACTCCCACTGACCTCTTCAATCTCAAAGAACCTAGCATTACCAGATTCAACTATCCTCGTACTATGGTCAGGACAATAGAACCTATACCCCTTAGATTTTTCAGGATAGCCAATGAAAAACCCACTGACTGTCCTAGAATCTAATTTCTTTTCTTGTGGGTTGTATACCCTTACTTCTGCTGAGCACCCCCAAACATGGAGATGTCTTAAACTGGGTTTCCTTCCTGTCCACAGTTCATAAGGAGTCTTAGGAACTGTCTTACTAGGAACCCTGTTTAAGAGATATACAGCAGTCCTTAATGCATACATCCACAAAGACTGGGGTAAGGAACTATTGATGAACATACTCCTAACCATATCCATCAGAGTATGGTTCCGCCTTTCAGCTACACCATTTTGCTGTGGTGTATAAGGCATTGTGTATTGAGCACAAATGCCTCTACTTTCGAGGAACTTTGTAAATGGACCAGGGATTTGTCCATCTGAACCAACCTTACCATAGAATTCACCACCCCTATCAGATCTCATCACTTTAACTTTTCTATCTATCTGTCTCTCCACTTCATCTATGAATGTCTTTACAACATCCACAGACTGAGACTTTTCATGGAGTAGATAGATGTATCCATACCGTGAGAAATCATCTATAAAGGTGATGAAATATCTTTCTCCACCCCATGACGGGATATGGAAAGGACCACATATGTTAGTGTGTATCAACTCTAGGAGTTGACTGCTCCTTGTGGCAGGACCTTTTGCTATGTGTTTTGATTGTTTAACCTTAATACAATCAATACACACTCCTAAGTCACTTAAATCCAATTGAGGTATGATATTACATTTCATCAACCTCATTAACCTTTCCTTGGATATGTGACCTAGTCTCCTATGCCACAAATAAGCAGACCGTTCATCTGTTGCACTACGTTTTATACCATAAATGTGTTCAGCATTAAACAAGGATTCAGCATAAGTAACATCAAGATTAAACCGGTATAAATCATCAACCAAAGTACCAGATCCATAAAAGTACCTGTTTTTAAATAATGAAAATACACCATGTCCAATCTCAATATTAAAACCCATTACATCCAGTTTCCCTAAAGATACAAGATTTCTAGCACATGAAGGTACATAGAGACACTTGTCTAGATCTATTTGACAACCAGTGTCTAAGATCATCCTGTAAGTCCCAACTCCTTCAATCAGTGCCTTCATCCTGTTCCCCATGAGCAAATACCGTTCAGCTCCTGGTAGGGGCTGGATTGAAAGGAATCCCTGAGAAATATGAGACACATGAGTAGATGCACAAGAATCTAACCACCAAGTATTCTTAGGGACTTCTATAATGTTGGTTTCGAAACATACAGAAATGTAATAATTACCTTTCTTTTCGAACCAAGCCTTTCTTTTCGGACAGTCCACCTTAAAGTGTCCTTCCTTCCTACAGAAATGACACTTCTGTCCTTTGAAGGTAGGAGCATCTGAAACTATACTGATGCCCTTTCCCTTCTTCTTGCCCTTGAATTTCTTGGTTGTTCTGTTCTTACTGCTACTCCCACTGTCAAACTGAGCATAGTGTATAGAGTGACTTTTAGTTTTCCTCAGTCTTCCTTCTTCTTGTACTAGCATGGCCTTTAATTCTTTCAAGTTCCATTTATCTTTAATGGTATTATAATTTACCTGGAACTGGCCAAACTCAGAAGGAAGAGATATCATTATGAACTGTACTAGAAAACTCTCTATCACCTCCATACCCAATGCCTTAAGCTTTGCAGCTATGTTTGACATCTCTGTTACATGCTCATGAATGGGCCTTGACCAATCAAACCTCTTAGAGGTCAGCTCATTCATGAGTGAACCCACGATGGACTTATCAGCCAAGTCCGATTGTGAATGCTCTTTAATGAATGCCATAAATTCCTGTGCACTATCAGTCTTGGGCATTGAGGGTTTCACATTGTCAGCCATGGTCAACCTCATCAGATTATGGCATAACCGATTTGATCTTTCCCAGGCTTTGAAACATAGTTTCTCTGCCTCTGAACTCAAATCAGTTAATGCAGGAGGCCTAGGTTCAGTTAATGCTTGGTCTATATCCAATACACCAAGGTGAAATTGGATCTGTTCGGACCACTCAGCATAATTTAAACCATTAAACTTGACTGATGCAGACCCTAATGCAAACAAGTTTGAAGCTGCAATCAATAAAACATGCTCATCATTAATGCTTTGAGTTACTTAAGTCAGATTCAGATAACTTTAAACATGTATTAAAATGACCGTTGGGCAACACTTTAATACATAACTGTAACTAGCAGAAAATTTTACCTTAACAGATTTTCAATTACATCACACTTAATGTGAATGTTACCTTTGGGTATCCATCACATAAGTGGACATAAAAGACAAATCCCCTTACATGTTTATAATTATAAACAATGGTTCACCTTTGGGCAACCTCCTAGTTTATAATTACAAACTAATTGTTCAAGTCCCTTACTGTCATTACCTTAATCTTGAACAATTAAATCTTGAACAATTTAGATTTAATGTTTATAAACTTTCGAGCAAGGCCTTTTTGGAGACTAACATGCTCTTTTCAATAAACATTTAATCTAAATTATTCTTTAATTTCTATGTTTAAAATTAATGTTTATTAATTAAAGCAAGGCCTCTTTGGAGACTAACATGCTTTCATTAGAACAAACAATTAACTTTAAACTTAGATGTTATCTTCATTTGGAATACATTTCAATTCCATTTAATATTTTATGCAAATACCCTTTACTGAATAATTACGTTCTACAATTTGCATAAAATAACCGTTTGCCCTAAACATGCGTTCTACATTCATTCATTGCGAAATTAAACATAAAATATGCATTTAAAAAATTCTAGCATGCAATCCTAATTTCGACAATGATAACGCATGCATATGGAAATCCAAATTCTTTCAAGGTGATGAATAGATGTTAATAAACCTGGCCTCTGATACCACTTGAAGGAACTTTACACATGCGGCATCAGAGTTCAGAGCATGCGCAGCGGAAAAACAGTAAATGCATGTAAGGATCTTGTAACACCAAATTAATCAACCTATACTATACACTGGATTAAAACAAGAATAACTTTGTTGGGGAGAGGACCTTCGTCTATACGGGGTCTCGATCTCGCCGGAGAGCCGCGCTTCTAAGGGGACTTTGATTCCCTTAGTGTTGTCGTCCGCGGTTCCACCAAGTTTTCGGCCACGGCTGCAGCCTCTCTCCAACCTTGGGGCGCGTGCCGTCGGACCTCCGCCTCAGCCTAAGTCGCGGGGAGCCGCCTTCCCTCCTCTGCTTCGAAGACGAAGCTCCTCTGCTTCCTTCTTTGCTCGTCCGCGCTCGATCTTAAGGAGGAGGCGACACCATGTTGGAAGGATATCCCTCCCCAGCTAGTGCCAGCATCATCCTCCTCATCGTCGCCGTCCGCGAATCACGCCTCCACGCGTGATTCGTTTCCTTTTTCATCCGTCAGCCATCATCGCCAGCCGAGCCTTACCGAATCGCGTCCGCCATTCATCCGCATTTGCTGCCGACAAGCTCCGTTGATTCCGCCGGTGGCGTGCTCCTTCGCCTTCCCCCGTCGATGGCAGCAGCGACTGGCGGCGATCACCTCTTCTCCCCCGTTCCAGGGCTCTGGCCCTGATGCCGTCGTCAGAGGGTGGCGACGAAGGGAGACCAGCGAGGTCTCTTCCCGGAGCAGCAGCTCCGATGCCGTCGCAGAGGGTGCGACGAAGAAGTTTCTCCGGCGAGTGAACTTGTAAGTCGACGGCGAGGTGTCGTCGATGTGAGGGAGCGAGAGAGAGGTGAGGAAGAGGGTTTATGTAGGTTGTTTGGCCAGCAACGTAAATTTCCCTTACTCCCGTGTTCTCTTCTCCGGCTCCGGCCTGAGCGGCGGTCTTTGTGTTTTCCGGCGACCTGATGCGACAACATCTTCTTCTCCACCATTCCGACAGCGGCGACTTCAGTGACGAGAGGGCTGAGGCCGGACGTGGGTTCCGGCCTGCCGCACGCCTCAGTCCGTCCACCTTCTCTGGCGACGAATGCAGGCGGCCGACGAACGCAGGCGGCGTTCGTTCGACGCCGTGTGGAGATGACGAAGCGGGTGACGCACTGGTTCGAACCAGTGGCGTTCGAAACGAGGCAAAGGCGTGGTCAACCCTGGTCATAATCGATGCGGCGAAATGAAATCAAAACCGATTCGAATTTTGGTTTCATGCGCGATTGATTTGGGCGCATAGTTCCATGCCATTTCGCCTACGTGGACGGCTGATTTGGGCTGGGCGTGACACTAGGTGTGAAGGGAAGTGGGCTGGGCGGTGGCCCAACTCCCCCTTGAGGTAGCGGACGCAACCCATCTGCTTTGCCCAGCTTCGTTGAGCTCTCTGCCAGCGCTAATGAGGTGAGCTCTGCCGACATCGTCTGCGGCGAGGTCTCTGGCGACATTGGCGGCGCGATTGACGGCACCGACAACAAATCCTTTGCAGGCGTTGAAGACGGCGGTGACAGGGGGATCGCAGATAGGAGGCGTGATTCGCGGATGACGAAAAAGGAAGGACAACTGGCGGCCATTCCTCCTTCCAGATCCGACGCCGCCTCTTCCCTTCTCAAGGGGCGGCTGGCGACAAACGAATGGGGAGGCAGGGAGGAGTCGATTCAGGTGGACGGCTTCCCTTGCTGAGAGCTCAACGGCATTGCGACCTCTTCTCAGGCTCCGTCCAATTGAAGAGGAAGAAGGGGGAGGCGGGTCCGGAACCGCAGGCGGCGGGTTTCCTCCGTCTCCCCCAAACGATGGTCGAGGCTTTCCGGCGGCACGAACGTCCGCCGCCCCTCCCTTCCCTTATTCCAAGGCTCTGGCCCTGACACCGTCGCCGAGAGGGCGACGAAGGAGAGACCGGCGAGGTCTCTTCCCAGAGAGGTGGCTCTTATGCCGTCGCAGGCGGCGACGAGGACGTTCTCTCCAGCGAACGTTGAGAGAATTGTAAATCTATGTGAGGGAGCGAAACTAAGAGAGCTCTTCGTCGACGTGAGGGAGCGAAACAGGAAGAGCTCCAAGTGTAGGGTTTATGTAGGTTCGACCTGATCAATCGAACGTAAATTTCCCTATGTTATAATCTTCAACTCCGACAAGCCTCTGTGGTTTCCAGCAATGAGATCCTTCTTCACCATCTTCAGCCATGATGACTTCGACGGCGAAGGCTGAGGCCCGAGCCTGCCGCACGCTTCTCCTTGTCCCTTCCGATAGTTGCTCCGGCGACTGGCGTCGATGCAAACCCAGACGCAGGCGGCGTCCAGTGCGTGAAGAGACGACGACGAGTTTCGAACGCAGCGTTCGAAAGAAGGCGGCCAACGGCGTGGTTTGGTCGAAATGAATGCGCGGCGGGATGAAATCGATTCAATTTCGATTTTTCAGGTTTTGGCTGCGAATTGAGATGTGGGTCGGCACACAATCCCACGCCAAGCTGCCTACATGGACGGGATCGATGGACTGGGCGTTACACTAGGCTTCTAGCCTCACTGCGTCATTGATGATTCGTTAGATGCAATGAGTCAACAACATATGTCGATCTCAATGAGATGTCAACAATTTATTAATTTCGATGACTCATCGGTGATCCACCAATCTCAGTATATTATTAATGATTTACCTATTTTAATGAGTCATTGATTATGTATTAATCTCAACGAGTAGTCAATGATTAAATATCTTTGTTTGGACCAGATCCAAACCATAATGGTAATGGAAGCGGCAGCCCGGCCGTCGAATTAGATTAAGTCAACGCTTAAGGATTGGTTAGTTCTCTTTGATCATGCAAGAACAGTATGTTTTGACTCTCTGCTGCCGCCGAAGTAGAACTGCGAACTGGGAGAAAAAGTCAAATATCACTGCAGGCGGAAAATCCAAAAGTATGGAATAGAACTCAGGAAATTAAATAATAATTTCCTCTGAACGTATATTAATTAACAATTTTTTGTGGCTTAATTTTTCCGGCCATCACCTTTGCAGGATCACTATGTACATCTTCTGATCATTTTCTTAACCTAAACCTAAGTTATTCATTTGACTTTTCAGTTCATAATCTGAACCAGCCAGTAACTCCCATGCACGCATGTTCAGCAACCCTACACTAAGCCGAAAAGAATTTGTCAAGCCGGATCACCATGACCGTAATGTCGTCCCTGTTGCCCCGGCTGCAGGAGATCTCGATGAGGTCCTTGCATGACTGGTCGATCGAGTCACCGGCGTGCCTGGAGACGACGTCGACCGCTTCTTGGTTCGTTACCTTGTCCCACAGCCCGTCTGAGGCCAAGATCAAGAACTCACAGTCCGGCGAGAGCTGCACGTTCCTCGTCGCCGGCTCGGAGATTACCCACTCCTTCAGGCTGGAGTCGCCGATGGATCTGGTCACGGCCAGAGTGTCCTGTACTCTCCACATGCCGTTCTTGCATGTCACCAGCCCACCCTGCTCAATTTTGAGTTAATTATATTTTAGATCTAGTTAAGAAGTAGATATCGATCGAGAAGATTGGGAAAAACAAAAGCTTACATAGTTGTCGATACGATCACGCTCGTCTTCTCGCTCGGCGCGGTGGTCGTCGGTGAGGGCACTGGCGACTCCCTTTTCGCTGATCACCACTCGGCAGTCGCCGACGTTGGCCACATGCAGCTCGCCGTCTTTCACTAGGACGGTGGCGGCGCATGCTCCGCTGCTCACTCCCTACATGGACGCCAAAGTAATTAGGTCATGTGGATCGTTATTGGATTTGTTTGAGGCGAACAGAGCGGCGTTGGGATCGATCCACACCTGAGTTAGAAATTCTCTGTCAGTGGTCAAATAGCCGGCTTTAATGGCGGCTTCTGCGTGGTCGCCGTTTTGCTGCAGCTCGTCCAGAGCTGTTACGATGTTCTTGCCGAGCTTCTCGGAGACGAAGTCCACGGCCGCCCGGCCACCGTGTCCGTCAAATACCCCGAAGAAGGCCTGCAGATCGATCAAACTTTTAATATCTCGAAGGCGACGAATTGATAAATTTAAGAGAGGACAGCTACGAGGTCTGGATACGCAAACTCATCATAGATTTGATTAATTACCTGCTTGGGATCTCCATGGATGTTGGAGATGACCCCGTAGCCGTCTTCCATGACGAGATGCCTCTGGCCCTTCTTGCTGGCCACGCAGTAGTACTCCCCGCCCTCAAACTCCACCTGTTTTCCAAACGCCGCAGCCGCATCTCGCTCCCTCTCCCTGCCGCCAAGGAAAGCAGCGTGATCAACCGGAGAAGGCTTGCTCGGTATCTGAAGCGTCGCCGGTCTTCTTCTTGTCGAGCGCTTGTGCAACACTGCCCTGTTCTCCCCCTCCTCTTCCACCACAACCGTCGCCGCCGTCTCCGTCGACAAAAAGTCTGGCTCCAGCTTTTGTTGCCCTTCGATGTCAGCCTTCTTGTTCTCCTTTTCCGGTTGTCCGTACTTTGCTTCCCGCTGGTTATTCACCGCGGAATCAATCGCTTCCTCGGCGACAGAGGCAACGGGGTGCGGGTGGATCCTTTTGCCGACGACGACTACCGGCTGGTCGGCGAGCCTCTTCCTCGAAGGAGGCTTGGAGCGCAGAGCCATGGAAGCGTACTTCTTGACCACCCGCAGCAGCTGGCAGGCAAGCAAACACAGCAAGGAATACAGGAATTCAGCCGTGTCCACCATTATTGCTCTGATCTTAATTTCTGTTCTTCTGCGTCTCTTGCGTTTGCGTGAACGCGAAAGGGAGCTACGAACGAAAGGAATTATCAATCAACTTGCAAATTTTGCTTATGAAGCTCTCCTCCGATCTATTCTAATGTTCGATCGATGTCAACGGTCTTTCTATATATCAATGAAGAGGAGGGTGATTTCTATTTATACAAGGGGCAGGAAGAGGTGGAAGAAGAAGTGGAGGCAGAGGAGGAATCTAGCGTATTTGACGTGATGATCGATTGGGTAATGGCGGTTGACTGGTTGGCGTGGCGACAACTTAGAAGGAGGCGTTTGCGTACGTGTGCTGCCGTTGGAATCATTAGATTTGCTTGGCGGATAAATAATCTAAGTGGAAAGATTCAGGGGCAAGGAAATGGTCGGCGCAGCGCGGGGTCGGCTGCCGCTCGCGTGGAGGACGGGGCGGTTGGGTTCGGTTGTTGTGGTTGGCCACTGCAGTTCCTCTTCTTGGACTTTGGCTTGCTAAGTACCTGCTTATTATTACTTTTTTTTACAGCGATTAGAGGGACCCACGTCCTTATTTTAGGCACTCTTTTTTATTGTGGGCTCCATGCCGAGCATTTTATTTTACTTTTAAACTTGATAAAAATATGTGACAAATTTAAAAAAGACTGATAATAATTATTTTAAATAAAATTCCATGCTGCACAAGTAGACCAATTCTATTAACAATTGATAATATGAATTACTTCTAGATGAATACGACTCTCCATCGTCCTGCGTGGCGGCCGACGTCAACTGGGCATGAAAATAATGATACGTCGCCGTTGACGCAGTTTACTCGCAGCTCTTCACGAATCAGCCAAAACTGCCAAGCCAAGTCTACGGCGGGGGCCACGGAACGTTTCCATGCGGCGGACAAGGGAAGTGCGCTTCGGTTCGGCGACGGCGAGGAATTGGTGATGCTTCTGGAAGAAAGTGCCGGCAGCCTACCCGGCGATGCGAAACTCCGCCACGGCGCACGCCGGCATCGAGGACCCACCTGACATCGTTGACTTGCTTATGGCCGCAGCGGTAACCAAGTCAATCGACCGACCGACGAGTTCAACGCTGGTTAGTGCAGTCGGCGAAACATTCAACAGTGGCCGTTCTGGACCTGATCAGCTTTTTTTATTCTCTCTGCTTGTTGTTTAGATAATAACGCCAATCAATAAGCTTTCTATTGGGTATGTTTGACTTCGCTCACCATAAGGTACCGTCACGTCAATTAGAGTCAAGATTAATGTTTTTTATTTTATTATTTTGTGTCCTCATGAATATCTGTCTAAAGACGAGATGGTGAAGGGTCGGGTACTGCATCGTCATCTTAAACTTAAATCCGATTTAATTGGCAAAATAATTTATTTGAATCCGAGTCGAATATCTTATTATATTACCTGAATCTGAGTCAAATATTTAAAGAAATATCATAGGTACTTGATTAAATAAAATATAAAATTATTTATATTTTATAAAATATAATATATATTTATATAATAACTATTTATTATTATTTTTATATTTTTATTAATAAAAAATATTTATATAATAGTTATATATATATATATATTTATTATATTAAAATTAATAATTGCATCCCTAAATTCGAATCCAATTAAAATTTAAACTCGTCTCATTTAGTTAAAAGGTAATGTGAAATGAGTGGTACTATAAGTACTTTATATTTATCAAAAAAAATATAAATTAAGTATTGGCAAAACTTGTCTAGAAAGTTCTTCAAATACCTTTTAACTTAAACAAGATAATTAAAAATAATATTTGTAAAATAATTTGTTATTGTAAAACTTAATAGAGTAGATTAATGACCAAACCGAAATGAGGCAAATATTCTCCTCATATTTTATAATGATAAACAATAATAAAAGAGAGCTTATGACAAGCATTACTTGTCGTTAGAGTTTTAAGGGAAAACTCAAAAGTTCCTCATAAGGAGAGGCAGCACATATCCCACATAACCATTTTATTAGTTTTAATTAGCTGTTAGACTCTCTATTTAGAGATAGATACATTATTTATTAATAAATTGCCTATTTACTATATTTGAATTTTTCTTAGACTCTCACTCTCTTTTCACTTATATGACGTTGAAAGCAGCTATGGTAGACTTCTCACTAATGCAAACACTAGTTGTATCTTGGGGCAAGAGATCTAAACTCAAACCCGTATAAGGGCTAGAATCTTTGTCTTAAGATAGACGACTTCATCATCACTTTCGATTAGATCATTTCATTGTTATTTTATTTACGTGCATACATAATTAGAATTACATGCTAGGATTAACATAGATAACATCCCAATACTTAACTTCACATAAAATATTTTGTAAATTTTATCATAACTTTGACATCTTTCTCTCCCTTTGATATTATCAATAATATAGTAAGCTTATATAAATAAAAAGACATTGAAAGTCCTTAACTTGCTTATCAATAATAATATTCATTATTATGAAGGTAGTTGACTACATATTCCTAATTATATTCTCAAACTTTTAAAACTTTTCTCGTTAAAAGATTTAGTAGAAATATCAATTAGTTGTTTTTCAATAGCAATATAACACAATGATGTGTTATTCATTCTTTATTTCATGATCAGACAAAAATGATATATTTAAGTTTAAAACGCTTGACGGACTAAAAAATTCGGCGCCGAAAACAGAGCAGCGCCGCCGAAAACAGGGAATGCGTGCGTGCAGCTGCTGGCTCAGTCTCGGCGCCGAAACGAGGGAAGCGGCGATTGGCTGCTGTGGCGGTGGCGCGGCAGGGAGTCAGCTAGGTGGCGGTGCTGTGCGAGGAGGATCTGTTGTCGCGATCTGCTAATGCACCGAATTTCAGATGCGGATACGGCTTGGCGATGGCGGTGAAGCTTGGTGCATGCTCTGGCAGTGCGGACGTGGCGGAAAACCCGGTGCAATCACGGACAGTGGCAGCGGCGGCCGGCTAGTGATTCGGCGCCGAAAAGGGGAAGTGGCGATAGCATGGATGGGATTACGTGCTGGGGTCGGCGCCGGCGTGGAAGGGCGGTGGTCGGACCCCTGTTCACACGGGAAAGTGGTCTCGGCGGAGGCTTCTTGGCCCATGAAGTGCCAGGCGCTGTCGTGGGCTGGTGTCGGTTGTCCGAGGTGGGCAAGGCGCGCAGCGCGGGCTTGGTGATCTGCTGCCGGCGCTTTGGCGGAACAGGGTGGAAGCGGCGCGGGCAGGAGGAAGAAGAGGGCGAGTCTGTACTTGGGCTGGATTTTCAGCCTAGGTGGATTGGGCTGTCGTATGCCGCCGGAGTTCGGCTTCTGGAAGGAGGCAAACGGCGGCTGGGGGAGATAGATGGTCCAAGGCTTGCCGGGCTGGGTTCGGCTCTTGGGCCAGGTGGACTGGTATGCTGCAGCGGGACCCCGGTTCCAGGCAGGTTTTCGTGCTGGGTCAACAGGCTGGGCTGTAGGGCCCAGTCAGTCCAGGTCTTGATTTAATTCTGGGCTGGTCCAGGTGCATATAAGTGGGCCAAATTAACTAAGGCAGCCAGCGGCCTGCTATTAGGAGATCAATGAGAAGAGTCCTTCCTGGACAAAATTTCGCAGGGGTATAAATTTTTCAACAGGTATCAATTTCGTATAACATAGTTAGATTTTCGTATAACATTATATTATATGAAAATTTTTTATTTCATATGAAAAAATATATTTTATATAATATTAATATATTTTTATATATCTTTATATAAAATTTAATCACATTATATAGAAAAAATTAGTGTTATGTGAAATTTGATTTCGTATAACAAAAAAAATTTTATATAACATGAAAAATTTTCATATAATGTTATATAAAAATTTAATTATACGAAATGAATACTCCGCTGGAAAAATTTACAGCGGGATAGAAAATTTTCTCGTCCTCCATAGAACAAAAGGAGAAGCTTCAAATGATGCATCAGAATTATTTGGTCTAACTTGAAACGGGGTATCTCAATTTTCTTTTATTTTATTTTCTAGATTAGCCATAAGCAAGACATCCTAAAATATTTCGCTAACCTAAAAATTATTTGGTCTTCATTAAAATATTCTACCATGTCTAGTGTCACGCTCCGATCGGAACGGCCTAAAAACAACGTTTAACCGCTGTCTCAGGACTATCCGGCGAAACACCGGAACGCAATGATCTAGGGTTTCCGACCCAAAATTGAAAACCCTAACTCCCCGAATAATTTTTATCCCCAATTACAAGGTCGCTCAAGAAAACTCTAACCCTAATTTGGAAAATCCAGAAAGATCCTTGAATTATCAAATTACCTTATTTTGACCATCCAAGTCAAAATAGCCGTCGCCGCTAGAATTCCGAATTTCTGCTGATGTCAGCGTGGCATCAGACCGAAATCGAATTCGCCGATTCGATTTCGCCACCGAAATCACGTCTGGATTTTGACCAAGTCAAAATCCACTGTGCAGCCTCGTTTCGAACGCCCGTTGTTCGAAACTCGCGCATCTCGCCTCGCGCCGCCTTCGTCTCCGACGTGTACCATCGACGTTGTTGTGTCGTTCGTCCGTCGCTCGTCGGAGAGGAAAGCTGCCTGCTTTCCTCCGGCCTCCTCGTCGTCGTACGTCAGCTGCCCGCCATCGGAGCAGATCAGAAGACGCGGAGGAATACCGCCGTCGCGCTGAAAACCAGAGGAGGAAGGTTGGAAGAGGAAAAGCTCTTATTCACCCAATGAAAGCTTACAAAACCTCTCCCGCTGACGCCCACTCCCCTCCCTCGCCGTCGACCTCCATCGACGGTTACAGATCACTCGTTGCTCCCCTGAGCTCGCCCCTCTCACTCTGATGCGTATGAAGATGGTGAAGACACTCGCTCGATCCTCTGCTCCCTCTCTGATCTCTCACACTCCCGCCCCCGTGAAGATCGATCCCCATCGATCTTTATAGAAGAGGCGCCGCTCGCCTCTTACGATCTTTCCGCTTGACCGCATCCCCTTTTTGGCGTCCGCCGCCCTTTGTCCTCAAACCCAATCTGGCAGCCGTGTCTGCAACTCTCACCAAAGACTCCGTCCGAAGCTGCGTCCTGAGTTGAAGAGGAAGATGCTACGTCGCCGTTGCTCGTTCCTCGCGGAGATGCCGATTGCGTTGATTTGGTAAAGTCAACATTGGATGTTGACCATAAAATTCCTCCACTTTTGGATACTTCGTGTGGGCTTGGGCCGCTTCTTGGCTTGGTGGGCTTTGGGCTGAACCGGTTGAGCCGGGGCCTGACAATTCTTCCCCGCCCAATTTGGACATCGCCCGCGATGTCTCTGACGAGCGGATCTTGAGTAACCATTGCTCCGATCCTCACCTCTGCGGGGATCTCCTCAGCCTCTACGGCTGGTTCCTGTACCACCATAGCCATAAGCTTCTGTCTGGAAGGACAGTCCTTCACCCAATGAGGACCGCCGCACATGAAGCAACCTTGTGGCTTTTGCTCTCGTCGTCCCGATGAACCCCTGTTCTGTCGGTGAAGAGGTCTCCCTCTTTCTGGAACTCTATCTTTTGGTGGGGTCCATGGGGAGCCGTGCCTGCGCTTCGGTGGTGTCCTTGATTTCTTTGGCGGTGCGGGTCTGAATATTTGATTATCCACCAAGGACTCAGCCACCGCCGCAGCTGCCCTCCAATCAACCGGTGAGTGCCGCCGGACCTCCGTCTCTGCCCATGGTTGAAGGTTCCGGAGGAAGAGATACCTGCTGTCATCCTCTTCCATGCGTGGAAGCTCCAACATCAAGGTAGAGAATGCCCTGATGTACTCCTGGATCGGGCCAGTATGCCTCAGCCGATCCAGTTTGCCACGCACCTGATTCGCCGAGTTGTCGGGAAGAAACTGCCGCCGCAGTTCCTCACGGAAGGTCTCCCAAGAATAGCTAGTAGCCCCCGATGTCGAGCTGACTTTGGTCCCCCACCAAAGTTTTGCGTCGCCTGTAAGATAGGCGATGCACACCTGCACCCGATCTCCTACAGAAACATGGTTAGCCGAAAACAATTGTTCCATGTCCCAGATAAAGTTTTCGACCTCTCTGGACGATCGAGCCCCCCCGGCCCCCCCCCCCCCCCCCCCGAACATCGCTGGCTCAGGGATGCGCACCCTTGGCTTGGGAGCCTCCTACTCTGCCGTTGTTGCCAACCACGATGCTTGCGCTAGGGCTAAGCGCGACACCTTAATCTCTGCTTGCATGTTCTCTTTCATGCGTGCCATCTCCCTCGGTAGATGGTTCAGACTGCCGATAGTCTGCTGCATTCGTGCTATCTCTGCTTGTTGTTCCTCACGCATCTTGATCATCTACTCTGGTAGGTCGAGCAGACTCTTCAGGGCATGTTGTAAATTTTCAATTTGCAACCTCTGTTGCTCCACGATCCTCTGAAGTCTCTCCATCTGAGGAAGCACCGCCGTGTCCCTGTCACCCGTAATGCCTAGCGTCTGCTCGATATGCGCTATGCGATCACCTTGGTTGACCATCTCCTCGGGTTCAGCCGTCTCCTTGGCTTTACCTTTGTCTTGCTTAGGCCAGACGTCCTCTGACGCTCCTCTGGCAGTGTGGGTGATCTTCTGAAACTTCAAGCCCTTCTTCACCTTCGCCGGTGAAGGTGCCGTGTTCGCTGTAACACGTTAACCTCCTCTGATACCTGTTGTCATGCCCCGGTAGGAACGGCCTAAAAACAGCGTTTAACCACTGTCTCAGGACTATCCGGCGGAACACCGGAATGCAACGATATTGGGTTTTCGACCCAAAATTGAAAATCCTAACTCCCCGAATAATTTTTATCCCCAATTACAAGGTCGCTCAGGAAAACCTTAACCCTAATTTGGAAAATCCGGAAAGATACTTGAATTATCAAATTACCTTATTTTGACCGTCCAAGTCAAAATAGCCGTCGCTGCTCGAATTTCGAATTTCTGCTGACGTCAGCGTGACGTCAGACCGAAATCGAATTCACCGATTCGATTTCGCCACTGAAATCACGTCTGGATTTTGACTATGCAGCCTCGTTTCGAACGCCCGTCGTTCGAAACTCGCACGTCTCTCCTCGCGCCGCCTTCGTCTCTGACGCGTACCGCCGATGCCGTTGCGTCGTTCGTCCGTCGCTCGTCGGAGAGGAAAGCCGCCTGCTTTCCTCCTGCCTCCTCGTAGTCGTACGTCAGCTGCCCGCCGTCGGAGCAGATCAGAAGACGCGAAGGAATACCGCCGTCGTGCTGAAAACTAGAGGAGGAAGGTTGGAAGAGGAAAAGCTCTTATTCACCCAATGAAAGCTTACAAAACCTCTCCTGCCGACGACCCCTGTCGCCGACGCTCACTCCCCTCCCTCGCCGTCGACCTCCGTCGACGGTTACAGATCACTCGTTGCTCCCCTGAGCTCGCCCCTCTCACTCTGATGCGTATGAAGATGGTGAAGACGCTCGCTCGATCCTCTGCTCCCTCTCTGATCTCTCGCACTCCCGCCCCCGTGATGATCGATCTCCATCGATCTTTATAGAAGAGGCGCCGCTCGCCTCTTACGATCTTTCCGCTCGACCGCATCCCCTTTTTGGCGTCCACCGCCCTTTGTCCTCAAACCCAATCTGGCAACCGTGTCCGCAACTCTCGCCGAAGACTCTGTCCAAAGCTGCGTCCTGAGTTGAAGAGGAAGACGCTACGTTGCCGTTGCCTGTTCCTCGCGGAGATGCCGATTGCGTTGATTTGGTAAAGTCAACATTGGATGTTGACCACAAAATTCCTCCGCTTTTGGATACTTCGTGTGGGCTTGGGCCGCTTCTGGGCTTGGTGGGCTTTGGGCTGAACCGGTTGAGCTGGGGCTGACATCTAGGAAGACCAAGGGAAACCCATCATATTTAACTCAGGTGAAGGGCACAAGACAAACCCATCATATTTATCGGTTAATTAAGTTATCACTTGATTTCTATAATCTAGCATATAATGAGACATGTTATCATTTCAGAATTTAAGTGAAATTAATTTACTACTAGGGATTAGGCTCGATTTGCTTTGATACTAAATATAATGTAGCCATATTTTGATGATAAATGTGATGCAGTAGATAAATTCTTTGATACCAAATATAATGTAGCCTATGGGAGTGTGACTAAGAGTGTAACGCCCTCGATTTTTCTGAATTATGATTTAAGGTTAGAAATTCTGTTTCTGTATTTTTATCTGTTAAAATTTTGGGATTTTGCCTAAGTGTAGGAATTTTTCCTTCAGGGCAAAAATAATTATTTTGGTTGGGGATTTGAACTCTCAACCTTGATTCTTCGCTCCTGGAATTCTTTCCACCATGGTGGCGCATATTTCTGATATTATTGGAGTGGCGCAGGGTGGTTAAGCCCAGGTAAGCCCATAAAACCGATTTTTCACTTAAGTTAACTGGGTTATTGGATCTTGGATCCGTTTGGGGTGGGAGAAAAAGAGGAATTGCGTGAGGGCTCCTCTCCCTCACGACTTTTGTGTTTTCTTGCCCTAGCCGCCTTTGGTTGTCGCCCCTTACTGTGCTTGGCGCCTCCTGAGATTTCTGACGCTGGTGGTGGCAGACTGGTGGTGGACGAACTTCCTGGTGATCCTCTGTCTTGGCGTTTTTCTCTGTGAACGTTTTTCAGTGAGTAATTCGATCCTAAGGAGTCTAATCCTATTTGCAATAATTATCTGTATGAACCAAAAATCTGCAAGTAGATCCTGTGTTTTTCTATTCTATAGGTCGGATCTGAATATGCATGATGATTCAGAAATTTTGTCTTGCTGAAAATTGTAGTCGCCAATCTGACCTTACTGTGCTTTAACCTCAATATCTCATGATCTATAGATCCAAATCACACGAAACAAATTTTGTATGAAACTAGATTCGCTCAGCTTTGATTCTTATGTAATATCGACCACATCTGAACTATATTCGTGTTGCAATCGGCATTGTTATATAACTTACGAAATCTGTTTTCTGAAAATCTAGAATCTTGACCCTTTTGTGTTCGAACTCTCGTATCTCCCTAGGTATAGCTCGAAATCCTGTGAAACCAGTTTTATTAGACCGTAGGCTTGAAGAGCTTCATTTTGACTCCCATAACGCCTATTTTAGATTAGTTATTGGATCTGAAATATATGTCGTAATTCTGATATATGAATCTGTTTTCTTGAAATCTGAAATTCTGACCCACCTATGTTCGAACCCTTATATCTTCCTGCCTACAATTCGAAATTTTGCGAAACCAGTTTTGTTGGAAACTAGATTCAGAGAGCTTCATTTTGAATATAATATTGACTAGCTTTGGTTCGAAATTGGACCAAAAATATATGTTGCAATCTGACAATATAAATCTGCTATGTTTTGGTTAGACGAATATTCCATTGTGAGAAAAATTTAGCCTGTATGGTTTAATCTCTTAAATTGTGGTCTGTAGTTCTTCTAAAATTTAATTGCTTGATGAGAAATTTTAGAGAAAACAAAATTGGGGATTTAACTAAGAACTTAGGAATTTTCGAAAATCATGGTTCGAGCCAATTTTGGGGCTTTTGTCAATTTTCTTCACGAACGTGTAATTAAAATTATCTGTAGTGGGGGACTGAAATTATTTACATGAAATTTATACGTTCTGTTAAGGTTCTGAAACTGGCGCCCCTTACAGTAATTTTATAGCTCACGATTTTAGGAATTTTGAGGAAATTATTTCATGAATAGTTTCTGTTCTATGTTTAATTGTTTGTTATGTGAATATTTTCTGTTCTGTTTATATGTTGTGAATTTTCTGAAAACTTTGAATATGTTATAACCTTTGTGAGAACATAGACTGGTCTGACATGAATTAAGGATAGTTGCATGAAATCTAAGGAATTCACTCATATATTACTTCTGGTTGATGGTAAAAATTATGAAGTGTGTTCAGCTTTGATTTTCTGCAAATTGTAATTTGTTAAGGACTGGATATTGGGGTGTGTCATTTTCTGGTTTGTCAGACTTTGGGCATGATGTAAGAATTAAGTAGTGGTTGGTCCTACTCCTCCGTTTCAGTATAATCTGTTCTGTAAAATTATGCCCTAGTGTAGCACTCTTCTGTGTTCTTACCCTCCTTCTGTGGCGCTGTAATGGTGCTGATAGTCTACTACGACCCTTGAGACACTATTTCTGTTCCGTTATAGGTATTGGAGGCCAGAGTGCCACGTCCTGACAAGACGGGGGCCACCCACTGATACCTCCTCTACCATTCTGTTCTGGGTATTGGAGACCAGAGTGCCACGTCCTGACAAGACGGGGGCCACCCACTGATACCTCCTCTACCATTCTGTTCTGGGTATTGGAGACCAGAGTGCCACGTCCTGACAAGACGGGGGCCACCCACTGATACCTCCTCTACCATTCTGTTCTGGGTATTGGAGACCAGAGTGCCACGTCCTGACAAGACGGGGGCCACCCACTGATACCTCCTCTACCATTCTGTTCTGGGTTTTGGAGGCCAGAGTGCCACGTCCTGACAAGACGGGGGCCACCCACTGATACCTCCTCTACCATTCTGTTTCTGATATGCATGCATGTCTCGTCCTCGGCAGAGGTGGGGTCAGACCTTCTGTGGTCATCAGGCCTTCTGTGGCCTTTCTGTTTCCGATGTAGACTATCCGTTTGGATTCTGAAAATTCTGATTTTCTGTCTGTCAGTTCTGATTTCTGTAGTTATGTTTCGATCTGTATTATAGATGTGTTAGGCAGTGTGTTTAGTAGGGAGGGGTTGGTATACTTATATCCTACTTCATGCTTGATGCCTAATGTTATAAGTATCAGTATTTGATTATGTTTTGTTTCTGATATGAGTGTGCATGTTAAGTTGATTTATCTTATCTGTTACAAAAATGTATTTCAACTTATGCATGATATTTTTGATGTGTACTATGGATGGCTTTTAGTGTCTTTTACTCACTGAGCTTTTTAGCTCACCCCCGTTGTTTAAATATTTTCAGGTGAGACATTGGGATAGTGATCGCTACAGCTAATTCACGAATTTACTATGATGCTAATGTTTTATTTAATTTCTAAGAGTTGTCTTCTAAAAAATATGTCAGGCCTGCGTGCCTAACTTAATTATATGATACGTTTTATCTCCTGAGGGCTTATGCCTGTTTTCAGGATATTATATTATAGTTGTCTCGTTTTAATTGTTAGATACGAGTTTTGGATTCGTGAGATTTGAAATTATTCTTATTCTGAAATGTCCGATTTGAGAGTTATTGTTCTTATTCCGCAATATATCTGAATTTGTGTTTTCCACATATGTGTAGTGTGGACATCTGTTTTATTCCAGGATATGCGTGTCTGTGCAGCAGTAAATTATTATACTTGCTGTCGGATTTTCTGGATTTCCGGATTTCTATTTCCTAGTAAATCGATCCTATTCAGTTCTGTGCGGTTTTCAGTTCCGTAGTAATGTCCTTCGATGCCGCTTTCTTCTTGTGTTTTAATGGAAGAGTAAAAATTTTTGAAACCCCGTATTTTACTTGTATGCGTGTGGGGTGTGATTCTGAGGGATGTTACAAAGAGTGCATGACGAAGTATGACTAAGAGTTATAGCTTAATGGTTAAAGGGTCATGACCTATGAGGGTTATATCTAGGGGTCGAATCCTGAAGAAATTGGCTAGGATTCGGGTCCCCTAGATCTGGATTGGTTGTGGTTGGTAACGTGTTAGATTGTTAGATACGCTTTATAAGACAAACACAGGTCACAACACATGCCCTCACTTGTATGGATAACAGTAGAGGGTAAACACTTGTGCACCCACATCTTCTCCAATCAACAATTCTAGGCATGTAATAAGGGTAATTTTTCTTGTACATGTTATTTGATTTCTTAGTTCTCTCATAGATCCTCTAGTGGGAGAATTGGTTTTAAGTTTTTCTCTAAAATTTAAATTTACACTAACAATTTCCTACCACACATATAATTATGAAGGCATAATTTTATATACAATTATTTATACAATGTATAAGCAATTTAATATCAAATAACCATAAATACATATTTACAATATTTTTATTAAAATATTCACATTAGGACATCAACAATGTTCCAAAATTTGATTTATGAAAAAAACTAAAGATATTGCATTGATATGAATATTAATGCAATCTATGTTGATACCAAATGTGAGAATTTCTTAGCAATGATAAAAGTATGTGGTATCAAATGAAATATCAAAGTTTGAAATAAATAGATATATCAATTTATAAATGAAGTTATGGTTTGTATGAAAACAATTATGAGAAATGATATCCAAAATAATGACTGAAGCATGGAATATTAAATCAATAAAATACTAACAAATAAATTCTTAATGGTACATATTTATCAAATCTCATTTTTAACATGATAAAGATGTCATCATGTAGATCAATAATTAAGTTAAGTAATGCCAAGACTAAGATAATATATAAAAAGTTTAAGCATAAAGGATTAAACAATGCAAGTAAGTATCATGGTGCATCATCTTAAATACTTACATTTTAGTAGTTACATTAATTTAAGCAAAAGTAATATTAATTCAAATAAAAAATTTATAGTAATTCAACTGCCTACATCAACTATCTAGGCATCTCACCTAGGATTTCAAGTATACTGTACTAGTTTTATTTTCCTCCTCAAAGAGATTTACACTAAGTGGTGGTCTCACCCTTCTCCCAAGGATACCACTTGTCCAAAACCTATAATGCAAAAGATCAAATAAAACTATCTATAACGTCTCTTTCAAGAGCATCTCAAACAACTAATAATACATAATAAGATAAAACAAGAATTAAAATATAAATTAAGAGATAGTGATAAATGCTTATTCAAAGCTAAAACTTCTCTTAATGTATTTCCTTATAATGATTGAGTCTCTCTTAAAGAAATGACTCTTTTAAGGTTTTAAGGGCTCAAGATAACTCTTATTCACAATAATCTTTAATGGACTTTTGGTGGAGGAAAAGAGTTTGAAGAAAAAAAATTCTTTCAGGCACATAATTTTTTATCTGTTGTTCCTACTATGCTAAGTTTTTTTTATAATAATTTTATATTATTTTCAAAGCTTCTAAATGGTTAAAAAAAGGGTTTGAGATTGTTTGAGATTTAAACCACTGATTATTGGCTTGTGTGGGCTAATCTACTGTAGTTTTGTTTGACTTAATTTTGACTGCTATGATAGTTTCATTTTGATTTAGCTCATTTAGATTTGTTTGAAGTCCAAATTGAGTGTCATTTGAATTATTAGAAGGCTAAGAAAATCTACTTTCTAAAAATATTAGTGTCATAAGGTTTTAACAAGAATTTGAATTGGTTTGAAGTTAAATACTAGAAGTCATAAATTTATCAAGACTTGGTTTAAGGACTTCGGTAAGATTTAAAAAAATAATCAAAGGTTTATGTATAGAAAGTAAGATATCAATTAAGAGGTACTATAAGAACTTATATTTATCTAAAAAATGTATAAACTCGGTCGTGCTAAAACTTGCCAATGCTTTTCGTGGGCTCATCGATGATGCTTACCAAGATAAGTAATTAAGTTCCTTTAACCTCAAAAAGATATTCAAAAAATAATGTTAGTAAAATTATTTATTATTATTAAAACTTATTAAAGTAGATTAATAACCAAAGAAATGAAACTTTAGCCCAATACAATCATCCAAAATGGGGCAGCTACAAGTTTAGTCACCACTAATTACTCAAGTAATAGCTACTATATGCCTTTCACAACCTCTAATATGAAATCTTTTGCTATCAAATGTGAAGATTTCTTCTACCAACATCTATTTTTGTTTAACTATAAGATGTATGGTTCTTTCCCTCCAATTGCTTAGGTTATAACTATGATATCCATCTCCTCAATCGAGTACTATATACCTTAAACGTTACTAATAATGTGAATATCTTTGGTATTTTTTCTCTTAAAACCTCAATTATTATTGGTTTTACAAAACTATTATCTTAAATATCTTACACAAAATACTAATAAAATTTATGAGTTGTTTAATTAGATGATGATGATGATAGAATGGAAATACCATTTAATGGAAACTTTTACTAAGTTTCCATTCAAGTGATTTTTTTTATAATAAATAGGACGTTACATGATATCTACCTACCTATCTTCAAGGATTAATTTCTTTCCATTTAAAATCCATTCATCTTGAGTAATTCAATTCCTAACAAAAAAATTCTTATAATTTCAGCCCCTAAAAAAAGAAAATTTAAAGTTTTTACCATTTCATCTTGTGTTCATTCTAATGCATGCATCGCTTCTTGCCGCACTTTTCTTGCAGCAAATCTCTTCTTGATCACGAGCCATTTCCCCTAAATCTCATCATTTCAATTCCGATTCCAATCACTGTCCTCCGCCGCCACTCCAAACAATGAGGCTCGTCTCCCATAATCTCTCCGCGTCGCGCCGCCTCCTAGCCGCCTTCCCCCTTGCCCTTCTCCTCCTCTTATTCCTCGTCTGCCTCTCGCCTCACCCGACCCCGCCGCCGACAAATCTAAGCCGCCAAACACAAGATTCGTGCTCCAAGATCCCTCCCTCCCTCGCAGCCGCCATCATCCACTACGCCACAACCAACGTCACCCCACAGCAGACCTTCTCGGAGATCTCCGTAACCGCCGCCATCCTGCGCCGCAAGTCCCCCTGCAATTTCCTCGTCTTCGGCCTCGGCCACGACAGCCCCATGTGGAGCGCCCTCAACCACGGCGGCCGCACCGTCTTCCTCGAGGAGGACGACTCCTGGATCCGCACCGTCCGCCGCAGGTTCTCCCCGAAATCACGTCCACCCGTCACTCGTCCTTATCGCGACCTAATCTTTTGGATTTGACAGATTTTCCGGCGTGGAAGCGTACCGCGTGAGCTACAACACGACGGTGAGCCAAGCGCGGTTACTGCTGCCGCTGGCGAGCGCGGAGGAGTGCACGGCGGTGGGCGACATGAGGCGGTCCGAGTGCCCGCTGGCGCTCAAGGACCGGCTGCCGAGCGTGTTCTATGAGGTGGAGTGGGACGTGATCATGGTGGACGCGCCGACGGGGTACACCTGGGAAGCGCCGGGGAGGATGTCGGCTATCTACGCGGCGGGGATGGCGGCGCGCGGGCGGCGGAGCGCTGGGGAGACGGACGTGCTGGTGCACGACGCGGACAGGGCGGTGGAAGACCTTTTCTCGATGGCGTTCCTGTGCGAGGGGTACCTACAGGAGGCGCAGGGGAGGCTGAGACGCTTCACCATCCCCAGCCACAGGGCTGCGCCGGGCACGGCGTTCTGTCCAATGATTGAGCTCGGCAGCTAAGGAGGGCCGCGCCGCCCTTTGGGCGGCGATGATTTGGGTTGACGCCAATCAATTCGGCTTGGCAAATTATGCGAGGAGTGATTTTGACTTCGATTTGACGAAGAACAATCATAATTTGCAATTGGGGAACATACTTTCTTGTGTCATTTTGGATTTATCCAACCCGGAGACTGAAATAAAAATCACAATAATTGAGAATATATTTAGATCAGAAATCTTGTAAAGATAGACGGCTTATGTTATTCCATTAAAGGTCGATTTATGAGTCATTCCGTAAGATTGACTTCATGTGGATTGACTTATGAACCCAACCTCATAAGATTTCTGCGCGTTGACTTCTTGTCACATATTATAGTGGGTTTCTATTATGCTAGTTGCAATGATATTTATGTTGACTTAAGTACTAAAAAATAATATTTGAATATTTGGAGAGATAAGACGAAAATGGAAAATAAATTAAAATTCAGGGTTTTTAGACTTGGATTCAATTTGTATAATAAATAAAAAAGGTTAATATATAAACTTATTATTAACACTAACAAATCTTTTTTAAAAAAATTGATTAATACAATAATTCTTTTTACCATTGTCCTTTTTTATTCATAACGATACTTTTATCTTTCAACACAGAGGAAAGGGAGCTGGTTTTTCTATGGGATCCACTCGTATTCATGAATGGAGCAGAGGTGATTTAATGGGTTTGTACGCTCATTATTGCTTAGAGGAAAATAACTACGTGGACATCATGATAGTTCCCGTGGTCGCGTGCGCAGCATTTCCTTAATCAGTACCCGCGCGCTCGAAGAGACGGAGAAAAACCTGCGAGCCTTTGTTTCTTTTGGTCCTTTCGCTTGGTCCAGCGGCTGCCATTTGGTCTTCTCCAGTCTATCCTTGCTTCTTCTTGCCGCTTCGAACACTTCTCCGGCACTCTTCTCGACATCGATCGCCGGAGATCTGCTCCCGCTTCGAGTCCGTCGATATGAGCAACGAATAGTGAGATCTACCTCCCGTCTAGTAGTATCTCGATCTTCTTTTTCTTTTCTTCTTTTGTTGGATTTCTCAACTTTCTTGACTTGATCGTTTCCATCTGTTTGCTCCCAGTGATTACCTTTTCAAGCTCCTCTTGATTGGCGACTCGTCCGTGGGGAAGTCGTGCCTCCTCATACGATTCGCTGTGAGTCTTGTCCAGATGATTCGTAATTGTTTGAAAGTTTAGGTTTCAGGGGTTGATGCTGGATAATAATGAGATCTTCTCTTTATGGTGGCATTTTCCGTTTACCTAGACTCGTACTAAAAATTTCCTGATGGGATTTGGGTTTCCTGTTTCGTTTGCAGGATGATTCGTACGTTGATAGCTATATCAGCACCATCGGTGTTGATTTTGTAAGTTTCTTTCCATTTGTGAACTATTCTCTTGTCAGATGTGTTTGGCGGGTTCTCCATTGACTGTTTTTATTGTCAGAAAATTCGCACCGTTGAGCTGGATGGGAAGACAATTAAGCTGCAAATTGTGAGTTCCATTCAATTTAGCGGATGCATTTTAATTCTCTAGTGAAAATTTCTTGCTATGTTTAGGTGGATTCGAGATTTCCGGGAACGAACTATTGGTACTTTTAAGTTACCTAGGGTTTCATTTAACAGAAAATGCTCTGCTGAACATTTATTTCCAATTTTTCACGGTAACTTTTGTTCGGTGATCCGTGAGTATTGCTTGACTTTCTTAACTCTGTTGTGTTTACATGTGCTCTGATTGGTGAATTTTGTTGCCATTTGAGTGATTGACTTGTTCTAGCGCAAATTAGCTATTAAATTCAACCTTACACACTGAGTAATACGAGTGGTGATTTTGTCCTTGTTCTTCATAACTACTATGTTGATATTGAAGAATGTATCTTTAGTGGTTCCAATAAGATACTTCAATGTTTACATTCTCGATGACTGTTGCTGAGTTATTCTTGCAGTCAGTTTTTTTCATTCAGATAGATCTGTTATTATTCGATGGAAAATGTTATCACCTTTATAAATATGTTCTTTTTAAAATTCCCAACTACTATGGGACGGATTTAATGATTTATTTCATGCCAGATCTCTTTCTGAGTTTGAGCACTTCTGTGTTATTAGTGGGGCCTGTAATGTTATGGCGAATTGTCTAAAAGGGAAAACCTTGAACTATCACCTGAATGGCTAACCTTTGAATTTTTTAAAGCAATAGAAGAAATAGTATATACTTGTACGCTGGAGCATAGGACATTCATTTTATAGCAACAATGTTGATTTTTTGTAGTGGGATACGGCAGGACAAGAACGTTTCAGGACAATAACAAGCAGTTACTACCGAGGAGCTCATGGCATCATTGTAAGAGTTTTTGGGTTAAGTTGAAAGAGAAACATGTTTCTACCTTGTCTATTTGCTTCGTAATACATGCAAGGACGATATACAGTCTGCAATCTGTCTTGTAAAGTTGATTTTATCTACATATACCTTTTCACATACTTTTTTAGGGACAGTTGAAAGTACATTTTGATTTGCCCATTCTTTATTTAGATGTTTTTTATAGTTGTTTGACTTGTATACATATATATGTGTATAGTTACTCCTAAGGTTTGGTGTCTTCTCCAGATTGTTTATGACATTACAGAGATGGAAAGTTTCAACAATGTCAAGCAGTGGCTAAGCGAAATTGATAGATATGCTAGTGATACTGTGTGCAAGCTTCTTGTTGGAAACAAATGTGATTTGGCTGAGAGCAGAGTAGTTGAAACAGAGAAGGCGAAGGTAATATATCTTTTATTTTTTTAGCAAATTATTATTCTACTTCTGGATTTGAACTAAGGTACTATGATATAGTGACGAATCATGTTGACCTAAAACCATAAATCAGTAAATTAAACAACCGCTTCTAGTATGTCTTTAGAAGGTTCAAGCCAAGTTTTCCTAGAAACAACTACATGTTATGTGAAGTCAGCGTAGATCTCTTAATGAGTAATATTTACTATGTAGTAGAGTACCATTCATCTTCCATTCTGTTGTACACAGCCATTTGAACAGACTTCTGCTAGTTTTTTGCTTAAAGTATTATATTCTTATTGCCAATCCATATTCGTCTATGGACATAATATGTGTCATACAAATTGCTTGTGGCATTGAAGCAAGTCCAAACCTTTAATTGCTTATTTAGTACCTGGTGCAATACAGGCATTTGCAGATTCACTTGGCATTCCTTTTATTGAAACAAGTGCAAAAGATTCCATCAATGTGGAGAAAGCTTTCTTAACCATGTGTGCTGAAATTAAGAAAAGGTATCACTGTGATTGTTCTTCTAAAGCAAACGAATTTGTATACTTACAATTTAGATCTCGGATTCTTGATTTTAGGACATCTTGAAGGTTCAATTTTTGTTGTCAAGTATATTGTGTTTGTTCTTTTACACTGAATGCTATACTAAGCACTTCATGAATTCGTTCTGCAGGGGAAGAATGACTATTTATTTATTTATACTTTGCCCTCATGGTAGTTCCTATTTTTTTTTGTGTGTTATTGCAGAATGGGAACTCAGTCAATAGATAAAAAACCTTCGACGACTGTCCAGATCAAGGGTCAGCCTATTCAGCAGAACAGCAGCTGTTGCGGTTAATCCAAGTTTACTTTTGTGCTCTTTTGGACCATGTGGTACGCTGTTTGGACAATAAAAAACTTGTGATACGTCAATGGTAAAAGCTTGAACATTCTCTAGATGTTTATGGTGCCCACTGAATATACAGACTCCACATCTACAATCCAAAAAAATATGATAGCATTCCCTGCTACAAGCTTCTCCACATTTGCACATTGATATGATTATACATCATTGTCTCCAATGTCAAATAATAATTATTAACAGAATCACATAATGCCAATGTCATTTTCAATTAAATTGATGATGTTTATCAGCAATACAATTTGTACATGGTTAATGGTTAAAACTCAAAGAGGCTGTTAGCCAATTCTTCACAACTTTAATAACATACGTTAGCATCAACGAATAGCCAATTTGAAAAGACAAATGCGAATGCAACTATATATATATATATATATATATATATATATATATATATATGTTTAGTAGATGGCAAGACCTAAATCTGTTGGAGGAGTTTATGACTTGGCCAAATCTGCATGCCAGAGTCTAGGATATCTAACTAGCAAATTCAGTTGAGTGATAAATGCAACTCCTGTTCAAAGCAGGAGTGCATTGACACTTAATACATCAATACATTATTGTATAATATCATATCGTATAAATCTTAAACTATGGTATAATAAACACGCTTTTAGATACGTGTAAGGCAGATTGTGAATCCCTTCTCAAAAGGGGGTCCTTCTGCAAAAATTTTCCCAATGTACTTAGCAATCTTAGGAATTATAAGTTGATGGGTTAAGGAACTTACTCTTACATAGGATAGACTGTCCCCTTTGTACTTAGCAATCTCAAGAGTTATAAGTTGATGGGTTAAGGTGTTAATACAATTACACCACATCATTTATTCTTCCATGAAAATTTTTTCATTCAATGTGAGTGGCACTTATTTGATAAAATTCGTGTTAGTATTGGAATAGTTATCGTGAAAATTTTTTTAAAAAATAATGAGCATAATAAATACTGAAATTAAACGTGGAATGTTTCCTATGAAGTTTTGGTAAAGAATGGTGATAGATCAAATGCGTAGAATTTACTCAGATCTGGTGTATTTGTGCTCCATTCTTTTGACAAAACTTTGGAAAAAAATCTTTCTTAAGCTTGCCTTTGTCACACCCGTAGTGCGTCCACCATTGAACTTTTTCTAGCGTAGGTTACCATTAGCCATGTCTTAGCTCTCGAAGACGTTCTTCTTAGTGTTGGCATCGGGTCGGGATGGGGGCGGGTAGTACCAAACCCGACCCCGAACCCCAAACCCCACCCCTGCCCCCGCCGGGTTTGAGAAAATCAATCCCATCCCCGTCCCCGTCGGGGAATCGGGTATCCGTTGGGTAACCCGACCCCGTGGTACCCATTGGGTAACCCGATCCCATGGGTACCCGTAGAAAACCCGACCTCGCGGGGAAAAAAAATTCATAAAAAATCCTGCATAAAATACACAATTTAATCAATAATTATTGTTGAACTTGCTATATATTTCGTAGAACTTAACCCAAATTTGACTCAAACTTGACCCAAACTTAGGGATAATGAATGGACATTGACTTGGATATAATAGTACTTAATTTATACATTATTTTTAATCTCTAATTCTTTGTTATTATTAATTGATGATATCGATGAACTCATTCTCATTTCGTAAAACTTGACCCAAATTTGACTCAAACCTAAGGATAAAGAATAGATATTGACTTGGATATAATAGTATTTAATTTATACATTTTTCAATCTCTAATTCATTGTTATTGTTAATTGATGATATCGTTGAACTGTCTTCTCATTTCGTAGAACTTAACCCAAACTTGACCCAACTTGACCCAAACTTAGGGATAATGAATGGACATTGACTTGGATACAATAGTGCTTAATTTATATATATATTTACATCAAGTTTGGGTCAAGTTCTACGAAATATATAGCAAGTTCGACAATAATTATTGTCGAACTTGTTATATATATTGTCGAACTGGTTCAAACATAACTAAGTTTGACGATATATATAGCAAGTTCGACAATAATTATTGTCGAACTTGCTATATATTTCGTAGAACTTGACCCAAACTTGACCCAAACTTAGGGATAATGAATGGACATTGACATGGATATAATAGTACTTAATTTATACATTATTTTTAATTTCTAATTCTCTGTTATTATTAATTGATGATATCGTTGAACTCATTCTCATTTCGTAGAACTTAACCCAAATTTGACCCAAACCTAGGGATAAAGAATAGATATTGACTTAGATATAATAGTACTTAATTTATACATTTTTTCAATCTCTAATTCATTGTTATCCCTATATATTAACTTAATTGATGATATCGTTGAACTGCCTTCTCATTTCGTAGAACTTAACCCAAATTTGACCCAAACCTAGGGATAATGAATGGACATTGACTTGGATACGATAGTACTTAATTTATATATATATATTTACATCAAGTTTGGGACAAGTTCTACGAAATATATAGCAAGTTTGACAATAATTATTGTCGAACTTGCTATATATTTGGTAGAACTTGACCCAAACTTGACTCAACTTGACCCAAACTTAGGGATAATGAATGGACATTGACTTGGATATAATAGTACTTAATTTATACATTATTTTCAATCTATTAATTGATGATATCGTTGAACTCATTCTCATTTCGTAGAACTTGACCCAAACTTGACCCAAATTTGACCCAAACCTAGGGATAAAGAATGGATATTGACTTAGATATATACTTACATACATTAATAATATATAGGGGTAAAATGGTCATTTTAATTATCGGGGTCGGGGCGGGTTCGGGGTCGGGGCGGGTATTTATAATACCATACCCGACCCCAACCCGATTTTTGTGAGTCGGGTTTTCCCCGAACCCGACCCGACCCTCGGTCAACTCAGGTTTTCCCCGTTGACTTCGCGTCGGATCGAGTCGGGTATAAATTTTTTGGCCAACACTAGTTCTTCTAGATGCTAGGCCAATTGACATTGGATTAGACAATATTACAATTGTCTTTATTAAAGTGTAAATCTTTGACAATTCCTCTAACTACGCTTGTCGAAAAAATTTTCGGGGAAGAGTACTCTTCCCCGATAGATCGTAGTAGGGTGGCCTGATGTTTCAGGTACAAATTTTAAAGTAAAGTCAACATACACATACTTTGACTTTATTGAAAAATTTTAGTTAAGGTACACAATCTTAATCAACTTACAAGAAGATTATGTATTTGAATCTTCGTGTAAGACTGTAAGTTGACTAAGATCGTGTACTTTTACCTTGTTAAAAAATAAAGATACACAATCTCAGTTAACTTACACGAAGATTTCTTCCACTTGTTGCCACCTTAAAACTGACGTGTTCCTAGCTCATGATAATTTCCGTACCTCCAGTGTTTGACAGTTCTAATGCCATCAAATTTTTGGATCGCCCTTCTAAGGAGAAGAAATTAGGGGATCAAGGAAATATAGTGTGAACACTTTCTCTAACTTGCCATATAGAATCACCATTTCAGCCTTTAGGAGCCTGAAGCTTCAAGAAATGGATAGTCGTTATATCCAACCACAGGATCAGGGGTGTAGTAAGTGCTCCTATCGTACTTGCTAAGTGGTGCATTTAGCTCGAATCTCCTTGGCAAGTCGGGATTTGAGATGAACAGCCGCCCGTAAGCCACCAGGTCGGTGTATCCTTCTGCCACCACTTTGTTACCTTCTTCTCGGTCGTACCCACCTGCGGCGATGAAGGTTCCCTCGAATACCTTCCTCATCGGAAGAAGGCGCTGAGGAACCTGCCGCCTCTCTTTCGCGATCGACATCCTGGGTTCCACCATGTGGCAGTAGAGAATGCCAAACCTGTTCAATTCCCGCACCATATGAAGTCCGAGTTCCTCTGGCTTCGAGTCCCAACAATCCAGATGGTCTGCAAAGGGGGAGAGCCGAATCCCCACCCTGTCAGCTCCGATCTCGTTCGCCACTGCCTCGACCACTTCTAGCGCAAAGCGGCACCGCTTCTCAAGGCTGCCGCCGTACTCGTCGTGCCGATCGTTGACGCTGTCCTTCATGAATTGTTCGATGAGGTATCCGTACGCTCCGTGGATCTCTACTCCATCGAATCCTTGCAGAAAACAAGCTTGTTCTACTTAACTACCACATCAACTTTTTGCAGCAGATAATACCAAAAAGGCTAGTAGATGACAATCAATTCACTGCTCACTAGCTTCAATAGCATTCCTCGCAGCAGTTCTGAAATCGTTGACAATTTGCGGGATCTCCTCTGTTCTTAATCTCCTCGGAATAGAGTACTGTTGACTACCCTCTTCGCCGTTCACAGAAGGCACCGGCTTGTCCGTGCAAGAGATGGGATCTTGTCCATTAGGCTGATACCCTGTCAGTTTAATTAGCACACACAATTCTCCTTCAGGCTCTTGGTGTAATCAAATTGAAGTCCATTATCAAAAGAAAGAACGTGCCTCACTCAGACGCTCACCCGTGTTGGAGACCCTGCCGCAATGCCAGATCTGGCAGAAGAAGATGCCACCCTTCGCGTGCACAGCGTCCACAATAGGCTTCCATGCCTCCACCTGTTCTGTTGTCCAGATACCAGGAGTATGTGGATACCTAGGTGCAAAGGAAATCAAAACCTCAATGCAGAGAAATGGTAGTCGACGCTCTCCTCGAGTGACGGGTGCGACTAGCTCGGAGAGAGGAACAGATGGTGATAATTACCCTTGAGCAGTGTCTGAAACCCCAGTGGCTTCAGCAATGAGAAATCCGCCATTGCTAGTCCTCTGCGAGTAGTGCAGAATAGCATGTGGCTGGGGAAGACAGCCGTAAGATCTTGATCTTGTGAGCGGCGCCATGACAATCCTGGATCGGTTGAAACAATGAGGTGGGAAACATATAAACTTTTCCGATCGGCTAACAACATAAAAAAATGCGGATCCAAGGCGAAGGAAATTTGAACAAGTTTTGGGAGTAGCGAAAGATGAAAAGCAAAGAAGAATCGCGTCTAGGGCTTGTCACAAACCTGTGCAATAGATTAAACCTCCCCATCTTGTATGGAGTCAGAAGAGGAATGACGGCCATCGCAAAGATTAGGAGCAGGAAGGTTGATGTTTCTTCTTGGATTTGCTACGGCGGCTGTAGTAGAGGAAGATGATCGCGTGCGAGGATGAAGTAGTGAAGGGCGGAGAGGCAGTGTTGAGAAAGCGATCGGCCGTCTGGAAGGTGCGAGTGTATGGTGGGTTTAGTTTAGTTTAATTAACTGTGGATTGTTTCTCTTCTATGTGCAATAGTTGGCTCGATCGCTTCCACAGCGCTACTACTAAGTACTAACAACGTGCGTTGGTTATTCTTCTGCCGTAACCCAGCGAGCGTGGAACATCACAAGTAAAAAATGAAATGATAACTTGGAAAAATTCAAATAACAAGAACACGGTGTTTTCCTAGTGAAAAATTGATAAAGGGCTTATTAATATATATTTTCGCATATAACTTGATTCTCACCTTTAATTTAAATGTACATACTTTTATTTATTTATTTAAATTAAAAAATAAAAATAGAGATCACGTGATGTATGTAAATGACAAGATGATGTTGGGCTGGTGTGGACACAAGAAGGATTATTTGAAACAAAGGCTCATTTATAAATTCAATTTGAATTAAGATCTTGATATTTTTTTTGGGTATTAAAATTGTATATTGAGAAAATATACTCTAGATTTACCTAAATAAACGGGAATACTTGAATGCAAATCCATCGAGACTCTAACAATTCCAAATTAAAAATATTCTTCAAAAATGGAATCTGATTGTAGCATACACTTGTTTGAGCATCTTTGGTGTATCAATGTTCCTTTTGCCTATAAGCTTATATTTATTACCATATCCATACTCTTAAACATCAGGTGGACAGTTTAATTACCAACTAAACCTGGAGGAATGTTGATATCTAAACCTGGTGTACCCATAAAATTTGAATTCGATAATTGTTATTAAGCTGCAACATAAACTTGAACCGAAAAAGTGGATTTGATAGACTTAGCAAGCTTGGCATCTAATACCCTCTTCACTGTGTTTTATGTCACAAACAAGCTGAGTCATGCCAACACCTTTTCTATCATTGTGATTTCACTCAGTAGTGTCGACTCATATCAGCAGCATTCTCAAGATCAACAGCCCAACAATGACCTCCGGGAGCAATGGTGCTTGGCTTTTGAAGGTAAGTAACACGCACAGTGATTTCTAATCGCTAATAATTTTATCATGGTGGCAGATATTGAATTCCAGAAATGAAGCTATCTTCAATAGTACGAAGGCCTGCCCAGCAAGAACCTCTAGTCCTCTAGACTTGCCCTTGCAAACCTCAGTGATCTAAGACTTGCACAAAATTCTACCTAGTCAACTTAAAGTTAACACTGATGGTGCATGGAATGAAGGCTTGAACGAGACTGGTATTGAATATATTGTTAGAGACGTTAATGGATAGACTCTACTAGTGGTTGCGGTTTATGCCCAATGTCAAAATGCACTTCAAGTATTGGCTATCAAATCAGCCTTTCTCTACATCAATAATAGCTTAGAACTTCAAAGCTACAAGATCATCATTGAAACTAACTGCTAGAAAGCCACATATCTCATTTCTCCGGATTCATAGCACCCTCACGCTGTCTCAAATATTTTGAATGAAATATCATTTCTCTGTACTAAGAAGGATATTAGGTTTGATTGTAAATGTAGGGAGCTTATTGCGCCAGCTGACAACTGGTTGGCAAAATATACTAAAAGCTCCAAATCTTATTTTCCTGGCCAACTGAGCTAGCTAAACTGTTGTATTCTAACATTTTAATACAGTAAATATACTAAAAAGCTCCAAATCTTATTTTCTTGGCCAACTGAGCTAGCTAAACTGTTGTATTCTAACATGTTAATACAGTGACTTTGAAGTTGTTTTGATTAAAAAAAAATCTAGGCAACTCAAAAGTACCAACAGTTCATTGCCCAGAAATCTCATATCCACCTAAACTTAGCAAAGAATGTTGTTTTTTATTAAGAGAATAAAAATGCAACTGATGACTTAAATGAAACTCACGATTTGCAGCTTACTTGTCATCCCATCCAGCTCAACACTGAATTTTCCAACAATAAAAACAATCGATGGAGAACCCGTCAAACACATCTGACAAGATAATAGTTCAAAAATAGAAAATGGCTTACAAAATCAACATATGAATCATTCTGCAAAGGAAACGGTAAACCCAAATCTCATTAGGAAAATTTTCAAAACAAGTCTAGGTAAAGGGCGAATGCTACCGTAAACAGAAGACTCATTATTAACCAGCATCAACCCCCGAAAACTAAGCTTTCAAACGATTACGAATCATCCTTTAAAGAAACGGTAAACCCAAATCAAATGCTATCATAAAGAGGAGATTTGATCACTATCCAGCATCAACCCCCTGAAATCTAAGCTTTCAAACGATTACGGATCATCTGGACAAGACTCACAGCGAATCGTATGAGGGAGCATGACTTCCCTGCGGACGAGTCGCCGATCAAGAGGAGCTTGAAAAGGTAATCACTGGGAGCAAACAGATCGAAAACGATCAGACCTAGAACGTTAAGAAATCCAAGAAAAGAAAAGGACCAAGATATGCTTCATATATAAAAGGATAATGGTTGGTTCCTCATTGCTGCCATTGTACTTTCATCTTGTGCTATAGTAGGAGATTATTAAGGTTCCTCTTCTGTTAGAACAGCTTAAATTAGATCCTGTAGTATGTTTGCCTTGGTCACAACAGTAGTAAGTTCACCGTTGGCCAAGGCTTAGCTCTTGAAGGTGTTCTTCTAGATGCCAGGCCAGTTAAGATTCGACTAAGCAATAGTATATTGGCCTTTGTTGGTCTGTAAATCTTTTGACAATTCTTCTCCATCCATATTTATTTCTACAGAATATATAGTACATTTACCAACAACAAAGTTGGGCTTAATTGTGATGTTCAACTGTGCACAGTGTGAACTCTATCTCTCTTTAATCTGTCGTAAAGAATCATTATTTCAGCATTTAGAAGGCTGAGGCTTCAAGAAATGGATAGTCGGTATATCCAACCACAGGATCAGGAGTGGAGAAAGTGCTCCAATCGTACTTGTTGAGTGGTGCATTGAGCTCGAATCTTATTGGCAAGTCAGGATTCGAAATGAACAGCCGCCCGTAAGAGACCAGATCGGTGTATCCTTCGGCCACCACCTTGTTACCTTCTTCCCGGTCGTACCCACCAGCGGCGATGAAGGTTCCCTCGAATGCCTTCCTCATCGGAAGAAGGCGCTGAGGAACCTGCCGCCTCTCTTCCGCCATCGACAACCTGGGTTCCGTCATCTGGCAGTATAGAATGCCAATCCTGTTCAATTCCCGCACCATATGAAGTCCGAGTTCCTCCGGCTTCGAGTCCCAACAATCCTTGTCGTCTGCAAAAGGGGAGAGCCGAATCCCCACCCTGTCAGCTCCGATCTCGTTCGCCACTTCCTCGACCACTTCCAGCGCAAAGCGGCACCGCTTCTCCAGGCTGCCGCCGTACTCGTCGTTCCGATCGTTGACGCTGTCCTTCATGAATTGTTCGATGAGGTATCCGTGCGCTCCGTGGATCTCTACTCCATCGAATCCTTGCAGAAAACAAAGGTTGCACTCCTTAACTACAACACTTAAGCGTTTGCGTCCGAGAATATACCAAGAAAGCTAACAGATGTCAATCAATTCGTTGCTCACCAGCTTCAATAGCATTCCTTGCAGCAATTCTGAAATCGTTGACAATTTGCGGGATCTCCTCTGTCCTTAATCTCCTCGGAGTAGAGTGCTTTTCACTACCCTCTTCGTCATTCATAGAAGGCACCGGATTGTCCGTGCAAGAGATGGGATCTTGTCCATTAGGCTGAAACACTGTCAGTTTAATTATTAGCACACACAATTCTCCTTCAGGCTCTTCGTGTAATCAAATTGAAGTCCATTATTAAAAGAAAGAAAGTGCCTCACTCAGACACTCACCCGTGTTGGAGACCCTGCCGCAATGCCAGATCTGGCAGAAGAAGATGCCACCCTTCGCGTGCACAGCATCCACAATAGGCTTCCATGCCACCACCTGTTCCTTTGTCCAGATACCAGGAGTATGTGGATACCTAGGTGCAAAGGAAATCAAGACCTCAATACAGAGAAATGGTACTCGACGCTCTCCTCGAGTGACAGGTGCGACTAGCTCGGAGAGAGGAACAGATGGTGATCAATTACCCTTGAGCAGTGTCTGAAACCCCAGTGCCTTCAGCAATGAGAAATCCGCCGTTGCTAGTCCTCTGCGAGTAGTACAGCATAGCATGTGGCTGGGGAACGCTGCCGTAAGATCTTGATCTTGTTAGTGGCGCCATGACAATCCTGGATCGGTTGAAACAATGAGGCGGGAAACATTTAAGCTTTTCCGATCGGTTAACAACATCATAATAAACATGCGGATCCAAGGCGAAGGAAATTTGAAGAAGATTTGCGAGTAGCGAAAGATGAAAACCAAAGAAGAATCGCGTCAAGGGCTTTTCACAAACCTGTGCGAGAGATTAAACCTCCCCATCTTGTATGGAGTCAGAAGAGGAATGACGGCCATCGCAAGGATTAGAAGCAGGAAGCTTGAGGTCTCTTCTTCGATTTGTTACGGCGGCTGTGGCCTGTGGTCGAGGAGGATGATCGTGTGCTTGGATAAAATACAGAAGGGCGGAGAGGGAGCATTGATGCTTGATACTCACCACCACTAACTGCTAGGAAGCGGTCGCCCGCCTCGAAGGTTCGAGCCAGCGAAGCGAGTCAAACATTGAAAAATTCGTCTTCGGACATGTGACGTAAGATGTAGCGTCCGTTTTTTCTCCAACGGCCCACCCCTCGCCGCAAACCCAACCCAGCCTAACGCCATCGAGCCATTTACACGATTATGATCTCTATTTTTTAAAAGTTTTTAAAAAAAATTTAAATATAAAGACATTTGAATTAATTCACATGAATTCTATGAACAGATCCTTTATCAAATTTTACTAGGTTGGCATGTACTCTAGTTTTTTTTCCCTAAAATACCATTTCGATTTTTACTATGAAAGTCTGGTTCCAAGCCATTTTTTAACATTTGAAACGATCTGAACGTTTCAATTTTTAATTAAAAATTAAAAATTAAATAATAAAAAATAGTGATGATTTGAAATGCTCAAGTATGTAACAAATAGATAAAGTGAGGCCTTATGAGGCTCCAACAAAATAGAGGGGTGCCAAAATATATACATGGTCAAAACATTTCGTTCTAAAGGAAACAACAAAATTCTATGCGTGTGTGATACTTTAATTTGTTGAAAAAAAAAATAAATTTATTTATAGTCATGTCCCTGTAGGAATTATAATATTTAGTGCATGCAGTAAAATCTACCAACTAGTTTGCAACCTGTTCGACTCATGTTTCACAAAATATATAGACTGCGTTCGGCGTAATTAAAACTTTTAGTTTTTGCTTGTTAAAAAAGTGCTGGTTGAAAAATAGCTGGTTGAAAAAGTTAAAAGGTGTTTGACTAAACTGTTATATTAGTTAATTTTTTTAACAAATATTTAAAAATAATTTTAAATTTAATATTTTTTATTAAAATAATAATTTTATTATTGTAAAGATATACGAATATAAGTGCGGACATAAGATGTAAAAAAAAAATAGTTAGAAAGTAGCCAAAAGTAGCTCCCTCCCAATTTTCCAAACCCTTGCTGCTTCTAGGTTCCAAACCTAGAAACAGCTTGCCAAACACTTCAACTTTTCAAAATCAACTATTTTGACCAGCAAAAGCAGCTGACCAGCTATGCCAAACAAGGCCATAGACCTTTGGTATATTTGTAATGAAGAGATATCGCCATGCTTGACAGACTACTAAAAAAGATATAGTGATGGAGGTTGACCTTAAGCCCGTTTCCTTGAAAAGAAAGAAAAATAGAAAGAAAGAAAAAAGAGAAAAAAAGAAAAAGAGGGAAAAAAAAAGAAAATTCCATCATGTAAAAATCATATGTTTAGTTGCTGAATGGGAGAGAGGGACTAGCGGCTTGGGAAGAGGGGAGTGGCAGCAGGAAGAGGGGGCGACAGCGACGGGAAGAGGGGAGTGGCGATGAGGGCAGGGGCTTCAGATGGGAGATGGGAGCAGCAACGAGAAGAGAGTGGGTTTTTTCGACAAGAAGAGGGGAGGAGGAAGTGCAAGTGGGGGAGAGGAGGAGAGGCAGCGAGAGAGGAGAGCTGCAAGGCAAGAAGAGTTGAGGAGAGGTAGCAGAGTGACAGGCGTGCAAACAGGAGTGTTGTTTCATTTGTTTCACCCAATTTACGGTGAAACATTTTTGAATTGCTTTTTTTTTCCTTCCAAGGAAATGGTGGAAAACCATTCTTTCTTTCCCCCACTGGTTTTCCCTCAAAGGAAACATACTCTAAGTGATGTTTATGGATGGATCAACCTAGGGTATATGGCTCTAGTTGTTTTTTAAGTAAGTAAATAAACTCAATGATGCAGGAGAAGACAACATCGAAAAGGGGGAAGATCTCAACCAAAAAATACCCCCCCCCCCCCAAATTTTCTGCGAGGCAATCACAGGTAGGCCGTGAATGCAGACACATGCATGATCTCCTCGGCGCAAAACATGAGCAGCAGACGCAAACAAAGTCACAACTGTGCGCCCAAGCACGGGCATGCAGTGAGCATCGCTGCAAATCCCAACGGACAGAGGCACGGCCGTGCGCCAATGCGCAAGCAGGACAAGCAAGCTGTGAACGCCTCGGCAAAATCTAGCGCACAAATGCACTGGCATGAACATGATCATGGGTAGGCCGTGATCTCCTTGGCAAAAAATAGAAAAATCGGTGATTTCGAACACGAACACAGTCACGGCCGTGAACACCATCATGCCCCGGCCTTGAATGTATCGACGAAAAGCGGCAATTCCAGGCGTGAAGCGGAGTACGGGTGTTGTTCCAATCCAGATCCCGGTCACGGCCGTGATATGAACACCATCACGGCCCGACCATAAACACCTCGGCGGAGTCCAGTGCACCAGATCACAGCTGTGAATGCCATCACGGCCAGGTTGTGAACAACCCTGAAGATACAGAATTGCCCCGAAGACCCCGTTTCGACGTGCATCACCCTCCATACTATATTTCCCCATCCCAAGAGAACTCGAAGGAGCCCAACAAAATAACAATCTGGTGCTCCCAACGCTCAAGTCAACCATCGGACTGATATATGGGGGTGATTAGTCCTCTCTCGGTCCACACCGAGGTCCTCTAGCCCATGGGCCTCCCAACTCGACCCACTGAATGCCCGGCCTAAGACGGACACTATAACCAACTGAACAATACGGCCCAAGAGTAAGCCTCCACCGTGATGAACCAACCCACGATCTCAAAATTCTGCTGTTTTGTCATGGGTTGCTCCAAGCTCGTCTAGCCGCCAATGCAGCCCCCGTACAATCAGGAATCATGGACATGTGCCAGCTTCACTTTAGTGGGTAGGAGTTTATTTTATTTTGTCTTATGTAGCAGCTTGACCACTTTTAGACTACAAGAGTAGGTAGTTGTTAGGATTCAGCTTTTGTCTTATCCCCCCCCCCTCTCTTATCCTATAAAAGAGGAGGGTGGGGTAGCATTTATTTTTCAGTTCTCTAGTAGCGTTAGAGTTCTCATAGTAAGCTGAGTGGACCATAGTGGGTGCCTCGATTCTGAGGCTTGTAAGAGTCGTGGTCAGTGCCTCGACTCCAAAGTTTGTATTCCCTTTTATTGCAAGAAGTAAATCCCACCGCCTCTAGTGGGTCAGGTTCGTCTGTTTTCAAATTTGCATTGTGTTCTTCTTCCGCTGAGTTTTGTGCTCTTTCCCCTTCACCCTCACGAGCATCCGTACATCGGAGGCATGGAGCGATTTCGTGCTTGTGGTGTGTTCGCAGGCTCATAGGCGCGCGAGCTAAGCCCCGACTACCCACTGCGCTTAAAATTGCTTACTAAGAGGTTAGTGAGTGAATTTCATAGATTTGGGTGCCGTTTAGTTTTCTCTAGCATTAGTGTTGCCCCGAAAACGAATTCGCGTTGATTTCCTTATGTTTTTGTTGCACTTTCCGAATGCTTTTGCTTTCCTCGTTTTAAGACTCTCTCACGTTTTTCGAGCATCATGTAAGCACCGTAGAGTACGGAACTAAGGACCGACCCTCCTATAGTAGCTACATCACTCAAACTATAGCAACTAAAGTTATTGTAGAAAATGAGAATTGAGAGATTTGAACAAGATCACCTATGACCCCTTTGGGAAGGGACTGAACCCCTTTTGTTGTACATGCTCCTCCTGCTAGAGTTTTCTACTGTTGTTGGTATTTCTCCACCGTTTGCTGGTATTTGTTAATAAATCTTGTTCTCACTCTTGCCGTTATTTTATGCAGTTTACTTGTATTTCTCTATTGCTATTATAGTACAGTTTTTTTTTCCAGCAAACACACACACACAAAACAAAAGGGACCTTGCTAAGCTTCTGTAAGAAAATACCACATTTAATGGCAAGTTCTCAGCTTTTAGGTGTTAGCTGCACTTGTGATAACATGGTTCATTTCTGAAATTCACTGATTCTGAATTCTGCATTTACCTGTGATTGAAATTTTAATCAAATCTGCTGTGAGTCAAGGAGAATAGCTGCAAGCTTGGGAGGCTACCTCATCTACTAGGTAGAATTCAAGTTAGTCTATCCTTGAAGAAAAGTTGTCTATAACATCTATCTACTGAGTTCAGTTTAGCACTGTTGCTTACCACTGAACTTGGATACCTGGCTCCTATTCAAAGGACTACTCTCTATTATTGCCTTTTCTGGAAACAGCAAAAGAGCCTGAAAGCTGCATATTAGTTTGAGATTTATATGCAAACTACTAAGTTGGATTTCTGCACGTTGCTCGCTGTTTATTTCTTAGGGTCTTATGCTTGCTGCTAGGGGTGAGCACTGTTGCTTACCATTAGAATTTGCTAATATCTTCTCTACTATTTGCTGCAGGTAATTGCTGGCATCGCATCTCTACTTTGAAAACAACATCTAATAGTGAGGATTAAAAAACAAATTTCTCGATTTTGCTGTCTTTAGACAAAAATTGTCTCTAGTCTAATTGACCTTGAAATCTGAAGTTTCATCTACCACTGAGACTTCATAGTTCTATAACTTTCCGTTGAAAGCTGAATTTTTTGAAAAGTTGAGGATTTTTCGTTACTCGCTGAATTCATTTTCAAAGAATTTTTTCTAAAAAAAATATTCAAAGGAATTTCAAAAATTAGTATGGTGCACACTAGCAGCAATACTAATGTAGATGAAGCTGAACCCACTCTTGAAGATTCCTCTAAGGTTGAAGCCATGATTGCTACTATAACGACTAATTTGCAAAATCTGACCATGAGGATAGAAGGTTTAGAAAATAGGTCACTAGATCAACCCTTAAACCAAACTAGAGGTATGCCTAACTCCCATAGTGAGGAAGAAGACCAAGAAAGACCTCCCTATGTTCCACCACTTAGGAGACCTATTAGGGAAGGGCCAAGTAGGCAAAGGGATAGAAGCCAAAGGCACCATGAAAAATTTGTTAATCCAACTAGGTACCTCAACCTTAGGACGAGTCCACCAAGTGAAATCTATGATGAAGATCAACCTAGGAACCAAGAAGAAATCTTTTAAGTCCTTTAGAATTAACCCACCTACATTTGACTATTTGAGGGTAGTTTAGACACTCAAGCTTTCCTAGATGGGCTCATGTTGCTTGAACAATACTTCGAGTGTAGCTCCATATATGAATAATATATTGTTAAGGGGCTCCACTCAAATATATTGGCACAACCTAGAGCACCAACTGCAACGTAGTGGACTACCACCAAACACTAGGTGGGAAGAGATAAAAATCAGATTTAGGAAAAAATATATATCATCACACTATAGGCAGAGAGTATATGATCAATTATCCTGATTAACCGGAATGATTTTGTGCCAGAGAGTATATAAGTAAATTTGAGGACTTAGTGTGACCTATATAAAGACCCTTGGTTGACTTTGAATAGGTTAAAAAGTGGTTTAAGACTTGAAATTAGAAGAGCACTCATGTATTACCCAAACCATAACTTGAATGATACATTCCAACATGCTTGGGAGATTCAGTATAAGCTTAAGCAAATGAAGATTGCTTCACCACATGTGCCCAAACTCCAAACCAATACCTCTTTAATCATTGATAAGATGCTAAATAAAGAGAATCCCGTCACAACAACTCCTTAACATAGCGTTTCCTTGGATGGATAACTAGAAGAGAGGAATGGATATTAATAAAATCTTTTGTTTCCTTAAAGAGATCAAATAGAATGGACGGACAGATGGAGGGATGGATGCCAAAAAACTAGTCCCCAAAAATGGAAGGAAAATTGGGTGGATGCTCGCACGTGAAGCCTCTCTGTGTTTCCCCTGCCACTTGGCCTACTCATCACACTCGATGGGCGTCGTTCGTCTCCCACCCTCCCCCCGATGGTGTAGCTCGTCCCCCCACACATCCCCTCCCCCCCCCCCCCCCACGGGGTCTCAGCCGCTTCAGCCGGCGGCAAGGAAGAAAGTGTAAAAACAAAGATCTGGAAGCAAAAGATGGCAGATCTAGAAGCAAATTAGCATAGGGTGATTATCTGTCGCCGTGGAAAAGGAAGAAAATGTGGCCGTAATAAAATCGAAAGATTAAGTTCGCTGCTTCATTGTCTCATTAAAAATACAATTATGCCCTTATACAAGGGTTAATACACCAAACAGCCGTAATTATTTATTATACAAGGTCCACTTCTCCCAATACAGCCATAACCGAGTGTTACGGCTGTAATTACATGTCCCTGATCTCAATATGGCCGTAATCACATGTTGTTTTCTTACATCCCCCTTCAAGATGGAGTTTGATGAACATCCATCAAACCCATCTTGGGTAACAAATAAAAGAACACATGCGCAGCTAAAGATTTTGTGAATATATCTACTATCTGTTGCTTTGAAGATACAAAATTTGGTTGAATAAATCCTTGTTTGTATTGCTCTCTTACCACATGACAATCTATGTCAATGTGTTTTGTACATTCATGAAAAACTGGATTAGCTGTGATATGTAATGCAGCTTGATTATTACAATAAAGATGAATAGGTGTAGGAATCGTAATATGTAGCTCACGTAAGATATAAGAGATCCACAATATTTCACATACTGTCGTGGCCATACTTCATTATTCAACTTCAGCAGAAGACCTTGAAACCGTTGATTGCTTCTTTATCTTCCAAGATATTAAGGAAGAGCCAAAAAATATACAATAACCTGTTATGGACTTTCTAGATTGAATACAAGAAGCCCAATCTGCATCACAATAAGCTCTTATACAAAATTGATTATTTACACGAAAGAATAAACCTTTTGAAGGACAGCCTTTAAGATATCTAAGTAAATGCACAATAGCTTCCCAGTGATGTTTACAAGGGGTCTGAATATATTGGCTTAATTTTTTAACAGCAAAGGAGATGTTTGGTCTAGTGAAACTCAAATATAATAATCTTCCAACTAACCGACAGTAAGGTTCAGGATCTTCTAAAACATTTGTACATTCTAAGTGTAATTTCAATCCTTTTGAAAAAGGAACATCTAAGGGTTTAGCTCCCATCAAATCAGCATCTTGTATAATATCCAAAATATATTTTCTTTGGTTAACATATGTACCTTGTTCTATGTGAATAATCTCCAAACCCAAAAAATATTTAGCATGACCAATGTTTTTGATTGAGAAATGCTCATCCAAAAACTTTTTAACATCATCTATATCATCTTCTGTTGGCCCTATTATGAGGATGTCATCAACATACACTATCAAATATAAATGAGAACTTCCACAAGATTTTATGAAGAGACAATGATCATGAATGGACTGAATAAATCCATAGCCTTGTAATTTAAGAGTAAACTCTCTATTCCATTACCTAGAAGCCTGTTTCAATCCATATAGTGATTTCTTTAATTTACATACTTGTCCCGGTGAAACTCTTTTATATCCTTCAGGAGGAACCATATAAACTTCTTCATCCAAAGATCCATGAAGAAAAGCATTATTTATGTCCAATTGATGTATTGACCATTTAAGAGATGAAGCAACAGCAAATATAATACAAACAATAACAAGTTTTGCAACAGGAGAAAAATTTTCTTTATAATCTAATCCCTCAATTTGATTATATCCCTTTGCTACCAACCTTACTTTATATCTATCAATGCTTCTATCTGGCTTAACTTTTATTTTTAAAACCCATTTTGAGCCAATTGCTCTCTTTCCTATTGGCAAACTTGTAATTTCCCAAGTTTCATTCTTTTCCAAAGCTTCTAATTCATGTTACATTGCCTCGCTCCAATTCTTATCATCCTTTGCTTGATTATACGACTTGGGCTCACGCATAGCTGATATATTTGCTAAAAATGTCATGCATGTTGATGGCAAACTTGAACTTTGTATGTATGGAAAGGTAGGTGGTGTATATGAAGTTGCCCTAACAGCTAATGGTTTATCAACTTTAATATCTCCATTCATATCATCAGCTTGTGATACAAAATCATTGAGCCAAGTAGGTTTAGTTCTAATTCGTGTACTTTTCCTAATTTGAAGTTTAGGAATATCAGGTGTCTTTGTTTGAGTTGGAGGACAAAAGGAAGGTGTTGGAGAATCAGAAATTCTGTTTTCTGTTTGTATAGATTTCTGCACTTCAAAATCTAAATCATCTTCAATGACAGGTAAAGGAATATTATTTATTGGAGATTCTAAATGTTGATAGGGAAAAGTTTCTTCATGAAAGATGACATCCCTAGAAATATGAACACTTTTTGTATCTAAATCAAAGCATTTATAACCCTTCTGTTCGATGCCGTATCCAACAAAAATGCATTTAGATGCCCGCTTATCAAACTTTTCTTTGTGTGGAACATTGTTGGTAACAAAGCATAAATAACCAAAAACATGCATTGAATCATGTAATGGAGGATGGTTGTATAATAACTCATAAGGAGTTTTCCAATCTAAAATCTCTGTAGGAATCCTATTTATAATGTATGTGGCTGTAAGAATTGCTTCCCCCCAGAATTTTCGAGGCAAATAAGACTGAAACATGAGAGTTCTAGCAACTTGTAATAAATGTTTGTGTTTTCTTTCCACTACTCCATTTTGTTGGGGTGTAAATACACAAGATTTCTGATGCATAATTCCATTATCCTGAAATAATCTTTGACATTCATGAGTCAGAAATTCTGACTTGTTATCTATTCTAACTGCTTTGATGGATTTCTCAAACTAATTTTGAACCATTTTCAAGTAATTCTCAAGTATTTTGACAGCTTGACTTTTATGGTTCATCAAAAATGTCCAGGTTGCTCTACTAAAATCATCCACCACAGTAAGAATATATTGTCCACCTGAAATTGATGTTTGTCTATACAGTCCCCATATGTCAACATGTATGAGTTCAAAAATGCCTTTTGTTTTAATAGTACTTGACCAAAAAGGTAAGTTTAGCCATTGGACAAATATGACAAGGAATATTAGAAACATATATTTTTTTATTCAAAAAAATATATTTTTATTCGAAAAAATGTATTTCAATACATTGATAGAGGGATGTCCAAGTCGTTTATGCCATATATCACATCCTATAACATTGTGAACTATATTATGTTCTAAACATGATGAAGATGAACTAGATAAATTTTGTACCAAACTTGTGTATGTTTGAATTACATCAGATCTAAAAGATGACTTATTAAGAACATATAACCTCTCAATCGCATGTCCTATAGCCAATGTGTTTTTAATCCTCAGGTCCTACATAACACAATGTGAGGGATAAAACTCAAATTTGATATTTCCAATATTTGCAAGTTTACTCACTGATAATAGATTGAATTTAAATTCTGGTACATATAGCACTTCTATTAACAAGTTTATGATTCAAGATAACATTTCCAATATCCTTCACCAAATGTGCAGAATTATCTGATAAATAAATAGGGTTATTTTTGTCCAATTTAGTAAAATCCTTCATCAAAGATAAACTAGTACATATGTGGTTTGAAGCTCCTGAATCTATAATCCAAGAATCTGAATTCATGAAACCAAAATTAGGACAAGTATATGCATGTCTTTTTGTATCAACACCTGCATAATCTTCAAATTGCGCACAATTCACCATAAGTGGATCAATTTGAGTTTTTCCTTTCATTAGCTTTGTCAGCTCTTGTCTGATTATCTCAAATAATGATGCCTTGTCTATGGTTTCTACAGCATTCTCAAACTCAGTAGTGTTTGCTGCAAGTTTGTTTTAACTTCTGAACCTTTTTCTCTTCTAATCCATTACTCCTTTATACCAATCAGGATATCCAAGTATTTTGAAACATGTTTCTTTGGTGTGACCATTTCTATTACAATGTTCACATCTCAATTTTCTTTTGTCCATATAACCCTTTTTTTTAAATTCATTCTGCTGTTGTTACCTCTGTGCATTTCATGATATATAGTACTCATTGCAATGTTCTTAGATCCTTCCATAAATTCAGCATGAACTTCTCTTTGTTTCTCTACACTTAAGATCATAGAGTAGGCTTTATTCACACTTGGCAAAGGGTCCATCACAAGTATCTGATTTCGGATGTGATCATAACTATCATTTAATCCCATCAAAAATTGCATAAGTTGATTGAGAGCAGTAAAATCAGAAATCTGCTTTCCGGACCCACAATTACATTTTGGAATTGGCATAAGAGAAGCTAATTCATCCCATAGTCGTTTGAGTCTAGTATAGTATTTAGCAATTGTCATATTTCCTTGTGATATTGAAGCAATTTCCCTCTGTAGCTGATATAACAAAAGTCCATTACATTCACCAAATCTTTGTTCAAGATCTAACCATAAATTTCTAGATGTGTCGGCGTAAAGAAAAGCATCAACAATTTCTTTGGAAATTGAATTTAACAGCCATGAGATAACCATACAATCAACTCGAACCCACTGTTCATAATCTTCAGAATCAGAGTTAGGTTTTAAGTATCTTCCATCGATAAAACCTAACTTTAGTTTCGTTCCTAAAGCAATCTTAACCGATCTACTCCAAGAGAGATAATTATCACCGTTCAAAGGCGTGGTGACAAGAATCATACCTAGATGATCAAAAGATTCTAAGGTAAGGTAATCCCCATCGCTTCTTGTCCTTGATCCTCGATCTGCAATAGAAGATCCAGACATCTACTTCGTGGTCAACTCCAAGATAGAAAATCAGAAAATCAGCTAGAAGAGTATCTCTTTCTTTCTCCTCAGTCTCCCTCTGATACCATGTAAAAACAAAGATCTGGAAGCAAAAGATGGCAGATCTATAAGCAAATTAGCATAGGGCGATTTTCTGTCACCATGGAAAAGGAAGAAAATGTGGCCGTAATAAAACCGAAAGATTAAGTTCACTGCTTCATTGCCTCATTAAAAATACAATTATGCCCTTATACAAGGGTTAATACACCAAACGGCTGTAATTATTTATTATACAAGGTCCACTTCTCTCAATACAACCGTAACCAAGTGTTACGGCCCGTAATTACATGTCCCTGATCTCAATATGGCCGTAATCACATGCTGTTTTCTTACAGAAAGCCTACTCATCTCGCTTGGCGAGCAGGCAGAGCGCTCAAGGCGACGGAGCAGCTTGGCGAGACAGACTGCAGTTCCTCCGCCCCCTTGGAGCTCGTCCGTCCCCTCGCCCTCATCGCCGACAGCAAGGAAGAAAGCCCCTTGACCCTGGAAGAGGCGGTGATGAGAAGGCGGATCTTGGCGAGCTTCCGAACGCGACGGATGGAGGAGGAGTAAGCGCGGCCCCGAGCGGCCGCTTTCACCTTTGCCAGTGAAGAGGGTAGTACGGAACCGTTGCCGAAGGCAAGATCCATACCGGAGGACACTACTGAAGACTTTGCCACCGCTGAGGCTCCGCCCGAACCCGTTGATGTGGCGTCTTGGACACCCATGAAGGTGGCCATGGCCGCCACTCCATCAAATAGTGGCGCACCGCGCGGTTGCCTCCTCCGTTTCCAGATCCGTTTCGATCAGATCTCTGAATCGATCTTGCGCCTTCGCCGGCGATCGCTGCTCGGAACCAGGGCTTGGACCGGAACGATTGGCTGCGTCGCGTTGCGTCGGCTCCGTCGTTTGCCAGGGTGCATGGTGCTTTGATTGCGCGCTGGAGCAGCTCCTCCGCCCCCCACTGATGGAGCTCGTCGGTCTCATCCGCTTCTACTGGTGGCAAGGTGACAGAGCTGGTAGGGGGTTCAAGGCGACGGAGCAGCTCAGCAGAGTGGACTGCCCGTCCCCACCTCTCCCTCAGCAGGAGTTCGAAGTCTGTTCCGCTCCCCACCCTCCCACCGGGCCGCCCCACCTAAGTCCGTTCCACTCCCCACTCTCCCGCCTGACAGCCCCACCCCCCGCGGAGCTAGGTAGCGAGGCCAAGCCTCCCCCGCTCAGGAGTTTGAAGACCCCTTCCCCACGTTGCCGCACGCTCGTAACCGTTCCGCTCCCCACTGTCCACTGACCACAAAAGGTCTACGCACGTTACTCTGGACACGTGAGAATCATGTGATGCTTCCCTATGGATCATATATATCTTTTCACTGTAGATTGTGCATCCGCTCCCTCTACTTTTAGATCCTTTTAATGAAACAGAGTGTAAGGGTACAAACACCAACACACCCCCTAAGGATAAGACTCCTTTGACCCAAAACAATAATAAGATTATTTGCCACAAATGTTCACAACCTAACCTCTTTACCCAAAACTGCCCTAAGAGAACCTTGATCATAACTGAAGATAATTTAGGAGAAGAACCTGAACAAGAATCAATAGAATCACTTGAATCAGAAAGTTATACCCTTGATTATAACAATGAGGAAGAACCTCAACAGTCCACCCTAGCATGTACCTTTGGTGAGAGTGTTTCTGTTGAAGACCGACATCGCACTAGTATTTTTTACACATACACAAAGTGTAATGACAGTGTATGTAAGACTGTGATTGATAGTGGAAGTAGTCTAAATAACTTTGTAATGACAAGGTATGTAAGACTGTGATTGATAGTGGAAGTAGTCTTAATGCTATTTCTAGGTCAATTGTAACTAAGTTTGAACTTAGCCTCAAATGCATCCAAAACTATATAATATTTTCTGGATTGACCAAACCAATCTACTCGTGAGTGAGCGTGGTCAACTCCCTTTGATGCCAACCACTTGTACAAATACATGGGCAGCATGCTTAATCGCCCACTTCAGCCACTATTTAGGCACTACATGCTTGAATCGTCCATCAAGAAACAAGCTAAAATTGCTGCCAAGGAAGAGATTACTTGACTCCCCATACCTGTCACTAAGAAGCAAGCATGCACCACCCGCATTCCCCAATGAGAAAGAGCCAACAATTCAAGAATTAAAACCGACCCTCTATTTCAAACCAAGGAAAATCTTCACCGTCCAAGTTAGGGGCAAATGGGTGAATATTTTTTTGTAAATGTTAAAGGACTGAGGTTAAAATTGCTTGTACTTGTTATGCATCAGATGGTGCATTTCTTATTATAATTTTTAGGGGTGCTCATGCGGTTTTTCCAAACCGAACCAATCGATGAAAACCAAGAACCGATCCCGAATTGATCGTAGATTGGTTCGGAGAAAACCAAAAAACTGATCCCAAACCGATTTTTCGGTTAACCGACTTTTTGATATGGTTAATGGTTAACTGTATTTTTTTATATATAAAAGAAAAATATTTAAAATTATAAACTAATTTAAGATAAAAAAAAATATAAATATTTATGGTTAACCATTGGTTTTTAGGAGTTAACCAGTTTGATCGATTATATAAATATAATTATTTTTATATATAAATAAATATTTTATATAAAAATACATTATATACTAGTTCGGTCGGTTAGCCGGCGGTTCGGCCAAGTCCAGAACTATAACCGAACCGGTAACCAATCAATGGGTAGAAAAATCGACTGCTTAAGGCCTCGTTTGGAGCTGCGGGCCAGCAGCTTCTGCAGGCCGCACCCGCTATTTTTCAGAATCTGTTGCGTTTGGTTCGCAGCTTCTCGGGCCGCCTCTTTTTCCAGCCAGCCAACTCTTCGGCGCTTCTTTCGCCCGCGGAAGAACTCGTGAAAGAAAAAAAAACATCATTGACAACGTTCCTCGCCTCCTCAGCCTCGACCCCCAAGCCCCTTCCGCCTCCTTCCAGATCTCTTCCGCCTCTTCTGATTCTCCAGGCTTCGACCACGTTCCCCGCCTCCTCAGCCCCGACCCCCAGGCCCCAAGCCCCTTCCGCCTCCTTCCAGATCTCTTACTCCTCAGCCTCATTTTATCTGGTGCAAAGAATCCTGCCAAGTGTCGAAATGTCAAGCATCGCAAGGAAGAAGATAACGAAGAAGGTGAAAAAACTTTAGGAGGCTTTTAGGAGGAAGATGGGAAAAAAACCCACGAGAATGAAGATGGTATTTGAGTTCTGAATGAGCAAGTTTATTTGTGGTGTTGTTAATCAAGTTTATTTGTAGAATATGAATGCAGGAAGTGATGTTGACTCATGTGCTCAGCTTTGAATTTTGTCTTGCATCATAGTATTTCATAGATAGATAATTTATGTAAAAATATTTAAAAAATAACACTATTTTAATCAAATAATTTTTTTTATGATACTTTTTATTATATTTGATAATTATATAAAGATGTTTTTAAAATATTTTATTTATGTCATATATTACTTAATTTTAAATGCATATATAAATTTTTATTTATCCAGCCAACAATTTATCCAAACAGTCTTCAGCTTAACTAATTGATTTCCATTCTTTCAGTCATCCTTTTCCCCTCCCACGGTCGATTAATAACAAAACGGATTATTCCGATATATAAAATATAAATTCCAATGGCTTTTGTTTGCTACTATAACCTTCCTGACCACGATTTCCTTCCAGGCATTTTACCTGCAAATAAGAAATTCTAATGATACTAAAAAAATAGTGGGTTCCATCGTTTCTATGGTTACTTCTTAAACGGTGAGGTCCTCTCTATACACCGGAGCCTCTTCTTTCATTTAATCAAAGGGTATTGTGAACTTGTATAGTTCACACTCTTTGGCTCTACCCATCAACTATAGAGTAATAGTTCTTTTCACAATAAGAGTTATCCATACAGTGACGGCATTTAATTAGGAAAGTTGGCTAGGTAGCTGACCCTCTTAGGAAAGTTGGCTAGGTAGCTGACCCTCTTAGTCCGTTCTTTTAACAATTAACAATAGGAGCATAATCTTTTTGCTTCTTTTCTTATAATACCATTTCTTCTGCTTATACCATTTCCTCTGCTTAATGGATAACTATTTGCTACCAATGAGGAATTGCTTTTCATCTCAAATCTAGTTAATTGGATTTGCACCAATGGAAACCATAAATTCCATACACAATATGGGTATATGATAGATCTTTTCCATTTATCCTATTCATTGGTACCGGTCATTAATACTGGAAAATCGTCTTATTTGTTCGAACTCATGATCTGAACGAGTCGCACATACACCCTAGTACATGTTCCTCGACGCTGAGGACATCCTCTAAGAGCGGGAGATTTCGTAACATTTCTTATTGGCTGTCTTGCATTTCTAATAAGTTGTTTAATAGTTGGCATGTCGTATACGTATATATAGTCGTATATATGTATATATAGAGAATAGAATGGGTTGGTTTAGATCGATCTCAACCTGATGATTGATGATTATGAATTTTTTCTATTCAATATAAAATCACAGAAAATTCGAATTATGGTTTGAAATGGATTTACACGAAATCCCCAGTATTTTCATTTTCGACCGCTACAAGATCAACAATGCCATGAGCTTGGGCTTCTGTTGCTGACATAAAAACATCCCTTTCCATGTCTTCGGATACAACCCATAAAGGCTTGCCCGTTCTTTGTACATAAACCTTTGTGAGGGTTTCGCGAAGTTTCAGTAGTTCTTCTGCTTCCAGGATAAATTCCCCTGCTTGGGCTTCATAAAAAGAACTAGCAGGTTGATGAATCATAACCCTAATGATATTGATATAACATCATGAACAGTTCTTCTATCTCGCATGATTGGGCTAAAGGAAGGAAAAAAAAATAACAAGAGGAAAAAGAAAATAGAATTGAACAACCGTACAGGCACCTTTTGTGCGTTGCATACGGCTCCGTAATGAAATTTACTTTATTCTTCTCTTCTATTCTATCGAAGAAAGAGAATCCATCTGATCCAGATCGTTGAATGATCCATTTACCATCCTTCCTTTCGTAGGAGGAAAAAGATAAAAAATACTATGATGGTTCTGTTGCTTTATATATTTATTTTATCCGTGATTTAGCAATTCCAAAGTTCCTTTCTGATATGATCAAATAAGGAAAACTGATCTTTTTTTTTTCGTACTCTTTCATAAGATAAATATCAGAAAGACACTTCTGGTGTGGAAGAAAAATGGTTTGTGACGCTGAAATGTATCCCCGACACATAAAATCAACAAATCGGAAATAACCTTTGTTTCATACTACTATCTCGATACAAAATCTCATGTTATGAAAAAACAATAATATAATGGTTTGTTCATATCGAACTCGAAGTGCCATGCTATTATTACTTATTATTCATATTCAATATGTTCAATATGGCGAAGGCATAGTCTTTCTTTTTTTTTTCAAATAAAAACTCATTGGCGCCAAGCGTGAGGGAATGCTAAACGTTTGGTAATTTCTCCTCCGACCAGAATGAAAGATCCCATTGAAGCGGCTAATCCCATGCATATTGTATGCACATCGGGCGGCACAAATTGCATAGTATCATAAATAGCTATTCCTGGGATTACCCATCCGCCGGGAGAGTTTATAAACAAATAAAGATCCCTAGTATCATCTTCTATACTGAGATATACCATGAGACCAACAAGTTGATTCGAGATCTCGCTATCAACCTCTTGGCCTAAAAAAAGTAATCTTTCTCGATGAAGTCGGTTGATTAGGACAAAATTGTATCCTTTCGAAACCGTACGTGCACCTTTGGATGCATACGGTTCAAAAAAAAAATTGCGAAAAAAGAATCAATGTGTCGATTCCAGTTCTATTTCTTTTTTCTGTAATAGAATGGTTTTTGTTTTTCTAATCTAATTCTAATAAAGTAAAGTGAAGCTAATTCTAATAAAAATAAAGTAAGGGGTTTTTCTTCCATTTTTCAAAAAATATGAGATGAGTTTTGGCTTCTTTACCTATAAAAAAAAGAATTTAGAATTTACTGAACTTCTTGAAATTGAACTAATCTCTCTCATTGATGTATTGTTTCATCGACATTCAAATCACGATGTAATTTTCTTGTTCCTGAATGGGCCCTTTCAATTCTTCTTTCAATTCTTTTAGGTTCATGTTCTACTCCGGGAAAAGATCTGTCCGAATTCTATTTGCACATATAGGGCAAATGCTCTCAGTACCACTTCTTTTTGTTACGACTTCTTTTTTTTCAATTCGTTTCATGCCTTTTCCCAAGCATTCGATCGATTCATCATACCAGTGTATTCCGTTGGTTATTGGTTGGACGTTTGAAATCACTTCTATAGTAAGGATAAGAATCGTTTATGATACAAGTGGTAATCATACATATATTACCAATTTGTTACGTTACCAATTTGGTATTTTCTGAACGGAGCCTGGATACTTTATTTTGATTTTTCCAAGTCAACCATAAATTCTCCTAATTAATGATCCCCAATATCAAAAAATTGATCTAATTGCACTTCACGCTCCGAATGATTGATGGCTCACTCAATACAATATTTCTTGGGCGAAACAGAGGATATCCCGATCGGGGGAGAGAACGGGTAAATTCCATATGACCCAATATGTCTGACAAGTCGCACTATACGTCAACCCAAACTGCATCTTCCTCTCCAGGACTCCGAAAAGGTACTTTTGGAACACCAATGGGCATTAAATTAAAGAAAAAATTGAGTACTATACTTCACTTTAATATGGAAACGTAACAATGGCTTTATCGTCTTTATCCCTTTTTCTCTTTATTCTATTTTATACATAGATTGAAAGGTTTATAGAGTAAGACAGAATGAATAAATCCAAATTTTCACTAACGGATCAATCGTTGGAATCATAAACAAGTATCTATACATTTGTTTCCCGAAAGTAGGAGTAATCCTCCCATTGCGTATTGGTACTTATCGGGTATAGAATAGATCTGCTTCTCTTTGTTCTCACGAACAGAATTGTTCCGTTATTTTCAATGGAACGGATATTAACCCTTTCTCATACAGAATCTACTCAAAAGGTTAAGTAGTTAAGTATATATATAGTATAGTTTTTAGTCTTTTCCAATGCGATAAAATAAAGTGACATAGTGTCTATTTTTCTTTGATAAAGGGGTATTTCCATGGGTTTGCCTTGGTATCGTGTTCATACTGTCGTATTGAATGATCCCGGTCGATTGCTTTCTGTCCATATAATGCATACAGCCCTAGTTGCCGGTTGGGCCGGTTCGATGGCTTTATACGAATTAGCGGTTTTTGATCCCTCTGACCCTGCTCTTGATCCAATGTGGAGACAAGGTATGTTCGTTATACCCTTCATGACTCGTTTAGGAATAACCAATTCGTGGGGTGGTTGGAGTATTTCAGGAGGAACTGTAACGAATCCGGGTATTTGGAGTTATGAAGGTGTGGCGGGAGCACATATTGTGTTTTCTGGCTTGTGTTTCTTGGCAGCTATCTGGCATTGGGTGTATTGGGACCTAGAAATATTCTGTGATGAACGTACGGGCAAACCATCTTTGGATTTGCCTAAGATTTTTGGAATTCATTTATTTCTCTCAGGGTTGGCTTGCTTTGGTTTTGGCGCATTTCATGTAACAGGTTTATATGGTCCTGGAATATGGGTGTCCGATCCTTATGGACTAACTGGAAAAGTACAACCTGTAAGTCCAGCGTGGGGCGCGGAAGGCTTTGATCCTTTTGTTCCCGGAGGAATAGCCTCTCATCATATTGCAGCGGGTACATTGGGCATATTAGCAGGCTTATTCCATCTTAGTGTCCGCCCGCCTCAACGTCTATACAAAGGATTACGTATGGGCAATATTGAAACTGTACTTTCCAGTAGTATCGCTGCTGTTTTTTTTGCAGCTTTCATTGTTGCTGGAACTATGTGGTATGGTTCAGCAACTACCCCAATCGAATTATTTGGTCCCACTCGTTATCAGTGGGATCAGGGATACTTTCAGCAAGAAATATATCGAAGAGTGAGCGCCGGACTAGCCGAAAATCTTAGTTTATCGGAAGCTTGGTCTAAAATTCCCGAAAAATTAGCTTTTTATGATTACATTGGTAATAATCCGGCAAAAGGGGGATTATTCAGAGCGGGGTCAATGGACAACGGGGATGGAATAGCTGTTGGATGGTTAGGACACCCCGTCTTTAGAGATAAAGAAGGGCGCGAGCTTTTTGTACGTCGTATGCCTACCTTTTTTGAAACATTTCCAGTAGTTTTGGTAGATGGAGACGGAATTGTGAGAGCCGATGTTCCTTTTAGAAGGGCAGAATCAAAGTATAGTGTTGAACAGGTAGGTGTAACTGTTGAGTTCTATGGTGGCGAACTCAATGGAGTTAGTTATAGTGATCCTGCGACTGTGAAAAAATATGCTAGACGTGCCCAATTAGGTGAAATTTTTGAATTGGATCGGGCTACTTTGAAATCTGATGGCGTTTTTCGTAGCAGTCCAAGGGGTTGGTTCACTTTTGGCCATGCTACGTTCGCTTTGCTCTTCTTTTTCGGACACATTTGGCATGGCGCTAGAACCTTGTTCAGAGATGTTTTTGCTGGTATTGATCCTGATTTGGATGCTCAAGTGGAATTTGGAGCATTCCAAAAACTTGGAGATCCAACTACAAGGAGACAAGTAGTCTGATACAACATTGCTCTGGTATCTTTCGCCTCTTTTTTGATTTGACATAGGGTTAGGGTACTGAAGAAATCTTGACTTGAATCATCATCTTTTCTTTGACTCTTTTCTTTACTTTATATGTTATATGGTAAATGATGCCAAATGAATAGGCGTGGAAGCTATAATTGTAAACCAGGATCGAATCTATGGAAGCATTGGTTTATACATTCCTTTTAGTCTCGACTTTAGGGATTATTTTTTTCGCTATCTTTTTTCGAGAACCGCCTAAGGTTCCAACTAAAAAATGAAATAATTTTTTATTATCTCAATTGAAGTAATGAGCCTCCCATATAGGGAGACTCATTACTTCAACTAGTCCCCGTGTTCTTCAAATGGATCTCTTAGTTGTTGAGAGGGTTGCCCAAAAGCGGTATATAAGGCGTACCCAGTAAAGCTTACAAGTAAACCAGATATAAAGATGGCGACTAGGGTTGCTGTTTCCATTTTTAGACAATTTAAAGATCACAATGGATCTATAAGAAGATCGTTTATTTACAACTACAACGGAATGGTATACAAAGTCAACAGATCTCAACCAATGATTAAATAGGATTTATGGCTACACAAACCGTTGAGGATAGTTCTAGATCTGGGCCAAGACGAACTACTGTAGGGGATTTATTGAAACCATTGAATTCGGAATATGGTAAAGTAGCTCCGGGCTGGGGGACTACACCACTAATGGGGGTCGCAATGGCCCTATTTGCGGTATTCCTATCTATTATTTTGGAAATTTATAATTCTTCCGTTTTACTGGATGGAATTACAATGAGTTAAGTTTATAAGAACTATGAAGTCCTAGTTTTCAATCAAAAAAATTACTTTACTTAAGACTCGGATTTCTAGACCATTCTGGTAGTTCGACCGTGGAATTTTTTTGTTTCGGTATCTCCGGAATATGAGTGTGTGACTTGTTATAATTGATCCTATTGATAATACGGAGAATGGTCCCGTCATCTCTATCAAGATGATTCTATTTCGTCGGATAGTTATTCTAGTATCTGGAGCACGGAATCTATCTAATATAAAATAGATCAAGAAAAGAAATAGTAACAAGAAAAAGAAATAGTAAAACCATGATTCTACTATTCAGACCTCGCAACCGGACTCAAAAAATTTGAAATAAATATTTCCTAAATCTATCTAGCCAGCTTTGGTCAAACCAACTCTGGTCAAATCAGTATAAGCTGTAAGCTCCCACAGCCCCAAACTGGCCCTAAGTAACTGCTCGATTCGGATATTTGAAAACCGATTCGATTTGGTTTAGTCAATCGTGGTTCGATGATTCCAACAGTTTTTCTGCACACCCCTAATAATTTTCAAAAATACGTGTAAGCTGACTGCCGAGAATGCTTAACCATTGCTTCCATTTCCAGCCGACCTCCTTCTCCACTCATGTCTCCTTTCTCACTCTCCTGCAACTCCATTGCATCCTTGACATTGAACCCTCCTTAGATGAATTTGGAGCTATTGAAGGGTGTGGAACCATGAAGAAGGCTAGATTGCACGAGGGAAGAATTGACACAAGACTTGATCAAGAACCTTCTAAGGACACTTGTTTAGTTTAAAGGGCACTTGGGGCATGTATTCCTCCTAGCCCCTGCTGTCAAACTGCATTGTAGATCACTTAATTTCTCATCCTTAGCCTAATGTCAATATCCGGGAGCATGGACAACGAAAGGGATTCAGCCTCTTCCCTTAAGAAGCCATAGGTAACCTTGTTCAAATCTCTCTATTCTCATTTCCTATAATAACTTATAGTTGCTACAGTTTTAGTTTATTTATTTACTTAAGACACAACTAGAACCACATACCCTAAGTTGATCCATCCATAAGCATCACTTAAACTATGTTTACTTGGACAGATGGAAAGTGCAAAGGAAAGGAAAAATAAATGAATAAAATGTGTTATAAATTTTCCTTCCGTCACTGTGTTTTAGTAGAGGGAAATTCGGAGAGAAATGAAAGAAATGGATTTCTTTCCCTTGCTTTTTTTTGTTTCACTTGAGGGAATGGACGGAAGGGAAAGAAAAAAGTTGTTGTCATTCCCTTCAAAACTTTCTCTCCTAGATGGGCAGAAACAATATTTCCTTCCTACACTCACCCGATCTTGCTCTATTATATATAATATATATTATATTATATTATATTATATATATATACTGCAGAAACAACATCCATATTTATTTCTACAATATATATATATATAGTACATTTACCAACAACAAAATTGTGCTTGATTGTGATGTTCATGCTAACAACATTCGTTGCCACCTCCTTAATCGCTGTAGTGTTCCTAGCTCATGAGAATTTTCGTATCTCCAGCGTTTGAATCTTGTAATGCCGTGGAATTTTCGTGACAAGAATTCGTAAGGTTCTGGTAACATTAGTAGGCTTGGTAGATAAGATAGGGAAAATGGGAAGCAAAAGGGTTTCATTATACTTGAACCCTTTTTTTTTCTGTTTCTTTGGAAAATCGGTGCATTATACCAAAGGGTTTCATTATTCAACATCTTATATAATATGGCATTATAAATAAATTATAAACACAGACTTAAAATATCGAATAGTATATGTAAATATGTAATGTTTTATTTCTTTTCCTGCAACCAAGTCCGACTGTGCAGAGTGTGAACTCTTATCGCTCTCTAATTTGCCACAGAATCATTACTTGAACCTTTAAAAGGCTGAGGCTTCAAGAAATGGATAGTCGGTATATCCAACCACAGGATCACTAGTGTAGAAAGTGCTCACATCATACTCGTTGAGTGGTGCATTGAGCTCGAATCTCATTGGCAAGTCGGGATTCGAAATGAACAGCCGCCCGTAAGACACCAGGTCGGTGTATCCTTCTGCCACCACCTTGTTACCTTCTTCCCGGTCGTACCCACCAGCGGCGATGAAGGTTCCCGCGAATGCCTTCCTGACCGGAAGAAGGCGCTGAGGAACCTGCCGCCGCTCTTCCGCCATCGACAACCTGGGTTCCATCATCTGGCAGTATAGGATGCCAAACCTGTTCAATTCCCGCACCATATAAAGTCCGAGTTTCTCCGGTTTCGAGTCCCAACAGGCCTTGTAGTCTGAAAAGGGGGAGAGCCGAATCCCCACCCTATCAGCTCCGATCTCGTTCGTCACTGCCTCGACCACTTCCAGCGCAAAGCGGCACCGCTTCTCGAGGCTGCCGCCATACTCGTCGTTCCGATCGTTGACGCTGTCCTTCATGAATTGTTCGATGAGGTATCCGTGCGCTCCGTGGATCTCTACTCCATCGAATCCTTGTAGAAAACAAAAGTTGCACTACTTTAACTACAACACCAACTATTTGCGGCCGAGAATATACCAAGAAAGCTAACAGATGGCAATCAATTCGTTGCTTACCGGCTTCAATGGCATTCCTTGCAGCAATTCTGAAATCGTTGACAATTTGCGGGATCTCCTCTGTTCTTAATCTCCTCGGAGTAGAGTGCCTTTCACTACCCTCTTCGTCATTCACATGAGGCACTGGATTGTCCGTGCAAGAGATGGGATCTTGTCCATTAGGCTGATACACTGTCAGTTTAATTATTAGCACACACAATTCTCCTTCAGGCTCTTCGTGCTCTTCGTGTAATCAAATTGAAGTCCCATTATTAAAAGAAAGAAAGTGCGTCACTCAGACAATCACCTGTGTTGGAGACCCTGCCGCAATGCCAGATCTGGCAGAAGAAGATGCCACCCTTCGCGTGCACAGCATCCACAATAGGCTTCCATGCCTCCACCTGTTCCTTTGTCCAGATACCAGGAGTATGTGGATACCTAGGTGCAAAGGAAATCAAGACCGCAATACAGAGTACTCGACTAGTTCGGAGATAGGAACAGATGGTGATAAATTACCCTTGAGCCGTGTCTGAAACGCCAGTGGCTTCAGCAATGAGAAATCCGCCATTGCTAGTCCTCTGCGAGTAGTACAGAACAGCATGAGGCTGGGGAACGCAGCCGTAAGCTCTTGATCTTGTTAGTGGCGCCATGACAACCCTGGATCGGTTGAAACAATGAGGCGGGAAACATTCAAACTTTTTCGATCGGGTAACAACATCATAAAATGCGGATCCAAGGCGAAGGAAATTTGAACAAGTTTTGCGAGTAGCGAACGATGAAAACCAGAGAAGAATCGCGTCAAGGGCTTTTCACAAACCTGTGCGATAGATTAAACCTCCCCATCTTGTATGGAGTCAGAAGAGGAATGACGGCCATCGCAAGGATTAGAAGCAGGAAGCTTGAGGTTTCTTCTTTGATTTGTTACGGCGGCTGTGGCCTGTGGTCGAGGAAGATGATCGCGTGCGAGGATGAAATAGAGAAGGGCGAAGAGGCAGCGCGCTCGCCCGCCTTGAAGGTTTGACCCAGCAAGTCAAACATTGAAAAATCGTCTTCGGACATATGACGTAAGATATTACGTCACTTTTTTCTCCAACGACCCAACCCTCGTCTTCGTACATATGACGCAAGATATTACGTCACTTTTTCTCCAACGGCCCAACCCTCGTCTTCGTACATATGACGTAAGATATTACGTCACTTTTTCTCCAACGGCCCAACCCTCGTCTTCGGACATATGACGTAATATATTACGTCACTTTTTCTCCAACGGCCCAACCCTCGTCTTCGGACATATGACGTAAGATATTACGTCTTCAACGGCCCAACCCTAGCCGCAAACCCAGCCCAGCCCAACGCCATCGGGTTATTTACACGATTGTGATCTCTATTTTTTCAAGTTTTAAAAATATAAATATAAAGACATTTAAATTAATTCACTAGAATTCTATGGATAAATCCTCTATCAAAATTTTACTAGGTAACCATGTGCTTTATTTTCCATTTTTTTCCCCTAAAATATCATTTTGATTTTTACTATGAAGGTCTAGTGCCATTCCATTTTTTTCATTTGAAACGATCAGAACTTTTCAAATTTTAATTAAAATTTTAAAAAATCAATTATAAAAAAAATAGTGATTATTTGAAATGCTCAAATTTGTTTTAGCTAAAGTGAGAGGCTCCAACAAAATAGAGGGGCACCAAAATATATAAATTGTGAAAACAAAGGAAACAATAAAATTCTATATACGTAATACTTTTATTTGTTGCAAAAAATAAATTTATTTATAATCACGTGCCTCTAGGAATTACAACATTTATTAGTGCATGCAGCGAAAGGATAAAATTTTTAAGCGGGCACCCGCTTAGAGCGAGTTCCCACCGTGCATACACAAATCTCAAAGCACTTAGATGATAGGGGCTCGACTCTAAGCGGGCCCATCTATGATCCATATCTATATCGAGATTTGTGCATATACGAATCTCAAAGCATTTGGACAGTGAATAGGGAATCACTCCAAGTGAGGGCCGCTTAAAAATTTTTTTCGCAACAAAATAGGCTAACCAATTTGTAGCCTTGTTAGACTCATGTTTCACAAAATATATAGACCATTGTGTTCCAAATTGGTGTTAGTCTAAAAATTTTATCTAGACCTTTATTTAAACAGAAAATAAAGATAATATAGGATTAAAATTTTAATTCGGAGGCGCGTTACGACTTATCCTTAAGTGAAAATCTAGATTCTCGTGCGAGTTAAATCTGGATTGAATACCCTGTAAGAATTATAGCCCGAATTAGTGGCTATATTTCTTTAATGGTAAATTTAATAGTTTGATATTTACCTTCCTTCCCTGTTCAAATTCTATTTTAATAGTGGAATCAAAATCAAATCGCATCACTATTCAATTAATAAAAACTTGATGGACGTTTTATATAAGGAAACACGGATATAGTAATTTGGTCCTCTCTCTATCTCAATATATACATGAAAGGGGTTTCTTCCATCGAGACGTGTGTTGAAAAAAGAACAAGTGAGAGAAACCAAGTTCCTCAACCTTGGTGATTTTCTATTCTCATCGATCAAGAATTCTTTATGGTAATTTTGTAAATAAAAGGAAAGAGATATAATGGTTTATGGTAATTTTGTAAAAGGAAAGAGATATGATGACAAAGCATGATTACTGTTTGTTCACGTAGAATTCTTTTTCTACCGTAAATGAAAATTAATGTTCACGTGAATGATTTATTGTTGAAGTATTTATGTATATAGATCTATGTCGCAGATTTATATTATTCATGGATAGTGAATAAAATTAAGGATAATAGTTTTTATCACCAAAGTGATTAAACTATTAAATTAAATTTTTTTAATAAAAAATATTAATCACCAAAGTGATTATTTATTATTAAATATTAATATGCATTTCTTTTAATAATAAATGTTAATCATTGATTATTTATTATTAAAATATGATGTTAACGTCTTGTAATAATAAATGTTAGTCACCAAGGTGACCATTTATTATTAAAGATAATAAGTTTTGGTTTATTTATATAAACCATTATTGTAAATATATTTATTAGTATGTATTTTAATTTTACCCAAAGGTAAATCAATATTATGTGGCTAATAAATATAATTAAAGAAAATTAATAGTTAATTGTTAAATATAATTATGTATCCAAATATGCTAATTATATTTGACCATGTTTATGTGAAAGTTTTTAAGCATTTAATGATGATAAATATATTGTTAGGTTTACCCAAAGGAAACCTATGATATACTTTGATGTAATAAATATCTGAATCCATAATTGATTGAGCATTTTATGTTTGTGCAGTTATCTCTCTTCGTTCGCATGCTTCTTCTGTTACTGTGTTCAATGGTTTGAACTTTTCTAAATGGTGCGAACAAGTTAATTTCCATTTAGGTGTTTTGGATCTTGACTTAACACTATTAGAAGAAAAGCCCACTGTCATTACTGATAAGAGCAGTGAGGAAGAAAAGTCAAACTATAAAGCATGGGAAAGATCAAACAGATTATGTCTTAGCTTCATGCGAATGACAAATGCTAACAACATTAAGATTACAATTCCACAAACTGAAATTGCTAAAGAGTATCTTAAGCTTGTGGAAGAACGCTTTCATTCTGCAGATAAATCTCTTGCAGGAACATTAATGGCTAAACTCACGACCATGAAGTATGATGGGTCGCGAAGTATGCAGCAACATGTCCAAGAGATGACAAATATTGCAGCAAAATTAAAGACCCTGGGTATGACAGTTGATGACTCCTTTTTAGTGCAATTCATAATGAACTTTTTACCTTCTGAGTATGGGCCTTTTCAAATTAACTATAACACTATAAAGGACAAGTGGAATGTTAATGAATTGGCCAGTATGCTTAAGAAGAAACAAGACTTAAGAAGCAAGGAGTTTATTCAATTAACCTTATGGGTCAAGGAACAAGTAAGCCAAAAGCAAGAAATTTAAGAATAAAACACCTGCTAAAGTATCACAGGTTGCTAATGTAAATAAGAAGGAACAAAAGACAGATAAATGTCACTTTTGTAAAAATGTGGGACATTATCAGAAAGATTGTCTGAAACGCAAGGCTTGGTTCGAAAAGAAAGGTACTTCTGACCTTTTTGTATGCTATGAACTAAACTTAACTGAAGTTCCTTCTAATTCTTGGTGGCTTGATTCTGGTGCTACAACTCATGTTTCCAATATGATACAGGGATTCCTTACAATCCAAACCACAAACCCAACTGAGAACTTCTTATTTATGGGAAATCGAAAGAATGTCTCAATTTAAGGCATGGGGACTTATAGATTAGTGTTAGATTCTGGCTATCAGTTGGATCTAATGCAAACTCTCTATATACCTTCAATTTCTAGAAACTTAATTTCAGTTTCAAAACTTGATAAATGTAGGTTTGATTTTAAGTTTGGACATGGATGTTTCAATTTATTTAAACATGATTCCTGTATTGGTTCTGGAATTCTTATGGATGGTTTATATAAATTGAAGCTGGATGTCAATTTTTCTGAATCCCTATTTTGTGTTAATCATTCTATTGGATGTAAACGTAGCATGATGAAAGAAAGTTCTGCTTTCTTGTGGCATAAGCATTTGGATCATGTATCCAAAGAAGATTAAAAATATTAGTAAAAAATAAAATTCTTTCAGATTTAGATTTTACTGATCTTGATATATGTGTAGATTGCATTAAGGGAAAGCAAACCAAACATAATAAGAAAAAGGCCACAAGAAGCACTCGGCTCCTTGAAATTATACACACTGATATATGTGGACCTTTTGATACTCCATCCTTTAGTGGAGAGAAATACTTTATCACCTTTATAGATGATTTTTCACGGTATGGATATGTCTATTTGCTTAATGAAAAATCTCAAGCAGTAAATGCCCTTGAGGTATTTATAAATGAGGTTGAAAGGCAACTAGATAAGAAAGTGAAAATCATTAGGTCTGATAGAGGTGGTGAGTATTATGGTAAATATGATGAGTCAGGACAATGTCCTGGTCCATTTGCTAAACTTCTTGAAAAGCATGGCATATGTGCTCAATACACTATGTCAAGAACACCTCAACAAAATGGTGTTGCAGAAAGGCGTAATAGAACATTAATGGACATGGTTATGAGTATGATGAGTAATTCCTCATTACCCAAAACTTTGTGGATGCATGCACTTAAAACTGCTGTGTATTTGCAGAATAGGATTCCTAGTAAGACAGTTCCTAAAACTCCTTTTGAGTTGTGGACTGGTAGGAAACCTAGTATGAGGCACCTTCATATTTGGGGATGCCCAGCGGAAGCATAAGTTTATAATCCACATGAAAGAAAATTAGATTCTCGAACTGTCAGTGGTTACTTTATTAGTTACCCAGATAAATCTAAAGGGTATAGGTTTTATCATCCAAACCATAGTCCAAGAATTATTGAAACAGCTAATGCCAAATTTATTGAAAATGGAGAAGTTAGTGGGAGTGCTGAAAGACAAATTATGGATATTAATGAAATTAGGGTTGAAGTTCCATTGCCCATAAATGTTCCAATATCCATATCTACATCAAATGTTGTCCCAACATTGGAGGAACAAAATGATGTTGAACAGCATTTGAATGAAGCAGCACCTCATGAAGTAACTAACTTACATCCAACTGACATCAATGAACTGCATGGGATAGCCTTAAATAAACCTGTAAGAATAAGAAGGTCGGCTATTCCTAATGACTATGTGGTTTATTTGCAAGAGTCAGAATTTGATTATGGCATTTATAAAGATCCTATTTCATTTTCACAAGCCATAGAAAGTAAAGAGTCTGATAAATGGATTAATGCCATGAAAGATGAGTTAAACTCAATGGCACAAAATAATGTCTGGATCTCATTGATTTGCCAGAAGGTTGTAAACGAGTTAGATGTAAATGGGTCTTTAAGACCAATATGACTCGAATGACAATATAGAACGATATAAAGCCAGACTTGTTGTCAAAGGTTATACTCAAAAGAATGACATAGATTATGTAGAGACATTTTTCCCTGTCTCAAAGAAAAACTCATTAAGAATAATTATGGCACTTGTAGCTCAGTTTGATTTAGAGTTACACCAAATGGATGTGAAAATAGTCTTTCTAAATGGGGATCTTGAAGAAGAAGTTTACATGGATCAACCTGAAGGTTTTACCATAGAAGGAAAAGGTCACATTGTGTGTAAACTTAAGAAATCAATATATGGACTAAAATAAGCTTCTCGACAATGGTATATTAAGTTTAATGATACCATAACATCTTTCGGTTTTCAAGAAAACACTGTTGATCGGTGTATATATCGAAAGATCAGTGGGAATAAGTTTGTATTTTAGTTCTGTATGTTGATGACATTTTGCTTGCTGCTAATGATTTAGGATTATTGTATAAGACTAAAGATTTTCTCTCCAAGAATTTTGAAATGAAAGATATGAGTGAGGCATCCTATGTGATTGGAATTTTAATATTCTGGAATAGATCACAAGGATTTGTAGGATTGTCTGAGAAAGATTATATCGAGAAAATTCTTGAGAGATTTCATATAGATAAATGTTCTCCTGGAATTGTTCCAATTCAGAAGGGAGACAAATTTAGTCTTATGCAATGTCCAAATAATGATGTAGAACGAAAGGAAATGGAATCTATTCCATATTCGTCAGTTGTTGGCAGTTTAATGTATTTGCAAACATGCACAAGACCAGACATCAACTTTGCAGTTGGAATGCTTGGGAGATATTAAAGTAATCCTGGTATTGACCATTGGAAAGCTGCAAAGAAAGTGATGAGATATCTTCAAGGAACGAAAGACTATATGCTCATTTATAGAAGATCTAATCCATTAGAAGTGATTGGATATTCGAATTCAGACTTTGCTGGATGCATTGACAGTAGAAAGTCAACGTTTGGTTATTTTTTCCTACTAGCAGAAGGAGTAATTTCATGGAAATGTGTCAAACAATCTGTTATTGCTTCATCCACTATGGTGGCAGAGTTTGTAGCTTGCTTTGAGGCTATAATTCATGCATTATGGCTGAGAAACTTTATTTCAGAGCTAGAGATGGTTGATACAATTCATGCATTATGGCTGATACTGCATGGGATACAGAAACTGCCAGGGTCAGGAAGCTTCGCAGGCATAAGTGAGTTGTACTGTCATGTCAATGCTTTAACTATTCTTTGTGGGGAGGAGACAGTTGGTAAATGAGGAGGTAAAGGAACAAGGACTTGCTCTTGGGTGACCTCTAACTCTATGGGCATTTTCTCAGAATACTGGACATCTGAGCTATGTTCTTCAGACTCTCCATCAAGCACTTCTCTAGGCATCATCTGAGGATCTTCCACTTGAGTTCCACTGCATGTAACAATCACGTTGCAGTGCTCCTTTGGATTTGCCTCGGGCTGAGAAGGAAGCTGCCACAATGGCCTAGAGGTTGAAACTGCTTGCTGAACAATCTGGTTCTCCAGCATCCTCGAGTGCGTGATCAATGAATCTACCTTTGAACTCAATTGCCTCACCGTAGAATTCAGCTGCCTAATAGACTCATCCACATCTTCATTTCTCTTAGACTGGGTGGTGACAAAGTTCTCAAGCAATATTTCTAAATTGGACTTCTGTGGTTGATTGAATTGCCCCGGTGGAAGTCCAGGTGGTGGCCTAAAGGAGGACTGAGGGAACGGATTGCCATAGTTTCCCTATTGCGCCTGATTGGTGAAGTTCTGGGGAATTTCCTGGTTCTGATTATTCCGATAGGAGAAGTTGGGATGATTTCTCCAGCCGGGATTATAGGTGTCTGAAAAAGGATTATTCTGTTGCCTGCGATTGGGATTGCCTAGGGCATTCACCTGCTCAACAAAAACATCAGAAGAAGTAGGTGCCATTATCTGGCAGTTAGTAGCACCATATCTAGTATTCCCACAAAGTTCACAAGAAATAGAATTGACAGGCGATGCATGAAAATTCATAGAAGTAAGTAGGTGGGATAAGGAATCAACCTTCGCCGCCAACGAACTGAGCATGTCAAGGTCATGCTTACCTCCTCCTCTTACCGGGACATTTCTCTCACTCGTCCACTGGTAGTGATTCAGAGCCATATCCTCAATCAAATTCATGGCATCGTCAATGTTTTTGTTCATAAGCGCTCCGCCCGCGGCTGCATCTACAGATAAGCGAGTATTATACAAGAGACCATTATAAAAAGTATGTACAAGTACCCATTTTTCCAGTCCGTGATGTGGGCACAATCGTAACAACTCCTTGAAACGGTCCCAGGCCTCATAGAGCGACTCGCCTTCCCTCTGGCTAAAGTTCGTTATCTGGTTTCTCAACTGAGCCGTCTTGCTCGGTGGGAAGTATTTGGAGAGGAACACATGAGAAAGCTGATCCCATGTCGTGATAGAGCCTTGAGGAAGGGACTGTAGTCATGCTCGCGCGCGATCCCTAAGAGAAAAGGGAAAAAGACGTAAGCATAATGCATCAGATGTCACCCCGTTTATCTTCAGGGTATCACAGTATTCTAAGAAAATTGATAAATATAAGTTGGGGTCTTCCTGTGGTGAACCGCTGAACTGGTTCTGCTGGACCATGTGCACGAGGGCCGGCTTGATCTCAAAGTTATTTGCTTCGACCGCCGATCGAGCAATACTGGAGTGCAGGCCCTATACATTGGGTGCAGCAAAATCTCGTAGTGAGCAATTCTGGTCCATTATAGTAGTCGGGTTCGGATGGGCTTCCTCAAGCTTTTGATCGTGAACTTTCCTCTGAGCTCTAAAGGTCCGTTCAATCTCGGGGTCTTCTGGTACTAGCTGACCTGTTCTAATGGTTCTTGGCATGCACAGGGTTAGCAGACCATAGAATAATAATATAAGCTTGAAGAATGAAAGAAGACAAGAAATATGAACAAATCAAATAAAAGAAAAGAAAAAGCAAACAAAAACAAAAATATCTAGTCTATCAACTCAACTATTTAATCAATATTGACTACGCCTTGCTCCCCGGCAACGGCGCCAAAAAACTTGATAGGCCCCGCAAGTGCACGGTTTCTATCGAAGTAGTAAATAAGATCATTCCCACAGGGAGCAGGTGTCAAGTACTGACCTTTAGCATCATTGTTAGCTAGATAGATCAAACTCAGAATAAAAGAATTTCACTAAGACTAAATTATCGAATTGAAGAATCAACGACTATAAGGGAAAGTTACAGTTTTAGAAGTGTTCAGAACTTTAGGTTTTACCACGTTAAATGCTTTATATGAAAAACATTGAATCAGATTGAAATAGAAAATGGATCTCCTTCTCTTGAAGCGCAATCCGACAGTAAACAACTTAAGGCGATCTATCCTATGGTACGGATTACCTTCTCTCGAAGTGTAATTCGGTGCCTACTTAAGCTAATTTCCTACTTTCGTAGCAAAATTAACTTAAGAAAGACCCATTGGGCTCTATGATGATCGTGAATCCTCGAGTGACATTGAACGACTCTCGTAATCCAAGTCACAAGTTTAAATGGGCAGTCGAGTGTTACGATTCACCTCTCGGCTCTTCTCGTAACACTTCACACATATCGATGTTTGGCCAAAACATAAATACACAATAAGCACACCACATTTAAATAAGTAAATTTACTAAAAAGTATCACTGAGATTCATAAAAGATGCTTACATGTGAGAATTTGTTCAACGGGCTACGCCCGAGTCCCGAAATAGGGTTTTACTCTAAAGTATACATCGTTTTACACAAAAAAACCTTAGAAATCAAACTCGAAAGTGAGAGAAATTACTAATCAAGGGTAGGAGATGATGAATCTTCGGTCTTCTCTCGAAAGCCCCAAAGAATCTAGTTGAATCGAGCCCTCGAACGAGCAAAATCGCCCTTTTTCGCCCTAGTCACGTTTTCTCCAAAGTTTGACCCCCAAAACTGCTCCAAAAATCCTATTTTATGGCTCTATCTCTTCCTTAGGCAGTTAGGAAGTTTTCCTCCAAATTTCAGCAAATTTTGACTTCAGAATCACTCAAATCGGGCAAAAAACCGTCAAAAGGTAGAACTACGCGGAAGCTGTCACGGGTGTGATGATAAGCACGGCCAGGCCGTGTTCAGTTCGGCAGTCTGCGATGAAGTAAGCACGGCCGTGATGGTAAGAACGGCCAGGCCGTGTCTGGCTCGCAGAGTGCTGCAGAGTTCTGCCGAGATAAACATGGTCGTGACGGTGAACATGGCCTGGCCGTGTTCTCTGTAGAAAGCTCTAATTTGCCTCAAATTTGACCTGTGACCTCCTAGCACTGTGAGGAATGTTCTCATGACATCAAATAATCAAAATCTTCATGAAAATATGGTAAAGTGACCTGCATTTCACAAATAAACGAAAAAGAGTGAAGATTCCATACTTTACAAGAAAAGATATCAAAATATGACATAAAATAGAACTTAAGCCTATAATGACGGTATAAATATGACTCTAAATCCTATAAAAATAACACCTATCAGAATCCCTTTGCACCACGTCAACAGGCGTTAGGGGCTGTCTTCCTAACACTAGCTCAAAAGGGCTGTGGCCAGTGGCGGATGACTTCTGCAAGTTATAGGCATACTGTGCCACATCTATCCACTTTACCCAGTCCTTTTGACTGGCGGTCGCAAAGTGACGGAGATAATCTTCTACAAGAGCATTCACTCGCTCGGTTTGCCTATCTGTTTGAGGATGATTGACTGTGGAAAAGTTTAACTTGGACCCCAACTTGTTGAACAATGTTGTCCAAAAGCGTCCAGTAAAGCGGGCATCCCTATCGCTCACGATATCTACTGGGATGCCAAAATGCTTCACCACATTTTGGAAGAATAATTCTGCAGCAACTCTTGTTGTACAGGGCTCAGGGGCTGGGATAAATACTCCATACTTGGAGAACCTATCGACCACCACCAACACTGAGCTCTTCCCGTCAACTTTAGGGAACCCACCAATAAAGTTCATAGACACACTCGTCCAGGACGTCTCGGGAACAGGCAGCGGTTGTAACAACTCTGCCTCTAGTCTCCGATCGATCTTGTCTTGCTGGCAAATAAGACAAGTGCGGACATACATCTCAATGTCTGCGCGCACGGGCCAATAGCACGATCGTGCCAATAAGGCAAACATTCTGTGTTGCCCTGGATGCCCAGCCCAAGGTGTATCATGGAGCTCCCTCAGTAGCTCCCGGCGCTGTCCGCCCGTCAATGGGACTAATGGCCTACCGCCTCTGGCCATAACAACAGCATCTGGACCCAGATAATAACGTCGGATCGTGCCCGACTTAATCTTCTGAACTAGCTTTTGATACTTCCCATCAAAAGCAGAGGCTGCTTTGATTCTGTCTAGCAGATCCCCTTCCACTCTGGATAGGGTGCAGCACACAAGGGCGTTAAGCCTACTGAGCGCGTGAGGTACAACGTTGGCCTTACCCGGTTTGTGTTCCCACTGGAACTGGAATTCAGCCAAGAATTCCTGCCAACATGCCTGCTTTGCCGATAATTTCTTTTGCGTGGTGAAATAGGTATTTGCCACATTGTCGGTCTTCACCACAAAGGCACACCCGAGAAGGTAGACTCTCCAGGTCCGGAGGCAATGTACCACTGCCACCATTTCCTTCTCGTGAGCCGAGTATCGTTGCTCAGTCTCATTTAGCTTTCGACTCTCGAAAGCTACAGGATGTCCATCCTGCATTAAGACACCACCGATAGCTTGGTCCGAAGCATCGGTGTGAACCTCGAAAGGCAAACTGAAGTCAGATAACTTCAGGATCGGTTCAGAGGCGATGCGGTCCTTCAACTCCTGGAAGGCCGACTGACACCGATCATGCCACTCCCATTTCGAGTTCTTTTTCAGCAGATTACTGAGGGGTGTGGCTATTCTTGAACAGCCGGTGATGAACTTACGATAGAAGTTCACCACACCAAGGAAACTCTGCAACTCAGTTTGGTTTGAGGGGGCGCGCCATTCCGCAATGGCTTGGATCTTCGCCTGATCCATGCACACTTGTCCGTGGCCCACCACGTGTCCAAGAAATGTTATCTCATTCGTCACGAATGAGCATTTCTCCAACTATAAAAAAAGTTGGTTATCCCTCAAAGTCTGTAACACCTGCCTCAAATGGCCCAGGTGCTCCTCAACGCTTGAGGAATAGATGACGATATCATCTAAATACACGACCATGAACTCATCTAAGAATGGGGCAAGAACTTGGTTCATTAGATGGCAGAACGTGGCGGGTGCATTTGTGAGTCCAAAGGGTATCACTAGGAACTCAAATGACCCATATCGTGTCACACATGCAGTTTTCTTTTCGTCGCCCTCGGCGATACGAACTTTCCAATCACCTGACCTCAGGTCTAGCTTTGTGAAAACCTTTGTTTTCCCAAGTCGATCTATCAGATCGAGGATAAGCGGAATAGGATAACAGTCCCTCACTATTATCTTATTCAAGGCTCTGTAATCAACACAGAACCTAAGTGAGTCATCCTTCTTCTTTTGGAAGAGGACAGGGGCCTCATATGGCAAAACCGTAGACCGGACAAACCCTGCTTCTAGCAATTCGTCCAATTGCTTACGAAGCTCGGCTAACTCAACCGGAACCATACGATATGGAGCCTTGGAGGGAGGAGTAGATCCTGCCACAAGCTCTATCTTGTGGTCGATCCCTCTCCTAGGGGGAAGGTGTTTAGGAAGCTCCGAAGGCATCACATCGGAGTATTCTTCTAACAAACCCTTCACTATCGAGGGGACTTCTCCTTCGCAAGGAGAGTCATCAGTTCAAACAGCCATTAAGGTTGTGTCACCTTGACGCAACCCTACCGCTAAGGCATTGGCTGACAAGGGGACCCCTCTTAAATCCCTTTTCTTTCCCTTCATCGTCGTCGTGCTCCCAATGCACGGCACGAAGCTAGGGACTTGCTCGTCATAAATCTGTATTCCATACAGATGTAGCATCACACCAATCTTGGCTTTTCTCAAAAGGTCAAAGTCCAAAGATAGCTTCATAATCAGCTAGATTTAGGATCTTTGCGTGGCAACGGCCGCGCCAATTGACCACCGCAATATCTACGTCAAAAGATATCCCTAAGACTTGTGGGTCTACCTCACCGACCGACCTAACTTGGTCCTGCGCAGGAGATATCTTAAGGCCGATTCTAGCTGCTGTCGCTTGCCCTATAAACAAGTGCGAAGCACCTGTATCGATCATCGCATTCACATGTTGCGCATTTAGAAGACAGTCAACATAAAGCAAAGTAGGCCTTTCATTAATAGTTGAAGAAGTTGCAAGTACAAGAGGGTTAAGGAGTCCCTCGGGCTCCTTTACAGTTTCTTCCTCTGCCACTAAGGCAGCCAAACGATCCCTCTTGGGGCAGTTCTTCATCATATGTGGTCCTCCACATATATAGCAGGTCATGTTGGTGCTTGCTGTCTTCATTGGCCCCGGGGTAGCTGGTCGGCCCTTCACCGACTTGTACTCCTTTGGGGTGGAGTGGTTCTTCCTCACAAAGGGCTTCTTGCCCTTGGCCGCATAGGGTATCCTCGACCTCGAGGATGATGCGCCAGTGTGATGATGCAGGGGCGGGTGCCTCGACTCCTTACGATCCGTAAGGCCTTCAGCAGCTATCATTGCCGCCTTAAGAGTTTGAAACTCTTGGCGGCGCAGTTCGTCCCGGGCCCACCCTTGGAGTCCATCCATGAAGTGGTAAAGTCAGGCCTTCTCCGACAGGTCATCGATCTCAAGCATGACTTGCGCGAATCGCTGGACATAGTCCCGTAATGCGCCAGTGTGCTTGAGTCACTTTAGTGCGTCACGCGCCGCACAATAAGAGTTCCCGGGCAGGAACTGATTTTTTATCTCATTTTTGAGCTCTTCCCATGAGAGTTTCTGGGTTGGATCTGGCCCTAATAAGCTGGGTGCGGCCTGAGTCCGCCACCATAGTTTTGCGTCTCCGGAGAGATACGTAATGCAGGTGTGCGCCTGCTCATCTTCGGGGACTTGAGCATTCTGAAAGAATAGCTCCATGTCCCACAGGAAGTTCTCAACTTCCTTAGCAGAACGTATGCCCGTAAAGGGCGCAGGCTCATGGACACACCGTTGCACAGCGGTCACTTGGCCACCCTCAGCCTGAGGATGCGGCTGCGTGGCAGCAGGCTTCAAGAGAATCACCTCCATCTTGAACTGTTCAAGCTCAGCAACTTGACGATCCATGCGGATCTGCAGATCTACATTAGTAGCAGCCTGGGAGTTATTAGAGGTGATCAACCCCTTTACCAAGTCCACCAGATTCTGGTCTCCTAGACCAGCAGCATCTCCCACAGCATCTTCAAGGATGCCGATGCATTCGCTGTTGTTGAGTACCATTGTCGCAACTTCTGAGTCCTGTGCAGTTACAGCTTACAGCACATTGTTCTGTTCTTTATAAACCCACAGAACATAACAGAACAGAACGAACACAAAACAGAAGCTACAGACCCTTCTGTTCTCTACAGAACCCTCACACAAAACTGCGGCCTACTATTCTGTTCTTTACAGACTTACAGAACAGAACAGAAGCACAAACAACAGCAGAAAATACCCAAAATACAACTTGGAATGTGAACCTGGCTCTGATACCAGTTTGTCACGCCCACGATTACAGTAATAAAAATTTTCAAACTAAACAAGCCAGATGTCAGCAGGAACAAACCCAACACGCCTCACAGGACCGAGCGAACAACCTTATTCACGCAAGAGACGAAGATACCGTGATGCAAGAACTTCGACGGAGAATCTGGCCAGGGGCGTGACCGGCAGGTGGGGAAGACACCACCTCAACCTTACAACGAACACACAATAGACAGAAAAGAACCGACAACAACGCCGCACGTAGGCGGAGAGGAAACAACAAAGACACTGAAAACTACATGCAGGTAGCCAGAGACAAACACAGCAACCCGACAAAGTCCCCGCACAGGAGGACAAAAACAGCGGAATGCAAACAGCCAAACCCGAGAGAACACGTCCACGCGCAGGTGAACGAAACAGAACAATACAGCCGCCCGTCGGACACACGTCGACGAGGAAGAAACGTATCCGAAAGGAACCACAAAAGGGGAACGCCAAAGAGCTTCCACCCGAACTTCAGAGAAGGAGAAAGAAGAACGAGCCGAGGAGGGAGGATGGAAGCAGATCACGAGGGGAGCAGGCGCTGACGAACTAAGGGAAGAACTATCGGAAAAACCGCCAAGCAAGAGACCGGAATACCTTGCCAGAGTCAAGACGTTGACTCCGCCGTAACTACACCAAACTGGGAAGAGAAGGAACCGAGTGGACCTCCGTCGACGTCGCACCGCCCGCAACCAACCCACTGGACGTCAAGGAGGAGACCGGAGATCGCCGCCGACCACCGGTCCGAGAGGGGGCGAGGGCAGGAACACGGGATACACCGGAGAACGAACGAGCCGAGTCGCACGAGCGCAAGGAAGAAGAGAACGAAGCAAAGACAATGCCGCATACCCTTCTCACGCAGACGAGCGTCGCCTATATGGCGTCGCTTCGTCTCCCCTCCGCCAACTCGGCCTCCAGGTGGACAAACCCGCGTCCGCCACCTGGTTCCACGTAGGTAAGTGGCTCACGTGTGGTTCCAGCCTGGCACCCACATCTGCGTTCACCGCTACCATCCCCCGTTGCCATGCGCCACGCGGCCGCCACCCGTTGGAGGCAGCGTCGCCCGTTGACGCCAGTCCGCATGCGTACTTGGGAAGCCTCGACGTCGCCAGCCACGCCTAGCCACGCGGCCGTCGTCCCTCCACCCAAGCTCCTCGCGCCGACCGCCCGATAGCTCCCGAGGATGATGGTTCACCGCTGAGCCGTCGTCCATCGCGTTTGTGCCATGCAGAAGCCCTGCCCATCGACGAAGTTCCAGGCGGCGCTGCCGCGCCTGCCCGAGGTCGCCGCCGACCTCGCTCCCTTCGCCGGACGCGCGCGCTGTCAGAAATGAGCCGCCTGTTGCCTGACTTATGCGCGCCCGAGATCACGCCAGATCCCGCCTCTCTCTTCGCGTGCTCCACGCGTCAAGCTCGCCGCTGGCCTCCAGCCGCTTGTCTCTGGCCGCCGCAGAAGCTCGGAACCGGACGACACTTGCCAGCGAACGCCGCCGCCTGCTGCAAGCCACTGACTTCGCCCGACTCACATCGCACGCCCAAGCCCTAAATCAGATTGATTTCCAATTCGAGTCGATTTTGACCCTGTCAACGGCCTAGTTGACCGGTCAAAATCAATAGGGAAATTTGGGTCTAACACTAGCTATGGTGAGGCATTGACTAAACCAAACAACTAAAGAAAATTAGACCACTAAGCAAAAAATCTTCGTGGAATAATAAAAAGAATTATGACAAGTTTTTTTTTCTATTTTATTTGATTTTTTCTTAACTTGTAAGAATTATAACATGTTAAATATATTTTTGAAATGTGAAGTATGATTGGTTGATATCCTAATTTATCATACAGTAATTAATTATTCAGATAATTAACTTTTATTCTCATGAGATAGATCATCAAGATTATCAATACAAAATTGTAATAATGTAAAACAATTCTTATGTAACAGTGGTAAACAACATTACTATGAACGTAAATGGTAAAAGATGCGATAAAGTATGTAATAAATTAATGTTGTAGAATTAGAAAACAAAGTCAAAAGCTGTAAGTTGTGGCAAATAAGTCAAGTACCGCAGGTTTAACTAGACAATTAAACAATTACATATCAATTAACAGTAATAAATACTAATTAAGAAGAGAGTTTTAATTGTATTCAATGTGGAATTTCTTCTTATTAATTCATCAAAGCTAACATTTTGGAAAGCAATTATATATTTCATTATATTTCACAGCCGCTGGTACTTTGCGGCAATTAGGGCCAACAACCCTAATTCTATTAATTAACTTGACTTTTTTTGTCCCTTCCAATTAATTTCTTAATGAAAACAATAGTAAATAAACATAGAGTAAAGAGATTTTTTTTTCCTAATTTAGATCAACACTATATAAAGATAGTTTTCTAAGATTGTTGGTCTAAAATTTCATTACACGACCTTTATTTAAATAGAAAATAGAGATCATGTAGGATTAAAATTTTAATATACAAAAATGTAAAAGGAAGGATTAAAAAGATAAAACCCAGATGCGCGTTGAGGCTTTGTCACACCCCTAGAGGATGGTAATTTGCATAATATATAACAAAAATTTTGACAATATGTATCCAGATCAAAACACGATAACCTGATCAACATAACTTATAAAATTTAGTTTCCATCATCTAGGAGGTAACAACAATTCAAATAGTCATTCAAAATTTCTCATTCTAGTAATCAAAATCCTTTTATATCATAAAAACCATACATCCTATTCCAAAACCATAGTATGACTATTTTACCCCTTAAAATAATGTTTTTTTAGTGAGGGTATTATAGGCTTGTCCTAAGATGAAAATCTGGACTCTTCGGATTGAATACCCAGAATACAACCGGGTATTCCTCTCATACGGGCACGATCATGAAGAAGTTGATCAGACGTCATTTCAGCAATGAGAAGAAAAAGCAAAAAAAACCAAAAAGATAAAAATAAAAAAATAAAGAAAGAAAAAGGGGAGAGGAACCACATGACTTATGCTCTCACATGAGGCTGTTTTTTTTAAGGCTAGTGAATATTAGTTGCTAACGTTAGCCTTGACTAAAATGGTAGCATTTAATGCGCACATTAAAGATATATTTTTAATTTTCCGTAGCATAAATTTAAATCTCTCCTAACATCTGTTAGAGCGAGTCTAGAAGAGAGACAATTATCTTCAAGAGTAGCAATAATATTTTGATAATCTATTTAAAAAATAATCTAGTTCCGATATCCTCGCATCCAGGCTTGGGCGCAGTTGACCGCACTTCTAATTGCAAGTAATCAAGCCTCAAATGCAACAGAAACCAACACATAAGCAGCAGTAAAATGAGCATTCTCCTTTATGATTTCATGTAAGCTACCCTATACATCCCTCGTGAGTTCATCTTCCATGCACCATCCACATTTATTTTTAACGATCTTGGGGAGGGGCGCGACCACTAATTCTCCTTGTAGGCGATTTTGTAATAGCATCATTTCCCTTAAGGGCCTTTTTTTTTTAGGAAAATGGGGAGAAAAAAAAGAAAGAGATATTTTCTCCCGTTTTATTAGAGAGACTGATTTGAGAGGAAAAAAAATTGGGAAGAAAAATGGAAATTTTTCCACCGTTTTTCTCTCCGATTCAGAGAGAAAACTCACTTCTCTCCAATCGCGCTCTTTACTGCTGTCAGCCTGTTCGCCCATGCTGCCCGCCATCTCCAGTGCTAGCCATCTCGCCCGCTGCTAGCCCTCTCGCCCGCTCGCAGCTTGCAGTCGCAGCTTGCAGCCTCGCCACTCAACTCCTTCTTGCTTGCTGCTAATCCTCTCACCCCGCTGCCAGCCAGCCCTCTCGCCCCGTTGCCCCACTGCCAGCCCTCTCACTGGAGGATTTCTTTCTTTTTCCCTGATCAGCCGCCCTAGCATCCTTCTTTCTTCTTCGACAAGATCATGTGCAACGTGAATTTTTTTTTCCTCTTTTTTTTTTCTCCTCTGCGTTTCTTTCTCCCCAATTTTATATCTCTCCAAAAAAACACACCCTTTAGCTTGATAAGTAGCCTGTGAGTCAATGAATTTGAGTACGGAAAAGTTAGAGAATCCCAGAAAAAACAAGTTTGGTAGTAAGACACTACGCACCCTCCAAATATTCCAAAAGACAAATGAGTTCCGGATTGGGATTCTTTACAAGAAGCCATGAACCATTATTCTAGTTTTCATTTGGCGTTAAGAACAAATGCAGTCTTTTTCAAAAAAATCAGCCCAAATAGATATGATAAAGTTGCACTGAAAAAACATATAGATAGCTGAATCCGAAATATTATAATAGAAAACACAAAGGCTAGCCCTTCCATGACCACAAGACTCAAACACGAAAAAGGTTGGGAGGCGTTGATGGATCAGCTTCTAATGGAAGACTTTTACCCTTGGAGTAACATGCATCTACCAAAGCCTATGCCGACCTCCCCATGAGTCCTTGTGGCCTAAACAATTGTTCAATAACCACAAATAAGTAGATTTGGTTACTGAATAGCCTCTAGGATTCTTTCTCCCAATCCAAGTATCATCATGGGGAATAGCCTCAAGAGTTACATACTTAAATCTTGATATTTGATATCACATCATCATTTGCCAGGTCATTGAGCATGTCCAAATTCCATCTATCATCCTTCATCAAAGAGCTTAAAGGAAAGTGAGGAAAGATATAGTGATGGAGAGTTGACGTTAAGGGGCTGTTTCTTTGGAAGAAATGAAAAAATAGAGAAAAGAAAAAGAAAAGGAGGAAAAGAGAAACTTTGTCACATGAAAATCACGTGTTTAATTAGTGAACAAGAGAGAGGGAGCAGCGGCTGGGGAAGAGGGAACCACAACTAAAAGAGGGGAGCGGTGATGAGGGTGGGGACTTCTGATGGGAAGAGCGGAGTGGCAACAAGAAGAGAGCGAAGTCTTCGGATGAGAAGAGGGAAGGGTAAGTTGGGGAGAGGAGGCAAGGTGGCAAGAGGAGGAGGCGAGGCAGCGGCAAAGCAACAAGAGGTGAGGAGAGGTGGTGAGAGGCGGCAGAGAGACGAGTGAACGAAGAGGAGTAGTTTCCTTTTATTTTTTCGCCCGATTCAAGCGGAAGCATTTTCAAAGGAAAACCTTTGATTTTTCTTTCCTTCTAAGGAAACAACAGAAAACCAGTCTTTCTTTTCCTTTGGTTTTCCCTCCAAGGAAACACGCTCTAAGCGATGCTTATGGATGGATCAACCTAGGGTATGTAGCTCTAGTTGTTTCTTAAGCAAATAAATGAATTCAAACTGTAGCAGCTATAAGTTATTACAGGAAAGGAGAATAGAGAGATTTGAACAAGATCACCTATGGCCTCTCTAGGGAAGTGGTCGAACCCATTCGTTGTCCATGCTCCCACCGGTATTTTCTATAGTTGCTGGTATTTCTCCACCATTTGCTGGCATTACTCAGGTATTTGTTAATAAATCCTGTTCTTGCCCTTGCCAGTATTTTCTACCGTTTACTTGTATTTCTCAACTACTATTATAGTTCAGTTTTTGTTTTCCTGAAAACACGCACACACAAAACAAAGGGACCTTGCTAAGATCCTGTAAGAAAATACTATATTTAATGGTAAGATCTCAGCCTTTATGTGTTAGCTGCACTTGTGATAACATGGTTAATTTCTGAAATTCACCGATTCAGAATTCTGCATTTAACTGTAATCAAATCTGCTGTGAGTTAAGGAATAGCTGAAAGCTTGGGAGGCTACCTCATTTACTAGGTAGACTTTAAGTTAGTCTATCCTTGAAGAAAAGTTGTCTACAACATCTATCTATTGAGTTCAGTTTAGCCTTACCACTGAACTTGGATACCTGGCTTCTGTTGGAAGGACTATCTGTTATTGCCTTTTCTGGAGACGGAAAAAGAGTCTGAAAGCTGCATACTTGTTTGAGATTTATAGACAAACTACAAAGTTGGATTTCTGCACTTTGCTTGATGTTTATTTCTTAACGTCTTATGCTTGCTGCCCTTCCTGTAGAAAGCGAGTAAAGTTTGAAAATTGCTTTCTGGTTGCTAGCTTGAGTTTTGAAAACCTACAAAATCGACTTAGCTGAATTTCTACATTCTGGTTTCTTTACACCTAGCTGCTCTCAACTCTGAGTGCTGATTTTATTTGCAGCCAAAGTCTGAAATTGCACTTACACCATATTTGCTAAGGTTGAGTGTGATAACTTTGAATGCTTCCTCACCAATAAGTAGGCAATGAGCTGTCCTTTGACATCATCAACAGAACTTATACCTCTTAACTGCTCTTGGTTTCCAAATTGAAATCTGCACGGCATTTGTTTGTAGTAAAATTTGCAAATGCTCAAAATTTACCTCAAGCAATAGGTAAATATCTCGGGTTGAACTATTGAGCAGCACAAATCACTACTATGCTACAGTTTGTTGCTTACCATTGGCCGATCAAATCCTACACTTTGTATCCTGAATCTTCCTCACGCTTTCAACTTGCTATTAGAATTTGCTAATATCTTTCCTACTATTTGCTGTAGGTAATTGCTGGCATCTCATCTCTGCTTTGAAAACAACACCTAATACTGAGGATTAAAAAAAAATTCTCGATTTTGCTGTCTTTAGACAAAAATTTTGTCTAGTCTAATTGACCTTGAAATCTGAAGTTTCATCTACCACTGAGACTTCAAAGTTCAAAAACATTCCGTTCAAAGCTGAATTTTCTGAAAAGTTGAGAATTTTTTGTTACTCGCTAAATTCATTTTCAAATATATTTTTTTAAAAAAAATATTCAAAGGATTTCAAAAATTAGTATGGTGCGCACTAGGAGCAACACTAATGTAGATGAAGCTGAACCCACTCTAGAAGATTCCTCTAGGGTTGAGGCCATGTTTGCTACTATAGCGACTACTTTGCAAAATCTGACCATGAGGATAGAAGGTTCAGAAAATAGGTCACGAGATCAACCCTTAAACCAAACTAGAGGTATGCCTAACTCCCATAGTGAGGAAGAAGACCAAGAAAGACCTCCCTATGTTCCACCACCTAGGAGACCTATTGGGGAAGGGCCAAGTAGGCAAAGGGATAGAAGCCAAAGGCACCAGGAAAATTTTGTTAATCCAACTAGGCACCCCAACCTTAGGATGAGTCCACCAAGTGAAATCTACGATGAAGATCAACCTAGGAACCAAAAAAAAAAATCTTTTAAGTCCTTTAGAATTACCGCACCTACCTTTGGGGGCAGTTTAGACACTCAAGCTTTCCTGGATTGGCTCACGTTGCTTGAACAATACTTCAAGTGTAGCTCCAATAATAGATTGTTGAGGGGCTCCACTCAAATATATTGGCACAATCTAGAGCACCAACTGGAACGTAGTGAACTGCCACCAAACACTAGGTGGGATTCCGAGGGAAAGTACCATGCCGCTCAACAGGAGGCTCGGGAACAAATTGATTCACTATGAGAGGCTCGAGATAGCTTCGATTTATTCGCCGTTAGCGACTTAGTTCTTCTCCGACTTACCTCACAGATCTTGAGGGAGATCTCGGCGAGGGAGGCTCACCAAGGTCTTATCCATAGAAATGATGGTCTATTTGAGATACTAAGTCGAGTGGGCACAGTAGCATACCGATTGAAACTCCATGAGAGAATGCAGATACACCATACATTCCATGTGAGCTTTTTGAAAAAGTTTTACTCAAATTTGGACAATCCTTCTCGGTCACAGTCTTACCAAGCCCCACCGATGATATGGACAGAGTTCCACCGAAGAATTAGTGATATTCTAGATCACCGGGTATTGGGGCAAAGAAAGAGGAACTGACATACGGAGTTTCTTCTCCGATGGGACGGATACCCTATGGAGAAAGCGACCTGGCACAAGGCTTCCGAATTATGGCAATTCGAGGGTGAGCTTAGAGGCTACCTCGAGTCTCCGAGGACGGCGACCACCTTAGGCATGAGAGGATGTTAGGCCCAAAATTAAGACCCAATTTGACCAGTCAAGTAGGCCATTGACCGGGTCAAAATTAGCTCAAGAATCAAGCCTAAATTGAATTAAGGCTCACGTTTGATTTAGGGCGACTAGAGGTAAGCAAACGGTTTGGTAAATTCGGTTTTTACTGGTTTATTGATCAATTCGGTAAATTCAGTTCGGTAAAAAAAAATTTTGATTTCGGTATCGGTAATAGATTTTCTAAAATTTGATTTTTGATTTCGGTATCAATTTTTTACAGTTCGGTAAAAACTGAATTTACTGATACTAGTATTAAATTAATAATTTTGGTTCGATAAATTACCAAATTTACCAATATGAATATAAAATTATTAAATTTTATTTGATAAATATATAAAAATAAAAATATTATTATATTTATATGGATAAAATAATTTAAATTAGTAAATCGATAATTTACTGAAAAAATTTCGGTAAACTCGGTTCGGTTAGAGATTGGTTTTTTTAATTCTGTTCAGTTTCAGTTTTTAAAAATTCGGTAAAATTAAATCGATAAATTCGGTTTTGATAAATTCAGTTTCAATAAATTCAATTTCGGTTTTACCAAATACTACCCCTAGGGGCGATGGCGGCGGCTTCGTGGCTGACGGCAACGTCCGCTAGTAGGCGTCGTCCGTCTTCGAGCGTCTGCGGCGGCCGATGTCAAGCGAATAACAGTCAACGGCGGGCTCGACGCGTGGAGCACACAGAGAGGAAGAGGATCCGATAGGATCCTCGCGGCGCACGTGGAACGAGCAGCAACGGCTCAGGTTCCGGCGACGCATGTTGGTGAGTAAAGGAAGCAAGGTCAGCGGCGACCTAAGACAGCGCGGCGACGCAGCGTGGAGCTTTGGCAGCGAACGAAGCTTCTGCGTGGCTCAGACACAGCTAACAACGGCCTCGAGCAGTGAAGCATCGTCCTCAGGAGCAAACGGGTAGGCGGCGTGAGGCTTCTCGTCTAAGGCGACGACAGCCGCATGGCACGAGGCGGCTGGCAACGATGAGTGGCGACACAGTTCCATCTGAAGATGCAGTTTCCAGTGAGCGACAATCACGTGGCACGTCGCTACGGGCTACGGTGGGTGGCGAGCGTCGACGTGGCTGCTAGGTTGGCACCGCACGCAAGAGCTTTGTCGACGTGGAGTCAGCCGGCGAACGAAGGTTCATCCACTTGGCGGCTAAGCTGACGAGGGAGAAGATGGAGCATCATGAACTTTGGGCAAAAATAGGGTCGAGCGACTTCAGGGCGGTCATGCGCTCCGCTTTGTTTTTGGCTCACGATTCTCGCTCCACACTCGCCCACGATGTCCAACTCCCCTTCGCTCGTTCGTCGACTCCGGTCGACTTCCCCCTTTCGTCCGACGACTCTAATTCTCATCTGCTCGTCCGACGCTACCCAGGCTCTCCTTCCTCCTCTCAACTCCGGAGTTGGCGGCGACTCCAACGAGCTTCCTCTGACGCTGGTGGTACGGTTGTGAGCGGTTCTGCACTGAGGAACTCCTTCCTCCTTCTCCGGCTCGACGTAGCCCCGACGACGGTGGTCTCGTCCAGCCAAGGTAACAGCTTCTCCCCTCTCGGCTTTGCTCACTTCTTCCATTTCTGGCGTCTTCCTGCATTTTCCATCACCTCCGATCGGATGTCCCTCAGCAAGCCTTTCTCCCTCGTCATTCGGTGTTCCTTCCGGCCTTCGCTTGTTTGTTCACGTTTTTTGTCAGCATCGCAGCTATGTTGTTCCGGCAACGTCACAGCCTAGTCTTCATTGTGCCCCCTCTTTTCGTTGTTCTCCACCTGCGTGCGGACACGTTTTCGTTCGTTTTTCGGCGATATTTCACCGGCGAGTCTCTTGTCTTCTGCTGCCTGCGTGCAGCATCTGTTTCTCCCTTTTTTTCCACTGCCTACGTCCAGTGTCGTTCTTGGCACACAATGTTGTTCTTGGTTCTGTTTGTGTATGTTGTTAGGTTGAGGTGAGGACTGCTTCACCTGCCGATTGCACCCCTGTTGGCCAGTGCTGCTACTTTTGTTCGCTTCCGTTTTCTATTTTGTTCGTCTCTGCGTGGGACAGTTGCTGGTTCTTGGGTCTTGGGTCTTGCGTGACTTTGTTTTTAGGCATCTGGACTATTTCTTTAAAAAAAATTGTTAATTGAGGGCATGACAAACTCCCCGACTGAAATTTACGATATTATATTGCCCCTTCGTAATATAATAAAATATGTATAAATATAATTTTCCCCTCATATATTTTGGATTTTGGGTTCTAGATTCACCATTGTGTGTTTGAATGCACCAATGATCTTATGTACCAAAAAGTAAAGCTACATATTTTTACAACGCAAAAGTACACCAATGTCAAAAACCATCTAGAATCTCAAATGTTCAGCTCAAATGAAGATGTAGAGAAAATGGAACTATTTGGAATCTCAAATGTTCAAATGAAGATGGAGAAAAAAATGGAACAAGATAATAGTACAGTATGATCTCCAATCGAGCCTTGTACCTGTGCGGATTAAATGAGCTATGAAATGTATGAACCACCAAGAATTAAGATATCTAAAAATGCCAAACTAGTAAACGTAGATTATATCTATGGAATTGACTACTCTTCACACCTTTGCTGTCATCAATCAAATAACTCTGGACGCCCTAATTGTGTTCAACAAAGGAGCTAATGTTTTAACTGAAACAAAATCAAAGCTTTTGAGGGTCCCACAAACCATCCTACGTGAGTTTAGAAACTTGCACGCTATGGAAGTTGAAGTTAGTATTAATAAAAGTTGATTTAAGACTAAGAGGAAGCTCAAGCCACCACAATTGAGAGAGGATACTAGTTGCCTTGCCATCACCAATGAGGTAGTGAAACCACCCCTCAGAAGATGAGAATATCAGAGTGAAGGCCCTTCCAGCACCAGGAACTGCAGGCGCTAGAGGTGTGATGCCCAGGATCAAGGGTCCCATATTTACCAATTATAAGTTTAATCCAAATGCCATTCTTATTCTCATTTAGAAGATCAAGAATGCTCCCACATTGGAGCACAGTACAGAAGCGAGCAAGATCTTTAATACCTAAGCTTCCAAAGTCTTTGCGTTTGGTGATGATATTCCAGTCAATCAAGTGCAAGGCTTTGGAGGATTGTGGGTTAGACCATGGAAAGTGACGATTTAATTGAAGATGACTAGAGGGGAACGTAGTATGGGTAAGCTCCCTAAAGAGTGAGAATTTCTATGAGGGTAATGCTCTTAGGACAATGCATAAATCAATTGGATACTATTAATCAACATGTTCTGTATGTTGTGTGCGCAATTATATGATCTTTTAGGTTGGTTTATATTTATGCCAATTAGATCAGGACTCTATAGTATCAACTAGAGATTAGCCATAATGGTGCCAACTAAATGCCACCTAATGAAAAATCATTAAACTAACAGGGTCGGGGGTGTTGGGTGTAATGTCCTCTTAGCTTTTTTTGAGCCATTGTTTCATTATTTGAGCATTGGTAAAAATACTCTAACCAAGACTATAAACTATGATGTTGAAGGCGATTGTGAAACAATTTCAAATTGTGTTGACTTTTGGTTTGTTAGTACTATTGACAATTGTAGAAAGAACTTATTTTTATTGGTTTTAAGAAAGATATTTTATGAATAAAAGTGTAAGCTTGATGTATAACAAGTCAATAGGCACGAGTCTTAGAGACCCAAATAGAATTGAAGGCACCCAATAGATATGGACTCCCCATGATAAGAAAATGCATTGCATGTACCATAGTTGAGTAGAATTGCATAAAATTATTTTATGCATCATGTAGTCCAAAAATGACATGTTTTTGTACAATAATATACATGCATAAAATATTTTGCATAAAAATATAAATCATGCATCATAGTAGATTAGTACATGACATATTATAGGTTTGCAGGTACATTATACAAGCTCCTCAAAAGCATGTAGTCAAAGAAACAAGCTCACACTCTTAACTCAAGTCCAAAATGGAAGATTTGTTTTAAGTCACTTGACGAGCTTCAAACCACATGAAAGCCACTTGTCATTTTGACACCTTGCAATGAAACACCTTCGAGCAAACTTCCTTGAATCAAGGAAGTCAAGTATGCACCCAAGCCTCAAAGGAAGTCATCCCCATCATCTCCAAACATCAAGGGATGTGCCAACTAGCCAAGGCACTCTAGAATTTGGCGGAGAAGAACCAATCTTATGAGCCCAACGTTGAAATGGAAAGGAGCTAGCCCTTGCGCCCAATACTTGGAAGTTTTCTTTACAAGGCAACTCTTTCACGCCAAGACCAGAAGGTTTTCGATCAAACAAAGTATTGCCAGAAAGAATTGAAGCCAATTTCAAATTTCAAACCATATTTTGTTAGCTAAGTGAAAGGTCCAAAAGACTCCAATGTGCAGCTTGTATATATATGTATTCAACTTTAGTTCATGACATAATGAGTGCATAGTTGATTCCTTTAAATGGTTGGTGGTTTGTGGCTGTAACTTCCTCTTCTTTTCGTCCCTTACTTCTTCATCTAGGTGATGCGAGCAGGGAAGAAAGTTTTCTCCCTTCAAGCTGAAGCAACAAGACTTAATAAATCATTCAACTGGCGCTTGTCTTCCCCTCTTCTCTTTTTTCTTCTTGTTTTTCCTTCTTCTTTCTGTTGTGTTTCTTTCTCTTATGTGTTTTTTTGTTGTGTATATAACTCCTTGAAGGAATTTCTAGCCATGAACCTTTCCCTTCCTCCTCTTGAACGTGCTAAGGAAGAACACTCCAACAAGGATCGGTCATAATCTCTCTTCTCCACTGAGATCTCTTCTCTTCTCTCTCCTCTTTTATAATATTTCATGAGTTGATTTTGTTTCTTAACCTTTGCTAACTCGTCATCTTCTGTTGTTTTAGGTGGCTGGCGCCTCTTTGAGATCCAAAGATGGTCGAAACTTCCTCTTAACTTCACAAGGGGCTTGAAGCTTGAAACCGGCACACTCATCTTTTTCTGCCCCTTCTCTTAGTTAAACTTTGTCAAAGAGAAATTTGAAGGCCTAAAATCCACTCTACTTTGGCATTGTAATAAAAATTCTACCTGTATTGTGGTTGTTTCTAATTGTTTGTAATTGCTTTTGCTCCTACAAAAGAAGTCGTCTCCATAGGATTATTAAACATTAGGACATTGGCTCTTTTTATCTCAAAAGAGCCAACTATGTGTTTTATCTCCTCTTTATTTACTATCCTTATCGTTTTCTTGTGTTTTTAAGTCTCCCGCCTCCCTAATCATTTCTGAATTTTGCAGATTTTCCTAAGTTTTTCCGCCACATTCTCTCCCACTACGTAAGCTTTGGTGTCAGAGCAAGGTTATCCGACACGCTCCTTTGTCACTTCCCATCAGACGCATCTTGGACCTCTACCTCTTTCTCTTTATTGTTTCTCACTTCTTCTACTCCTGATATAAGTTACTAATAGTTGATAGATTTGATCACACTTCAAACAGTTTTACAATTCATAACATATTAGAGAAACAAGAGGCTCCCTATAGTCTCTTTGACTATCTAATATCTCTTGCACCCCTAGTTGTGTATTGGAACTTCAATAGTTCATCTTGTACAACTTAGAACGCTTGTATCATCATCATATCATTTTGAATTGTGTTTTGAAATCTAGTGCAAAGTTTGTTACGCAGGTCTTGTTCAACAAGCCTGCATACATCATCGATTTTCTTATTTTTCTAGTTTGAATTGAATCATGTTTCAATTGCACACTAATGGTTCAAAGAAACTCTTTAGTTCCTCTTGATCCTTAGGCGGCTTACAATTGCTCTCTAGGTCGCACAAGTTGAGATACCCCTCTTGTTCTGTTGTTCACCTAGAGGAAGCAAATAGCATCAATCGATTGGATTATCTATAACTTCTACTCGCTCTCGGTTATAATATGTAACACATGCTCTAATGAAAGGCAATAGGATATTGTCCTTTTTTCATTTTGACCTGAACATGCAAGGTGTAGAATACTAACTAGTATTAATTATCTTAGTATGAAATTATGAATAGCTTTCCCCTACTTAATTGTGATGCTCCACTATAATTCATCAACAATGTATCCTATATCTTTCCTTGGCAATACAATAACTAACTAACCAAGTCACAACCTCCCTAATTTGAAGCAGCCTAGCAATAAAAGAGTTGTGTAAGGAAATTTAAGTATGGCAACAATTCACTGTAATGTTGATGTATGAATCCATGCACCTTTACTAAAGACATGCTTTAGTTAGTTCTCAATTTAAGATCAGTATAGTAAAATAGATTAAATTACTGTGGCATTCCCATGCATGGACATAAGGAGGTCAGAAAGGTTGGTGATCATACATCAATTGTGACATATGAAATAATTGCGCAATTAGTTACATAAATTCAATAACAAAATTTAGTTAAGACAATTTGAATTGAAAATTTTTGTCAAGAAATTACCTATAATGTATCACGCATCTTCACCAGTAGTCATTACAAGAACATATTCCATTCTTAAAGTGGTGAAACCTGTTGCGGTCCCTGACAATAATCTCCCTATCAAAAAGTTTAGCAATTAGTTTTGCTGCTTCATGGCAATCGCTACAAATTCTGAGGTTCTTCACTACTCGAACAGGCTCATTTCCTGCAGTGCTCATGATTCCAAAAGCAATTGCAATCTTCTCGCTGTGATACATCACTGCATTTTCCTTCTCTTCATCCTCTATATTGTGAAATACAGAATCTGTTCTTGGCTGGTAGCCAAGCTTCCTCAGTTCCTTTTCAATCTCAATCAGAAAAGAATAGATCTTTTTGAACTGTGGATGGGAGGTATCACCGACCAAAAACTCATGCAGCATGTTATTTATCTCAATTGAACTGCACCCCGGCAATTTTTGCACTCCTTTTCCAAGCATAATGCTCCTACATTTCTCCACATCGTCCCAGCGTTTAGAAGATGCATATATATTTGACAGGAAGACATAATTGGCTCCGTCATTTGGATCCAACTCTAGTAGATGTTGCGTTACTTGTTCACTCAGACTATTGTCCTTATGAATATGGCATGCACGAAGCAAACTTCCCCAAACTATTGCATTAGGTTGAATAGGCATTGTCTGCAAAAGCTTTAATGCATCTCTAAGAAAGCCAGCCCGCCCTAGGATGTCAACCATACAGCCATAGTGTTCAATCTTGGGTTCTATTCCATAAACATCAAGCATCTGAGAAAAATATTTTTTGCCTTCAGCTACTAACCCTGCATGACTGCACGCTGACAAGAGCCCAACAAATGTCACTCCATCTGGTTTAATCCTCTCCACTTGTTCCATCTCAAGAAAAACCTTTATAGCTTGCGCACCAAAGCCATTCATCCCTAGTCCTGCAATGGCAGAATTCCAACAGAAGATGTTCCTGGTAGGCATTCCATGGAAGATTACCAGAGCAGCTTCCACGTCCCCACACTTGAAGAACATATCTATGAGAGCATTGCCCAATACGACATCAATCTTCAGACGATGATTCCGGATGTATGTGTGGATCCATCTTCCCATCTTCAGAGCACCCAAATGAGAGCAGGCTGAAAGCAGACTAACCATGGTTACCTCTGTAGGCTTCACATCCTCCATCTGCATTGATTGAAACACAGAGATCGCAGTCCCAAATTCCCTGCGATGCAAATATCCAGAGATCATGGTGTTCCAAGTCACCGAGTTTTTGGCCGACCCCAACCGATCGAACAGCTCGCGAGCCTTCCCCAGCTGCCCCATCTTACAGTAACCATCAATCATCGCGTTCCAAGAGACGATGTCCTTAATCGGATTCCGTTCGAAAATCTGACGCGCTGAATCAAGGTCGTTCACCTTGCAATAGCAAGTGATCATTGAGTTCCACGACGCTGAGCTCCGGACCGACATCTGCTCAAAGAGCCTCCGCGCGTCCTCTGCGCGGCCTTGGCAACTCAATGCCGCGATCATCGCGTTGTGGGCGATCACATCCTTATCGGGCATTTCGGCGAACACCTGTTCGACGGAACGGAATTCACCGCATTTCGAGTAGAACGTGAGCAACCCGGTCATCAGAAACCGGTCAGGTGCGAGCCCCATGGTGAGGATCTGGCAATGAATTGCCTTCCCGACGGAATATGCGCCGGGTAGAACGGCGCAGCGACGAAGCAGCTCGCCGAAGGTGGCCCGGTCGGGTAGAACGCCCACGCGGACCACGGCGCGATAGAGGGGGGGGAGGTATCGGCCGTCGGGATCGGAGCGGGCGGAGGAGCGGACGACGTTGTCCCATATAGAGGAGGGGTCGATGCCAGGGAGGTAAGGGAGGAGCGAGGTGCAGGAGATGGGATGGGAGAGGGCGAAGCGAGAAAGGAACTCGGGGAGGAGTCGGGGATGGGATTGGAGATGGGGGTTGGCGATGAGCTGCGCTTGGATTTGGTGGAGGACTCTCGGCGAGAGAAATGGCGCACTTTGTAGGCGGAGGAGATTGCGGCCCACGGAAGGGGCGACGGTCATCGAACTAGTTGAGCTACTGATGGTGGTGGCATCGCTTGCTACATCACAGTCATAGAAAAAAAAACAAAAGGTTTGCAAAAAAAGTAAAAAAAAAATATGGTAAATAATATTTTATAAATAAAAAAATAAAACACAAAGAAAAAAATTTAGAACTGTTATTTTCTTTACTTTTCTTTTCTATTCTATTTTTCTTTCCTTCATGCTTCATATTTGTTTTACTTTTCTTTTCTTTATATTTTCTTTCCTCCCTAAAAAACAGAGAGAGAAGAGTTCTATTAAAGGCTTGTTTTGCTCGGCTTTTAAGCTACTTTTAAGTAAAAAATAAATAAAAAATTATTTAGCAATAAAAAAATAATAAAAAATTAAAAATTAAAAAAACTATAATTTAATATTTTTACAGTTTCTATTTTTAAAAAAAAATAATTATCATAATTTTATTTAAAATTTTAAGTAATATATTTTAAATAATTTAAAACTTAAATATTAAAAAAATAAAATATATTATTATTTTAAATATTTTAAATATAATATATATTATTTTAAATTTTAACATTAGTTGAAAAAATTATTAACTAAATATCCTATAAATATTGACAGCACAATAACACAACACAATTTAATATAATTATAAAGATATTAACAGTTGGCCCTTAGTAACCATGAGGTAGAGGCTCTCTTGTAAATAGATGCATAGAGACTAACAGGAGTGATCCACAATTGACACAACCTAAAGCAAAACATAAAATGTTCAACGCCAAGTATTAAACCCACACCACCGAAGAGAGAAGTGACTTAAGCAACTCAACTCAAACCCTTTAACTTTCACTTTTAAACAAAATTTAATTCCAATGTAGATCCTTATTCCTTTTATATGAGATTGGTATATAAGGAAAGAAAGGAATGTATCAATTTAATTCAGCTAATAAAATTGATCCATCAATTTAGTTGTCCCATAATAATTGAGAAACAAACATTTTTAAAAAGTTAACATTATTAATTAGTAATATTAGAATTTAAATTACTAGTTTAATTATTTTATAAATTTAAATAATTGAATGTTTACAATAATGGGTGAGCAAAAATTCAATAATAACTGAAATTACTAAAAAAATTCAATAAATTCATTTCGATTAATTTGGTATCGGTATTGTAATTATGCTTTCATTATTAAGTTTTTGTATCAATAATTTTTTAGTTCAAATTATTAAATTTATCAATATAAGTGCTAAATCAATAAATTTAGTTTAGCAAATTATCAAATCTATGGATACAATAGAGTTAATGTTTTTATATAGGTAAAGTATCCTTATTTTAGCCCTATAGAAAATGAGAGACAAGATGATATATAATATAAGACTTAATGAGTTTACTATCATTAACTTATGTTTAAGCATTTTAAATTAAGTCATTTTGTCATTTGATTTATCTGGTTAATAAGTCAGTTCACTCATTAAGCCAGTTATCACAAATAGTATCAAACAAACTTAGTCCTAATAATGATACAAGGAGAATAGAAAAGGGCATTTGTTATAGATTGGTGATTTGGAACACAATCAATTTTAAATTTAAGAAAACCATATGATGTTAAGTTAAAATCAAGCCTCAAACATTGAGCAATCTTCTTAATAGTAGTTTGGATGAATGTATCTTAAAAGGCATTCCTTCATCTTTTAAAAAAAGAGGGCATTTAGCCATCATATTTGCAAGAACTAGCTCAATACCCTAATTAGATAAATTAAATATAATGATTGACAAACAATAAATGTGTTGCATAACTATAAAATTTTATACTTAGGACATCCTCAACTACATTAGCTTTCCTTGTACGATAATTAGTAGTACAAACATAATTTTTAAGAAAATTAATCTATCTACATTATCTCTATTAAGCTCTTTTTGAGTGGAGATATTTAAGACTCATATGATCAGTTATATTTTAAAAGTTTAGCTATAAAGATATTATCCCCAAATTTAAGAGCAAAAAGAATGGTAGCCTAACTCCATATCATGTATAATTCTTTTCATGTGGCTTAAGTAGCTTTGAAACATATATAATAACTCTATTGTTCTACATTGAAACACATCCAAGTCTATGAATTGAATCATCATTATAAATTTAAAAGTTGTTACTATTTGTTGGAATAACCAAAATAGGAGAACTAGTTAATCTGGACTCGTTCTTGAAAACTTTGCTGTCACGTTATCCCAGACAAACTTAACATTTTTCTAAGTTAAACAAGTAAGAGGAGCAATAATTTTTGAAAACTCATTCACAGATCTTTTGTAATAACTAGCTAACTCAACAAAACTTAAATTTTTAGAGATAGAAGTAGATTGCTTTCATTTTACTATTGCTTTTATTATATGTGGATCAACATATATATCCGCCCCACGAATAACATGACCAAGGCATATAAGTTTCTTGAGCCAAGATACACATTTACTAAGTTTGACATATAACTTCTCTCATCTAAACATCTCCAAGACCATTCGTAGGTGGAATACACTAAAATATTATCCATGAATACAATCACAATTTATCTAAAAGTTGATGGAAGATTCTATTCACTAAATACATAAAATGTCGCCTATGCATTGGTTAAGTTAAGATATATTTAAAAAAAATTCATAATAAGCATATCGTAATTGAAATTTTGTTTATGGATACCCTCCTCTCAGATATTTAGTTGGTGGTATCAAGATCTGAGATCAATCTTGGTATGTACCTAAGTGTCTTACAATTAATCAAACTAGTCATCAATGTGAGAGAGAGGATATTTGTTCTTCATAGTTATCATATTTAGACAATAATCAATACATAACCTCATATAAGTCATTTAGAAAAAACATGGGGAAACTCTCCCATAATAAGAATATCTTAAATACGAGGTTCATTACTAATATCTCTAGCAATAAAGGCCAAATATCTATAATAACCTTGTAAAAAAAAAGTTGTCAAACTCGAATTGCATAGATAAGAGGTGCCAATTAACACACGTATACATTCACCAAGAGGACAAAAAAGTTACAACTTAGGGAAACAATCAATAGTAGCATGGTAAGACGAAAACCAATTTATACCCAAAATAGCATCAAAATTATGAAAAGAATAACACAATCAAATCCGTAGATAATTCTTAATCATCTAATTGAATTATGCATTTCTTATATACTTATCAACAAGTAATGAAGTTCGAGATGGCATAGGGACTAATAATGTAGTGTCAAGTTGATCAAGTTTTATATTTAATTTTGCATCAAAATATGGAGATATAAAAGAGTGTAGAACATGGATCAATTAGTATATGACTAGAAATATCACAAATAGGTAATGTACTTGGATAACATTTTCCACTAGCTTGAGCATCATGTTGGGTTAGAACTCAAGCTGTGGGTGGAACTTAATATCCATAATGTAAAAATATCATGTTAATACATAAAATTTCTAAAATTATTAAACTTGGCCAGGATACCATTTGTTATAATTTACTTAATAAGTAAATAGATAACTTGATAAGCTAAATAAAATATAATTAAATTTAAAATACTTAAGCCTAAATCAATGATAATAAATTCACTAAATTATTTATATTATATTATCTTTTCTCCCTATTTATATATGACAAAATCGTGATATTATAAAATTGGTAAATCAATAGTTTGTAGATAGCAATTTTTTAGTAAAAATTATTTTTTAATTGATTTGATATTAGTAATCAAAATATTGGTAAATTTTTTAAGAAATATTATTTGATAAATTCTATAATGAATTTTGGCTAATGCTCAGCCTTCTAACAATAACTAGTTGAATCTTCGTCAACCAATTATTAATATGAAACAAATATAAATTTAAAACCCTATGACTCCTAAATTAAGAATTATTTACCCTCCGCTGAACCGCCGCAGCACATACGTTCGGCTTCCCCGTCGACATTTGCCTCAGATCGACCGCCGCCGCTCCCTTTTTGTTTATGCCCTAGTTTCCGACTGCGCCTTCGCTTTTCCGCCGTAGCCCGTAGCAACTCCAGCTGGCGGCCTGTCGCCGCTTTCCGACCACCCCGACTCCTCGCGGTTGGTGGTCCGCCCAGCCAAAGCACTCCACCGGTGCCAACTCAGACCTGTTTTCCTTCTGCTTGGGAATCTCCGGACCACCTATCCGAGCTAGTGTGTGACGGAGCCCGCGCTTCCACCGTCGCCACATCAGCCGCGTCCCTGCAAAGAATCAAAGCCTCTTCTATGGAGGACGCAACGAGGTTAGTGGAGGCCTCAGAACATGTGACTGGATCAGACAAAGAAGCTATGGAGAAGGAAAGGGTTGAACAAGATGACAGTGAAAGGGAGGAAGAAATGGAGGAAAACGATGAAAAGGAGGAAGAGGACGGGGAGGAAGAGGAGGAAGAAGAAGAAGCCTACATGTTGCAGTTCGATGGTAACATGGATCCCTTAGGCTTTGCCCAAGGGGACAACCATGGTGTGGAGCTGTACCAGCAGTTTGAGAGGCTTGAGTATGAAGCCCTAGCCGAGAGGAAGCGCAAGGCCATCCATGAGAAGGAACGATCGTAAGGAACCAATCCTTCAATCCTTTATAGTTGATTCCTAGTGGATGGAAAGTTAGTACGGAGTACCAATGTACTCTTCAAATGACAATTTTTATCTTTAATTTAATCACTTATGAATTTGTGGCAGCATTGAGTCTGTTAAGAAACCCAGGCGGGAGGAAGTTTTGGGCGTCACCATGGAGGAGATCAATGAGTTAATGAATTTTGGTCGTCGGAGAAGATCAAAAGCTGTATGACCTTTTTACTTGAGCAATTTATATGGGAGCTAGTGTTATCTATTGGTTTGCTTAAAGAATAGATAAGACAGTACTTAACTGCACAGTTATTGTTTTAAATTTTATTTAGTCAAATTATGCATCGCTGTATTCAAGGGGATTTCTGCATATTGAGGGATTATCTGCTGGTACTGTTGTAACAATAAAAGGCTTTCATGCTGGATCAGCAAACTACAGTAACCACACCAATAACTAGTCATAAAGGATAAGTATTGGGGATGAGCACATGGAATCTTTCCCATCAGTTATCACCATTTGAAATATAAACAATAAAAAAACTCTGGTAGTTTCTAATGCACTGTTGTCTAATTATCCCCCCAACATCTACCATCTGACTAATGTATTGAAATTCTGAGCTACTATAGCTACAACCAATGTTATCAATAGCGTATCGCGGAAAATAGCGGAAAACTAAAAATCCGCAATATGATATAGCGGATTGCGTTGCGGGCAAATAGCGGAAGTCACATAACGTTTAAAATATATATTATATATATAAAAAATTAAGTATAACGTTTGAAATATATGTTATATACCTAATAAATTAAGCTGCATAAAAATAAAATAAATTATATAAAGAAAGATCACATAGTACCAACTCAATTCAAGTCATAATTTTAATTTCTACAATTTAAAAATATTATAATGTGCTCCTATCCGCTATAGCGGTGCTATAGCGTTTCATAGCGGATTGCTCAAAAACCGCTATGGAAAAACGCTATAGCGCCGCTATTGCAGCTATTTAACAACACTGGCTACAACAGACGATTATATTCAACATTTACTGTTCAATCTAGAGATTTTGACCTCCTATTGTTTTATTCAATTTTAGATGGGTGCTTTAGCATTTTTAATGTGGATCCAAGATGCAAAAATCAATAGAGAAATAGATGATTCAAACTTAGTTGCATGTTTGTTTTACTTTGGTGTTGATTACAATTTGCTAGTATGGACGATAATGAGTGAGCGATATGATATCACAAACTAGAACATGAATCCAATTGTATACCATTCTATCTATTATAGATCAGATTTCATCTTGAATATCTATTCCCCTAACTGAACTGAAGCCAACTTGGCCCAAGTCCTACTTGTGATTACCAGTACCAAATTGCTCATATCTAAATAATACTTGCTAAAATCCAACTATCTAACTCAGCCACTACAATCCAACTTGTTTCCGGCAAGCTACTCTCACATAAAAAAAAGCTATTCTAACAATCTCACTAAAAAAGACCTCGTCTAACACTACATGACAGGCATTTCAACTGCCACGTGCTAAATAAAATTATGTAAAATTTCATTTCCTGATGGATTAAATTGGATTCCATGCGTGTATGATTATCACATCATAAAAGTGAAGTAAGCAGCTGAAGGAAAATAGGTCTTTGAATTTTGAACTTTGATGATTTCAACTTGGCCTTGCCATTTAAGTGGGCGAAGAAGCTTCTAACTTTAGAGGGACTATGGACATGTTATCTAATAGTCATACCATAAACACTCCTTGGGGCACTGCCCCTTGAATCAATTAATCTAGTGGATCCAAATGCATCATAGCCTAAATATATTGGCCTTAATATATCCCCGTTGAATTCAAAAGTGAAAATTTTGGGTCCTAGTGCCATTCAACTTTGAATATGAAATTTCACTTGGTACCAAGGTTTTGAAAACCTTGAAAACCGGTATGTGCTACTTAGAATGAGCAAGTTGTACTAGTCCAAGTTTAGTCTGGTGCTAGTACTTGTAGTGTTGGTATATTTGGTATCACTGTGCTGTATCACTGTAGCACACTGCTAGTATGTGCTTGTTCGGATAAATCGGTAAATCAGTATAAATCAAGATTTTAAACCTTTCTTGGTATACCATTAAACAACTATCTTTCCTTAATAAATATTGTCAAGGATTGATGTTTAATGCCTCACAGATAACTAGATAATTATTTTTTTGCCTTACACTTTGTATAATTACCTTTATATCAACTTTCTCACCATTCTATTTTATATAATTTTTGGATGGTTTCCTTTTGCACATGTAAGGTAAGAACAAGGTTTATAAACTCTACTGTACCAGGCTAATCTCAGGTACATATTGTATTGCTGACACTATATCATATCAGCACCAATCGTAATGACACATAGTATATGAATAATAATTGTCTTGGACTAATATATACTGCCCATATTGGGTCGTATGGATCAATTTTAAAACCTTGACCTTTCTTTTGGGCTTGATCAATAACAAGTTGAACATGAACATCGGGTGAATTCATTTCGGTAAAGATTGGAGTGATTCATACTTTATGGACATTGTTTGTCAATAGTTTGTTGTCTTGGGTAAACATCGTGATCAAGACATTTCATGATCAATATTTGTCTGCAATCTCATTTACAGGCTCCTTTGGGTTAACTATTAAATTAAAGTTTGAAATATACAAATTTATTTTATATATTTAGTGTTTTTGTTGTACAAAGATCATTAATACACATCTAGACTAACATCAAATAACATGCACAAGACGCATTTTGTTTTTCAGTTAGGTATATAAAATTGTTTACATACTTCGGGTTTTATTTTCTAATTAGGTAGTTCATTTGTGCATATATCATTAGCACATATAAGTATTTTGCTGTTTTTAGATAAATATTTTCTTATGTTTGTTATGATCTATGAACAATATAGTTTTGCATTCTAATCCTTGTTAACCAAACTTGTTGGTTAAGTTTGTAAATGATCTATCTAAATTTCCTTTTTGAGCTTGAGCTTAAGATTGTCTACGAGAGTAAGTTTGTGCTGAATTAAGCTTGGTTTAAGTTCAGCAAGCTTCCTAGTAAACAAAATAAATGCACCTTATTTTAGCTCAGGCTCCTCAAGTTCTTTTTGAGAAATAAGACGTGATTTAGATAGGCTCTTCTATAATCCTTAGGTAATTAGTTTGCCACGTGTTAAGTATTGGTCTGCTGCCATTATAGAGTACAGGGATATTGATTAGTATACTGAACTCATTTTATTGAATACTGCAACTAAAACATTAAAAATGAGTGGAAAACCATTTGATACTATTCTACATACTTCAATTCTGGTGCTTGGGTGATTCGGTAAATATCTGCTGTCAAATTCTGGTCTGACAGAATTGTTAATTAGTGAGGCTTGAAAAGTCGTGCATGTCTTTATAAGAATGTTCCATTGGCTGGTTTTTCACGCCTCTAGTTATTCTTTTCGAATGTCTTGTCTAATGGATTTCTTCTGCAACTATAGTGCTGAAAGAATATTGAAAATGAGAACCACAAAATTCTTGCGGTTGAATTATGCTTTAAACAATAGGTTAATTTCTAAGTGGCTCTTCATAATTTTCATATACATTTGTGTGCAAATAGTAGAACTTGCATAACATAACACATATATCATTCAAAATTTTCTTGGATTGTTCATTAAGACTTACGTAGTGAACTCTATATTATTTTCTTTCGTATATGATTGATTTGGTTTTGCAGTCAAAGAGAAAGGGAAGAAAGAGGGGATCAAAGAATAAGCTTAGCCCTGAAATCACTAGAAAAATTGGGGATGCTACGCTTTATTATGCATCTGGGGACTATGATGAGGTAAGATTTTTAGTCAAGCAAATATATTATAGACTCTTTTGGTTAACCTTGTGACCACGAGGCAAATTTGAATTCTTCCTTTCTTTTTGAATTTTTGTTACAACTTAACATGCATACATGATTGCCAATGTGCACGAACTTTTTGTTTCCGTGTTTATTTGCCTATAGATGAGTTACATGATTTTTTTATCCATTGGCAAGATAAGTAATGTAGGTGGGATTTGATCCTAAAACCTTGTTGTCAACCACTAAGGTTCTTACCCGTAAACTAACACCTCTATGAGTTAGATGATTTTGTTGTAGTCTTCAATTTGTGCACACTCCTGCGTGCCTAAATCGTTCTCTTTTGACTACAACTGCAGATATTCATATTGAATATGTAACACTTTAACTTCATATAAACCAGACCGAGCTCTAGGTAATTTGATAATGTGGCAACTACTTGTCAGTATTACTGTCATGACCAGCAATAAACAAGGAAATGTTTTTTGCTTGAATAGTTTAAGTGTTTGCGATTGTGGTTTTAATGATAGTTGTGCTAGTACTATTGGTGGTAGCTCCTTGTGGTGGTGGTATTATCAATAGTTACAGAATTACTTTATGGCATATATGCTTTATACTTGAATTAATGAATGGTTTCATTTTGTCTCTCAGTTTTGCTTATTTTTCAGTTCTTTCCTGTTATGTCTTCCTTCCAGCCTTTCTTTTTTTTTTTTCTTCCATACTGCTGCCTCCTGCTCAAATACCCTAAGGTTTACGGTTCTGATGGGTTGAATCTCTTTTCGCTTTTCAAACTTCAATTAGAATTTCTATTATGTCCTAGAGTTTACATGAATTTGAATGTCTTAGATTTCTTCTCTTCTCATCTAAATCATATGAATCTCACTACTCTATTCAATAACTAAAATCTTTTACTCTTGACATACTAGCAAACTTAACAATGAAAACTATCTTCTTTGAGCTAGATGTTTCGACGCTTTATTATTTGCATGGAAAATGTGAAACTTAAGGATGCTTCTTATAATCATTTTCTTAGTAATGTTTTGATTACATGTTCTCACTTTGTTCCTCAGCTACATGTAACACAAGTGGGGGTTTTTCCAAAGTTTTTATGGTTCCTCACGTCTTCCAAGTTGAATTCTATATCAAATTCAATCAATCTAAAATTTTTATGTTTGTCAAATTTATAATTTTCTGTTGCAGTCGACACTCTTGGAAGTCTGAACACTGAACATACCCTTATATTCTCACTGGCATATCTGATTTTATTATATCCTACATTCCATTCTAGTGATTTGTTGTAGTAAACATTTTGGTCCTCTGGCTTATAGCTAGACCATATTATCTGCCATTGTATGGTACTATGTCTATTATATGCTCATTTCACATAACCTTTGCCAAGATACTTGCTTACATTATTTAAATGACAACTTACATTTCACACATCACATGCATTCAACTACAAGTATGACGCATCAATTATTTTCTCAATTACACTAGTCTTGAATTTAAACAATTTCATTTAATGAAAGGAATGAAATGAACACAAACACCTATATAGTGGTTTAGGCTCTATTTCTTCCAGTTGAACAATTTCTTCAATGAAATTAGCACTTGGATAATCCCTATCAACTAGATAGGTTATGATACTTTACATGTTGTCATTAGTCATACAACCAAGATTCATTCTTGTTTCAACCCCGTTACCTGGGTAAATGTAGATTATTCATCTAGGTATTCTACTTCATTTCTAGGGCATAAAGCCTACAATTACTCCTCATTATGCTCCAATATAACCTTAACTCTATTGCCTGCTAATTGCGCTTATTATAGGATATACTTATTCTCAAATAAGCTCCCATAATATCTAAACTATTTTTGAACCCACAATTTCAGGACTTCCAAGTTTCAGCCCAATAAACGTTTCCATAATGATGCCTAAAGGTTTTTTTTTTTTTTTTTTTTTTTTTTTTTGCGAAAGGCAAGTAAGAGATTTTATAGACTATAAAGAAGTATGTTACAAGGTATGTACAAGCACAAGCTACACCCTCATCATGGGATCCAAAGAGTGCTTCTCTGATTACATGGTAACAAGGATCCTGGCATCAAATAAATTCTACCAGTAAACTAGATAATTCTCACAATATGGGAAACGAAAACACATCACATGATAATCATATTGCATCAAACTCCACGCGGCATTAAGAAGAATGTGAGAAGAGGTTAGTGCGCGCCGATGGAGCACGAGCCGAGGTATACACCATAATTCCGGAAGACCCGCACATGAGGAGGAAACTTGAAAGATAGGTATAAATAAAATCCTGGAAATCATAATCATTAATCCCAGATCCAACCAAAAGAAGAGGTTAATGTGCAATGTAGTCCCCCCAAAGATCTGAGAATGCTTGGACGTGCCTGAGAGATGTAACTATTGATTTTTGCTTTGACATCTAATATCAAATGCATGATGAATTCCATGGGACTTTTGCTTTGAGAATCCATAATTTTTGAGTTGCGATAACGCCAGATGTAGTAGATGGTTCCAGATAGCATGAGCTTTTTAATATAGAGCTGGACTCTATCCATATGCCGAACTTGATGATTCGCAAGCAGCATTAAAAACCCTTCGCAAGTATCTGTATTAAAGGTTATTCCACATTTTCTGGAAATTAAACTCCTGAATTCATTGAGAACTTTACAATTAATAAAAGATGGTCAATAGTTTCCGGGTATGTATTACAGAGCATGCAAGTTGGGTTAGATACAATCCCCCATTCGTGAAGACGCACCCTAGTGCTAATACGGCCATGACAGACCAGCCAGAGAAGAAATGAGTAGCTTGGAATGCGCCCTTTAAACCAAACAAGGTTGTTCCAGTAGACCTCCAAACCATGGACTTGGCTTTCATAAGCGGTTAGATACAATCCCTCCTAAAGTTTGACTTTGATTTTTTATTAATATAGATTACCTAACTTATCCCTATGTTAAGACTCCAAAATAACTCATGCAACACTGAAGCCCTACAATCCTTAAATAGGGCTTGACTGCACCAACGCTATGATTGCTTCATATTACTCCTAAGAATCTAAAATGTAGCAAAAAAGCCTCAATTTCAATCTTAATTTGTACGTTATATATCAAGTTTTCCAAAATGAAGTTTCTACCTAGGGTTTACAAATTAGTCCATACGTGATAGTTTGATCCTATACTATTATATGGTACAATATCAATATTGATCCAATACTATATATATATATATAGTATATAAGACTAGGGTGGTACCAAAATGTATCTTATGTTAATATGTACTGATCAAGTCCGATGGTACAAATTGGTATTTAAAACTTTGTTTCCATGCAGGAATGATTAATGCTTCAAGGAACTAGACCATAGGATTGAAGCATGGGATTAAAAGATCCTACCAAATAGTTAAAAATGTATTATATTTTTTATATATTCATATACCATAAGCAAATGAAGCATAAACATTCAAATTAATCCATTGTCTGTGCCTACAGTTCAACATGTAGCATTTTCTAAATAGTAACATAAATTAATTAGTAATAGAAAAAGAATCAGGTAAAATCATAATATTATAACGTTAAAGAGGATTAGCACTGGTTTTATCTCCAACAATAATTAAATTGGACAATACGTTGAGTAGCAAATAAACGAGCGGACCAGTAGTAACATGCTTGCAATAGGGTTACAGTAATAAGGTGAGATGTACTTTCAAGACTAATGGAAGAGACGCTAACAAAGTTAAAAATAAACTAGTGATAGTATTGAAGTTTTGTTAGTCAATACAAGCAGACAAGTGAATGAAAGAAATATTATATTTCTATAATTATTTAAATAATTTAGGAGCTCGGGTTAGCATTTAACAAGCTGAAAGTTAGCAGATATGATAATTAACCTGTGTTTGTTTGCACTGCATGAGCCATGGCTTAGTGCCACACAATAGCAAAAATGGATCATGCGAACTTGCTTCTATTATGCAATCCAGCTAACCATGGAATATTCCACTATTAGGCAAATTGACCGAAGGGTTTACTGTGCTTAGAGCGGGGTCCACACACAAGTGTGAACTGAGACATAACAACAAAATCCAGCAAAAGTATATAATGTTTTAATAAAAAAGTTATTGTTTTACTATGCCACTTTTTCATTAAAAATACAATTTTTATAAATATATAATTAAATATAGTTATGTTATAGTAGTAATTAAATTATTAAAATTTAAATTTATAAATAAAATGGAAATAAAATATTAGAATTTAAAATATTAATTTAATTAAATTTATAAGTAAAAATATCCTATTATTTAAATTAAAAAATAATTTATTTTTGATTGACAACTAACATGCTATTAATATTTGATATGTAAATTAAATCACAATACTGTAATATAAGATTTTGAAAATTTAACTAAAATTTTAATATTCTATTTAATAGTACAGGACATCAGTATTGTTTTTGCCCCAAAAGTATTTTTCCATGTGGTCATTTTCCAACCGGCACAATTGGGAACGTACTAGTGCACCAAGCACAGCCGGAGTCACATATTTTGTAGAATAAGAATAAATCACAAATCTTGTAGATCCTATGAGTTATACCGAAAATTCTAATATTCCCAAGGTCGTTTTGTTGTACCCAAGGTTTAAGATATTGGTTCTAGTGTATTGGTTCATTGTCGGACCCATACCGGCTGGTTCTGAATGGTAAATGGTCTAGGTAATATACATATATACTATATTTGTTCATGGCATGTAAGCTCCTTTTAGATTCATTCTTGTAGCTTGTTATCCTAAAATTTTATCTGTATGCATATTCCTATTTTCACTAGAATACCAGTTAACTTTGCAGTTGATAACTTTTCCAAAATGAATATAATATAACTTGTTCAATATCATCTCTGCTATATCCTTGAAACTTCAAATATTATTTGTGTAGCCTGTTTATCACTCAAAGACTATTTTTCTGTAGTTGATGTTTCTGTCATTGCAGGCAATTCCTTTGTTGGAAGAAATTGTACGGCTTGCACCTAATCTTTCGGATGCGTATTATATGCTTGGCCTTATAAATGATGCAAAAGGCGACAGGGGGAAAGCTTTAAACTTTCACATGATTGCTGCACATTTGTCGCCCAAGGATTCATCTATATGGAGAAAGCTTGTTGCCTGGTCAATGTGAGATCTCTCATTGCACTCATTTATTCCTGTTATTGCTTTTTCCTTTGTAATGTTTGTAGCAGAATTCTTTTAGCATGGTAAATGTAGCCGTTCTAATATTTTGATTATTTATGTGGAGAACACAGTACAGATTGAATACTTCCATTTTTTTCATCTGCCGCATCGCTTTTCTGTAGATCTAATCAAATCTATCATGAGTCTTATTTGTGTTTATTGACATATGCAAACAGATTTAATTTTACTGTATATGTTGATTACCCACCGTTGGGTTTAAAGGAACCAATGTATCTTTTTGGAGAGCTTTATAAGAAAATGTCAGGTTATGTGCAATTCATGATTGTTACTTTGTGACTGTTTAAAGACACTATGTTGAGGTTTGAAAAGCACATTGCATTTAATGCAGAAAATAATTTGCGACTAATCTCTAAGTCCTTATATGTTGTTTTGCTAATGCAGTGAACAGAAAAATTCTGGTCAAGTTAGGTATTGTCTCACAAAGGCAATAGCTGCTGACCCAAAAGATATTGGCCTTAGATTTGACCTTGCTTTACTGTACTGTGAACTTGGTGAATACCAGAAAGCTGCAGAAACATATGGTCAGATAGCTGTGCTATATCCTGCCAATATTGAAGCTTGCAAAATGGCTGGGAAGGTTTGACTTCATGTTTGTTGAGTTATTATTTGAAAACTGAGATTAATTTTCTCTATTGCACTTTATTGATATCATAGAAACGATGTAGTTGTCAATTTGATATTTTTACAGATGCCCATTCTATAGTTCATTGTTAACTCCGTACTTCATGTGGTACTAATACTTTTGCTTCTGCATATGTAGTTTTTTTCCCTTTTTTGAACGTGCGAATAGCATCAGGAATAAATAATTCGTACCTATGCACCATAATGACATAATATACCATGATGTAGAACAAGCAGGTATGACCATATGATGTCTAATCTTGGAACTTCCCTTGTAGTTGTCTGCTTTCCATTATACTGCCTATACTTGCGAAAGAGATGCTTCATGTTAGTGTAAATATGGAGTTGGTTAATTTATTTGCATAAATATCGTACTTGTATCATGTTATGCCCTGAGAAGTGCAGTATTACACCAATCCGCGGGAACAATTATATTAAGCTTGTCGTCACCACATAAAACACTTGCAACGACATGAATAAAAACAATGTAGAGATTGAAATCATGACCATATGAAAATCTGACATGAGGGTTCAATATACATCATATTTGTATAATTCAGCTCCCAACGTAACATATGGAAATCTGACATGAGGGTTCAATACACATCATATTTGTATAATTCAGCTCCCAACGTAACATAAGATAATTTAATGCAGATAGTTTAAATGGCATAATTTCTAAATTATGACATTGTGACGACATGAAAAGCTGAACATGTCTCTAGCTACTATGAATTTTAAACTTGATCTCCACCAATTGAAGTGTTCTAATCTGAAAAGGGATGGCAAAAGAACCATCAAGCAAAACAAGTGGCTACTATACACCTTACTTTTCAAACAAGTACTAGTATAGAACTATAGATTATAAAAGAACAATCATTTTGAGACATTTAAATATTTTCCAGACAGCCCAAGGTTTCAAATACAAGTCTTCTACCAACAAACGGTATATATATATATACCGTTGACTGCATGGTCAACACTTGTGCTAATCGACAAGGTTGTTGACCAAGGGTCAACTCTGATGAAATGCTCTGAAATTTGATGCCAGGTTGGCGCGGGGCCACGGGAAAAGTTTTCCCTTCACGTGCTCTGTCTACATCTTTTTCTTACCTTCCCTTCACTCCACGATAATTAGATGTCTTCTCCCCTATTTAATTTAATTCCACCTCTATGCTTCTTCACTCGCGCACTCAACCTCTCGGCTCCCGTGCCAGCGTTCTCCTCTCGCACGAAACCTCCTCCTCTCCTCACGACTGCACCTTCTCCTCTCGTGATTGGAGCTCCGACTAGCGCCCTTCTTCCTCCCTCCGGCCGGAGAGCTTCCACCGCCCCCCTCTCGCAGCTCTGGTGGCTGAGAACGGCGGACGAGCCGCCTCCCTCCTTCCACGCGAACGGCGGCGAGAAGAACAAAATCCCCAGATCCGGTCGCGACTTGTCTTCAGGCTCTTCGTGGACCCTCACTCACCCTCGGCGGACGTTTCTGCCACCGGCCGATGCCTCTCCGGCCATCTTCTTCCTCAGCTTCGGCGAAACACGCGAGTGGTGCCGCCGACGGCTTTTCCTTCGATTCCGGCGATTCCGGCACCCATTCAAGGGGAAAACGGTACGATCGGAATCCCCGCGGCGCCAGCTTTCTTCTGTACTCCAGCGAGCTTTGATCTCCGCCGGAAAACACTGTTCCGGCGGTGGAGGCACTGTTCCGGCCATCTTTCCGGCGAACCTCCAACGACCCCCAGAATCCGGCCGACGGCATTTCCTTGCATTCCTGAGCTTCTGATCTCGCGGGTGTGCCCGGAAACACTGTTCCGGCGGGTTTTCCGGTGAACTCTAGGATTCGTGCCAGCACGTATCCGGTTGGTTCTCGCGCGTTCTGACAGCTTACGTGGTTAACGTTCGCACGTGACTGCGAACTAGGTTAGTACCCTAACCCCTCGTATATTTACGTCGTAGAACTGCATGCGGATTAGGGTAAATCGTACTCGAACTCGCATGATAAACACGGGCACGTTATAACATTATCCCTGTGTGCGTGTTTTAAGGTCCGACGACTTAGGCGCGTGGACGATTGTATATCTCTGGTTGGTTCTTAGTGTAACCCTGCATTCGAGGTAGGGTCTTCCTCCTGCCTTTACGTTGGTGCCAATTGCGTGCTTAGGATAGTGGCACCTTACTTATTGTTCTATCCATTGATTTGTTTCTGATAATCCGTTGTAGTCCTGTCCTGTTTATTTGTTCATACATGTGATTGCATGCTATCTGCTTTTATGCTTTTGTTTACCCTTATGTTAGATGATATGAGATATATTTGTGGCTCTATATGAGCACTCGTTGAGCCCCATTTCCCGGGCTGTTATGATTGTTGAGCCCCATGTGTGGGCAGATATGACCTGTTGTGCCCTGGATTGGGCTATTATGACTTGTGGAGCCCCATTTCCCGGACTATTCATTATATTATGTTGGATTATCGGTCGGTACTGTGGTGGGGGAGATTGTTCCAGTCGACCGAGGTAGAATGCCATAGTCGATGGGGGCGTGGCTACGATGGTTTTGTATCTTGGCCACGGGTTGTCATGGTGTTAGTACCATTGGCGGTTTGAGACGTCGACGAGTTGTTATCCCCGATTTGTTGTTTATCGACTTCGGGATGATCGGTGTTGGATGCTGCACCGGCGGGTTGACAGGCAGTCGTCCCTTCTGTTTGAGCTAACAGTGGGGACCACTCCTCAGGAGTGCGGTCTTGCGGGACATGTGGCCTAGCTCTGACTGTTTTACTGATGCATGATGTAGTATATTCACTATGATGTTGTTTCAGTTTTGTTTATACATGTTACTATTGTATACGCACGTAGGGTTGGTAGAACTTGTAAATGGACTTTACTGTTGTACATACATCATATTTTCCTTATATCCCTACTTAGCCCTTCTGGCTAACCCCTATATTCCCATCTCTCTTCCAGATCCTGGTGTGGTTCCCTCTCCTGGAGTTGATATAGATAAACTAGATTAGTGGCTACCACGGGGTGGTTCATTACTGTTCCTGTTTATGTACTTTTCTTCAATTATGTATTTTAGGCAGAGAGATATTTGACATGTATTTATATATGCCCGGTCGTGAACCGGAAGGTACTGTATTTGAGATTGTGTCAGAGAATTGTATTACTGGGTTGTATTATTTTATTCGCTGCATTGGGATAGATATCGCTGACTCATCACGCAGGTTGACCCTCGTCGCGCCTTGACATTTGACTCTTGGGTCGTGGGCCCGAGTCCCGCGTTGGGGCGTGACAATATATATATATATATATATTGGTACTAACCATGTAACAGTACTGACCGATTTTGGTATACGGTTGCATTAGTATAAACTGATTGTACTGTCTAATATGGATTAGTTTTTTAAACCATGATATAGCTTTTTGGCTTTGAATGCATTTGTTACGACCGTGATGCAAACGGACAAAACAAGAGAAAAACGTTGAAATAAAATAATGTTATGTAATGCTGACTTATTGGATTGATGGACGGGTCACTGTGCGCGGTGGTCAAGCCCACGCCGTGCCATCCCATCCGGTCACGCGTGCCTCCTTTCCCTTATTTCTTTCCCCCGTCGCCCTCGTCTTCCTGCACAACCGAGCGAACCAGCACCCTTCTCCTCCGATTTTGCCGCCTCGCCTCCCGATTTCCTTGGATCCGATCTTCGGCGAGCTTCCCCACTTGTGTTGACGAGGCCCTAACCAGCGATTGGCTGGGTGACGCCTCGTGCACCTCTGTTCACAATTCTGTTCTGCGTTTGTTTCTACGTCAGCGACCATGTCCACTCCTTCCGGCGTCGACTGCACTTTCTTGCGCCGGCGATAGCTTTCCTCTTCCCTTCCGGCGCTGACCTGCTACTCCGACTCAGCCTGTTGCTTCTCTCGCCTTCACGTTCGGCGAGCTAGGGCTTGGTTGATGGTGCTTTGAACGAGGACTTCCGGCGACGCTATTACTCAGGCAAGCTTCTGTGTTGCATGGCGAGGTTTTCCCCTTGATCCCGACGAGCTACGAGCTCGGAAATATTGTTCCGGCGAACTTCGTTTTCCGTGTTGGAGCGTATTTGGTTGGTTCTTCCGTATTCCGACTCCGTGTGGTGGTTGTGTTCGCACAAGGCTGCGAACTAGGTTAGTACCCCGACCCAACTCCGTACATGTATTATACGAACGCATGCGTAAACGAACCTGGACTTGCATATCTAATTAACTCGCTTAAATAACCCGGATATGGACATAACAGTTTAATGACGGATTAACATGATTAATGATAATTATGATTAAAATGGATCAAACGGGATATTGTGACTTATATTGTGATTCACCTGTTAGGAACTGTTGATTGATTACCTGATTATCCGGTTGGATCTGTGTTGCGTTTATCCGCTGTTCGAGGTAGGGATTCTACCTCCTTTCTTTGTTACGGTGCCAACCGCATGTGTAGATTAGCGGCACCTTCTTATAGCTCTTATTATTGTTGATTACTATTCCAGTTCCTTTCTGCTTAGTCTGATACCTGTTGACATAACTTGCTTGCATGAAACATAGTATGTGTGTTCGGTACTACATGTTAGTCGGTCTGTTAGTATTTTACTGTTAGTTATATTTACATACATCGGGGGTTGAATATCCAGCGATGGATATATCAGTGTACCCCAGTATTGCCTGTTATTTTTGAGACGTATGACTGTCTCCCTATTCCGGTGATAGCCCAAGAGAGTCCGATGTTATGAGCTTGAGGTCTTGGGTATGACAACCCGATGATATGAGTTGTACTGAGTGTAGGACGCTACACTAGCGGGCTGTCGACGGACAGTCGTCTCTACTGTTCGGGGAGCCATCAGTAGGGACCACTCTATTTATAGAGTTGCGGGTCGAGGATCACTGCTGTATCAGCTCCCAGTTTTCCCTGTGTGTGATGACACGTATATTGAAACATATTTGAGTTTGACTATACGATATATGGGACAGGTAGAGTTACTGTGGCAATCGGGTAAACCCTTGCATTCTGATCATGCACCATATGATTTTTGTTATATCCCTACTTAGTCTCCGGCTAACCCCCTTTGACTTGCCTCCAGGTTCAGGCGCGGCTCCATCTGAAGCAGATTAGATAGTTAGTTTGGGACTGCCAGTCTGGGTGGGCTTGTGTTGCATTTATTCAGTTACCAGTTGTTATGTTATATTATGTTGTACTAGACTTTATTGACCGCTGCGCCGGTCTGCTATCTGTTGTTACTGTTGACCGCTGCGCCGGTCTTATGTTTATTGTCGGTTTGTATCTGGATATTTTGTGGTCGGGTCGGCCCTGTGTTATGTTATTTTATTTCAGTCTGTATCTCTTGATTGCCAGGATTGATTTGACAGGTACAGTGTTGTGCGTCCCGAGGTCCGGGATTAGGGGTGAGCAAACGGTACTGGTACCGAAGTACCGTACTGAACTTTTTGGTACTTCGGTACTTCGGTACCGGTATTTCGGTACTTCGGTACCGGTACCGAAATTTTATTCGGGAAATCGGTACCGGTACCGGTACCTAAAAACTATTTCGGGAAATCCCGAAGTACCGAAGTACCGAAGTCCCGATTTTTCATGTATTATTTAATTAAAAAATAATATTTATATATTAATATTCAGTATTTTTTAATACAAATACCGAAAATACGTAAATACCGAATATAAATACTGAAATACGTAAATTAGAATTAAAAATATTCGGGATTTCGGGAAATCGGTACCGGTACCGATTTTATTTCGGGAAATCGGTACCGGTACCGAACTCCCGAAGTAGAATTCGGTACCGGTACCGGTACCTATAATTTGAGGTTCGGGAGTTCGGTACCGGGAGTTCGGTACCGGTACCGGTACCGAAATCCCGATTGCTCTCCCCTATCCGGGATTCCCGACGCAGGCTCCGGGTGGATTTTGGGGCGTAACAATTATGGTATCAGAGCTTTAGGTTCAGGATCTTACATGAGACATAAGGACTTAGGATCAAACCTTAGGATTTAAGGCAGTGTTATTGTTAATTGCATTCGATCATGATAAACTGATGATTTTATTTAACGTTACCGTATGTGCTTTTTGGTGCATTACAGGAAATGGCACCCAAGAAGACATCTCGTATCGGTCGTATGGCGGGCATGGCCCGCGAGGCATTAAGTGCGCCACTTAGTTGGATGCGGAAGGCATCAGGTTCTGGTGAGGAGAAAAGGGAAGAACCTTCTGTCGCTGCCGCTCTGCGTGCTGTGTACGACGACGATGTTAGTGAGGTTGGAACAGGTGATATGCTCCAGAGCCTCCGGTCCAAGAGCCGCCACGGCGTAGAGCGCGTGAAACTCCCTTGACTGCAGCATTGGAGATAGCATCTCGCTTTACCGCCTTGGGGGAACGACGGTTCGGAGTGTTTTCTGGGAAACCGGATCCGTGGGAAGCTACAAACTGGTTGGAAAGTGTGACCGACACGCTAAATCTATTGGGGTGCCATAATGATCAACGAGTAAATTTAGCAGTGTATTTCTTCAAGGGTGATGCAAAGGCTTGGTTCGCGGGGCTTGAACAGACTCTTGGGGCTGCCCGTTTTGATTGGGACATATTCTGTGGGGCCTTCCATACCGAGTATTTTCCTAAGACTTTTCGGGAGACGCTGCGTCAGGAATATGTAAATCTGGAGCAGAATGGGCAATCCGTCGATGAATACTTAGCGGATTTCCAGCGATTGTCGATAATGTTTCCTACTGTGACTCCTATAGTTGCGGATAAGTCGGAACAATTTATTCGTGGACTGGATCCTCATATTGCACGAGGGACCAACGCAGCTCCTCTTGAGGACTTTTCAGCTGTGGTCGCTATGGCATGTCGATGCGAGAAGACTATTGAGCAGAAGCAGCGCAAGGGCAAAGCACCTGCCTCAAGCCACTCTCGTGATTCTGAGTTTTCTGCAAGTAGGAGTCCACCTACGCAGCGATCTGGGGCTCGTTCAATCCAGCCGGGCCGGAAATCATGGGCCCCTAGGTCCATGTCTGCGCTCTCTCTTCCGTCTCCACCGCCGAGTGTTGGATCTTCTCCAGACACGAGGGCATGCTACGCATGTGGCGAAGTTGGACACATCTCTCGGGATTGTCCCCTTCAGTTCGTCGAATGCCATTACTGCCACGAGATGGGACATTATAAAAGTAACTACTCAAGTAAGGGGAAGCAGTGCCAACATGCACTGAGTACTCAGAGAAGGTGCCGGAGCATTTGTCAGACCAAAGGGCATGACAAGAAACTCATAATGCCCGTAACGTGTCCCAAAAGCAATTTTCGGCACGTCTTCTCCACGGATCCTCAACTGGTGATATCCTGACCTCAAATCAATCTTCGAATACACAGAAGTACCCTTCAACTGATCAAATAAATCATCGATCCGTGGTAAGAGATACTTATTCTTGACTGTAACCGCATTTAACTGTCTGTAATCTACACACAGTCGAAATGAACCATCCTTCTTCTTTACGAACAGGACAGACGCACCCTAAGGAGATGCACTGGGTCTGATAAAGCCCTTATCAAGTAGCTCATGTAATTGCACTTTCAACTCCTCAAGTTCACGTGGCGCCATTCGATACGGTGCTTTGAAAATAGGCGCCGTACCAGGCTGGAGGTCAATAGTAAAGTCTATAGCTCTGCTTGGTGGCAATCCAGGTAAGTCCTCAGGAAATACATCAAGAAATTTCCTGACACCCGGCACACGTTCGATAGGAATCGAGGTCTGATCTCCCGTATCAACAATATACATTAGAAAACCATGACATCCACTACTAAGTAACCTCCTGGCTTGCATAGCAGAAATAATAGGAGCAATCTGACCAGATACTCCGGTGAATGTATACGTCTGATAACCATGACTTTTGAATACCACCGTGCAGTCATAACAATCTACGACTACACGGTTATAATGAAGTCAGTTCATGCCCAAAATAATCTCGAAATCTGAGAACTCCAGTAACATCAGATCCGAGTATATAATTAATCCGTTGAAACTCAAAGGGCACTGCTGCACCTCTAAGTAAGATCGTAACGTACCACCAGAGGGTACGGAAATAGTCATATCATGAGCAGATAAAGTAGGCTCTAGTTCTAGCTTTCTCACAAATGCATATGAAATAAAAAAATGAGAGCTACCCGTATCTATCAGTAAGCAGACAGGCATATCAAATACTGAAATGATACCTCTCATGACGTTGCCTATCTCGCGCTGCGCATCCTGTTCAGTTAGAGCATAGGCCTGGCCAGTCGTGGGGGTCTGCTGTGGTCTACCCTGATGAGTCGGTGCAGTGTGACCGTGGCGAGGAGGTCGAGACTGTCTACGTCGAGTAGGTGCATATCTTTGAGTACTCGGTGCATGTTGGGACTGCTTCCCCTTACTTGGGCAGTTATTTTTATAATGTCCCATCTCGTGGCAGTAATGACATTCGACAAACTGAAGGGGACAATCCCGAGAGATGTGTCCAACTTCGCCACATGCGTAGCATGCCCTCGTGTCTGGAGAAGATCCAACACTCAGCGGCGGAGACTGAAGAGAGCGCGCAGACATGGACCCAGGGGCCCATGATTTCCGTCCCGGCTGGATTGAACGAGCCCCATATCGTTGCGTAGGTGGAGTCCTGCTTGCAGAAAACTCAGAATCACGAGAGTGGCTTGAGGCAGGTGCTTTGCCCTTGCGCTGCTTCTGCTCAATAGTCTTCTCGCATCGCTCTGACCGACGTGCCATAGCGACCACAACTGAAAAGTTCTCAAGAGGAGCTGCGTTGGTCCCTTGTGCAATATGAGGGTCCAGTTCACGAATAAATTGCTCCGACTTATCCGCAACTGTAGGAGTCACAGTAGGAAACATTGCCGACAATCGCTGGAAATCCGCTAAGTATTCATCGACGGATCGCCCATTCTGCTCCAGATTTACATATTCCTGACGTAGCGTCTCCCGAAAAGTCTTAGGAAAATACTCGGTATGGAAGGCCCCACAGAATATGTCCCAATCAAAACGGGCAGCCCCAAGAGTCTGTTCAAGCCCCGCGAACCAAGCCTTTGCATCACCCTTGAAGAAATACACTGCTAAATTTTCCCGTTGATCATTAGGACACCCCAATAGATTTAGCGTGTCGGTCACACTTTCCAACCAGTTTGTAGCTTCCCACGGATCCGGTTTCCCAGAAAACACTCCGAACCGTTGCTCCCCAAAGGCGGTAAAGCGAGACGCTATCTCCAACGTTGCAGTCGAGGGAGTTTCACGCGCTCTACGCCGTGGTGGCTTTTGGACCGGAGGCTCTGGAGCATGTCACCTGCTTCCAACCTCACTAACATCGTCAGCATACACAGCACGCGGAGCGGCAGCGACAGAAGGTTCTTCCCTTCTCTTCTCACCAGAACCTGATGCCTTCCGCATCTAACTAAGTGGCACACTTAATGCCTCGTGGGCCATGCCCGCCATACGACCGATACGAGATGTCTTCTTGGGTGTCATTTCCTGTAATGCACTAAAAAGCACATATTAAATAAAATCACAGTTTATCATGATCGAATGCAATTAACACTAACGCGGCCTTAAATCCTAATGTTTGATCCTAAGTCCTTATATCCCATGTAAGATCCTGAACCTAAGCTCTGATACTATAATTGTTACGCCCCAAAATCCACTCGGAGCCCGCGCCGGGAATTCCGGACCTCGGGACGCACAACAATGTACCTGTCAAATCAATCCTGACAATCGAGAGGTACAGACTGAAATAAAATAGCATAACACAGGGCCGACCCGGCCACAAAATATCCAGATATAAACCGACAATAAACATAAGACCGGCGCAGCGGTCAATAGTCATAATAACTAGACCGACGCAGCGGTCAACAGTAACAACAGATAGCAGACTGGCGCAGCGGTCAATAAAGTCTAGTACAACATAATATAACATATCAACTGGTAACTGAATAAATGCAATACAAGCCCACCCAGACTGGCAGTCCCAAACTAACTATGTAATCTGCTTCAGACGGAGCCGCGCCTGAACCTGGAGGCAAGTCAAAGGGGGTTAGTCGGAGGCTAAGTAGGGATATAACAAAAATCATATGGTGCATGATAAGAATGTAAGGGTTTACCCGATTGCCACAGTAACTCTATATGTCCCGTATATCGTATCGTCAAACTCAAATATGTTTCAATATACGTGTCATCACACACAGGTAAAACTGGGAGCTGATACAGCAGTGGTCCTCGACCCGCAACTCTATAAATAGAGTGGTCCCTAGTGATGGCTCCCCGAACAGTAGAGACGACTGTCCGTCGACAGCCCGCTAGTGTAGCGTCCTACACTCAGTACAACCCATCTCATCGAGTTGTCATACCCAAGACCTTAAGCCCATAACATCGGACTCTCTTGGTCTATCACCGGAACAGGGAGACAGTCATACGTCTTAAAAATAACAGGCAGTACTGGGGTACACTGATATCACTGACAGTAAAATACTAACAAACCGACTAACATGTAGTACCGAACACATACTATGTTTCATGCAAGCAGGTTATGTCAACAGGTATAAGACTAGAGCAGAAAGGAATTGGAACAGTAATCAACAATAATAAGAGCTATAAGAAGGTGCCGCTAATCTACACATGCGGTTGGCACCGTAACAAAGGAAGAAGGTAGAATCCCTACCTCGAACAGCGGATAAACGCAACACAGATCCAACCGGATAATCAGGCAATCAATCAATAGTTCCTAACAGGTGAATCACAGTATAAGTCACGATATCCCGTTTGATCCATTTTAATCATAATTATCATTAATCATGCTAATCCGTCATTAAACTGTTATGTCCAGATCCGGGTTATTTAAGCGAGTTAATTAGATATGCAAGTCCAGGTTCGTTTACGCATGCGTTCGTATAATACATGTACGGAGTTGGGTCGGGGTACTAACCTAGTTCGCAGCCTTGTGCGAACACAACCACCACGCGGAGTCGGAATACGCAAGAACCAACCAAATACGCTCCAACACGGAAAACTCAGTTCGCCGGAACAGTATTTCCGAGCTCGTAATTCGTCGGGATCAAGTGGAAAACCTCGCCAGGCAACACAGAAGCTTACCTGAGTAATAGCGTCGCCGGAAGTCCTCGTCCAAAGCACCAACAACCAAGCCCTAGCTCGCCGAACGTGAAGGCGAGAGAAGCAACAGGCTGAGTCGGAGTAACAGGTTGGCGCCGGAAGGGAAGAGGAAAGCTATCGCCGGCGCATGGAAGTGCAGTCGACGCCGGAAGGGAAGAGGAAAGCTATATGCTAGTCCAACCCTATGGGTTATGTTCAAATGTTTTCTCATAGTTAGGCTTCCGTATAGGTTATCTTTGAATGATTTCTCATCAAACTTGTCGAGATCTTTACTAGGAATGGTATAGGCTTTGTTGCATGAACATAGGATCATAAGATCCTATCAAAAGGTAAAAAAATATATCATATATTGAGAGAAATATGAACATTATAAAAAATAAATAATAATAAAAAACAATACATGTCCACTAGTATTGAACCAAATATTTTGCAATTAAGCAATAAAATTAGATATTTTACTGTCATTCACAAAATAAATTCTAAAAAGAAAATTATATCAATAAAAATAAACTAGTTTATAATTAATATACCAACCGAAATGGATAAAATTGGCAGGATTGGGTAAAACTTAGGGTGCGTGGGTGCGCCTTAGCCACAGGACGCCCACTTGTTTTTTACTTTTGTTCTCCTAACCAGAACCCCTTTTCCTTTTATATATTAGGATATATATAAGTAAAATTTATACAACAGTTAATATATAAAAATATATAAAAGTATATAAAAATATATAAAAGTAAATACAAATATATAAAATATATAAAATGCATAAAAATATATAAAAAATATAAAGTACATAAAATATATAAAAGTATATAAAAATATATAAAAATATATAAAAGTACATAAAAGTATATAAAAAATATAAAATCATATAAAAGTATATAAAAATATATAAAAGTATATAAATATTTATATAAATGTATATAAAAAAAATAAAAAATATAAATAAATATAAATATATATAAACATCAATAATCTACAACTTAAGATGTGATTATTTGTGATATTTATTATTTTGTCTATTTTATTATTTTAATTTTTATATAGTTTTTTATTTAATAATATTTATAATGCTTCTTTCAGCAGCAATCTTATAGTATTTTGACAATAAACAGTGTTACTTTTGAGTTTAGAGCACTGCAACATCAACACCTAGATTGGGATTTCCCAACCTGGCTCTTATGCTGTGTTTCCTTGGAAAGAATATGGGAAAAGTGCTTAATTAGTACTTTAATTAAGCACTTTTTTCTTCTTTCTTCTTTCTAGAAAACACAGCCTTACTTCAGTGCAATGTACAATTTCGGTATTGGATGTACTGACATTATATCTAGTATTGGTGTCGTATATGTACCACCTGCCACCCGGTATAATATTTTAAACTTGCTCCAGACGAGTAGTAGGTTGGGAATAGAGCGAGCAAATAGTAGGTTTAGTCTAGAGAAGGAGTAGGTGGTGGGGGATTTGGTGAGGAAGAGCAGACATGGGGGAATCTGAAGCAGTGAGGAAGAGCAAATGAAGCTAACTATGATGGTGAGGAGTGGTGGGTAAATCTAGAGTGACATAGCTAGTGATGAGAGTGGAAGAGCAAATGACGATGCCAAGAGTGGGATGGAGCTGCATACGATGATGTCGAGTGGTAGGTAAATTTGGAGCAAGATGAAAGTGATCGACAAGGCGAGCATGTTTTGAAAGAGTTTGCCATCAAGAATGGGATGAGAGCTGACTGTGATAGTGTCGAGTGGTGGGTGAATCTGGAGTGAGATGGCAAGCAATCGGTGACACAAGCGAGTTTTGGAAGAGATGCAAATGAGTTTTGAAAGGAGAAAACACTTGATAGCATCAAGGAAGGGGCAATGGGGAGCTGAGTGGCAAGCAATTAGATCACAAGATGGGATCGATGGGATTGGATGGTCCAATTTGATCCTGTGCTCCAGAATGGTGATCCAACCATTCCCACCTAATGTATTAAATTCTACTACCCAAATATGTTTCTATTTGACTAGCCAAAAGTTGACCTTTAATTGGATATATTTCAATTCTAAGTTCATCAAAACTAGGTAATATTTTTAATTCACTTGCTATCTAGAATTATATAGTCATCTTAGTTGCCTATTGTCCATTTTTAGACAACTTACTATAAAGGACCGAGAGGTGCACAATGTAAGTGTGTGACATCATGTAATTGGCCTTGACTACACATGTAAGAAGAAGAAGAATAAGAAGAACAAAAAGAAGTGGAGGCACAATGCTTGCCTCTTCTAAACCTTAGTTGTTGGTTATCTTGATTCTTGAGCAGCAAGCGGAGGCAAATGGTTATCTTGAGAATAGGCAAAGGCGGACGGGCGATGAGCTTAAGAAGAAGAAGAAGTGGAAGCACAATGCTTCCCTCCTTCAAACCTTGGCTGTTGGTTATCTTGAGCGATAAGCGGAGGCTCCGGCGGACGAGCGATGAGCAGCGAGCTAGCGAGCTTCAAACCTTGTTTGTTAGTTATCTTGAGTAGTAGGTAGAAGTGGACGAGCAATGAGTGACGGGCTTTCTTCCTTCTCTTATCTTATCTTCTTCTACTCCACTCCGCCACGGTTTGTGTACCGGTCCCTACTCAAATTACTATAATCCTACCATACTGCTTAGTACAAATTGGATTTTTAATCCATGGTTAAATTAGATTTTGTGGCAACTCATAGGTTTAAAATTGAATGTTCCACCCTTCCCTTTGCTCACTTGTGCAGTTGTGCCTTAGTTGCTTTGTGTCAAACTGGTAAGCTCAAGATAACTAACAACTAAGGTTTGGATCAAACTAGTACAATCCAATATATTTTGACATATTGGTTCCAATTGTACTGCTGTACTACTGTGTTAGTAGTGTATACATGTATGTATATAATCTTAGTCCACTTGCCCATGTACCCAGTACTAAGACCGGACAGGCACTCATTAGGCTTACCGACCAGTGGGAATTAATATTACAAACATTGCCAATAACCACTAGCCCATGAGAAAAATTTCTCTATAACTTTTGATCCTTCCTTAAGCTAGAGTATTCATATTTATCATTACCAGCCTGATGCATAGAGCAGGGAAGAGAGTCAAACCAATAGGTTTATGGAGTATCTATTAGTTGATTGTTAGGTAAAGGGATACACTGATCTTTCTGGCCATCTTTGCATGAAGACTAAGTTAAGGAAAATAGAAAAATAAAGTTCAGATAATTTTGATAGATAGCTGATAAATATTCAGACTATAGGTGGATATAATGTACCAGTACCTTAGCTAACAAAATTCACAAGATGAAAAACTGTCCTAATACCTCTAGTGTCTCTAAAAGATAAAGTGAATTTAAAAGCCAGCTTAGAGTATTCCCTACCTTATTTACCTCCCAAGGGACTTGGTACTGGTTAAACTGTTAAAAGCATGATTCTGATGCAATTGCTTTTTAACATAAGGTATTTCGGAGTCTTATCCTACACTTCTCTATCTTGATTTGTATTGTACTATTCACTATTCAGGTCTTATGGTTAGAGATTTGATTAATATAATGTAACTAACATTGTCCATTTTTGCTCAGTTCTGCCAATTTCATAATCATAATTCATTAAGTGATTATTACGTAGTGGGGAGAAGGAGAAGAAGAGAGAAATTAAGATAAATGAAGCATGCTTTTTAAAATGACGTAATTTGAATGCCCAAAATCAAATTTGATTAGCTGTGGAAGAAACTCATCTTATTTGATGATTCCAAAGAGGGGGGAGAAAGAGAAAAAATGGTTAGAAATGGGGAGTGGGATTGAGTTTTGTGTGTTGTGGCAGTGGCAAGTTTTTAAATACTGTTATATACTAGTGTAGGTCCATCCGTCCATGTGTACTAGTTAGTACTAGTCCATACCACATGGTATTGATGGTATCAATTAGTTTTTATTAATATATCTATCATATAATATAATATAATATAATACATATCAGTATTGAGTATTGACCATGTACCTGTACCGGTATTGACCATGTACTACTACTAGTATATGGTTGGACTAGTACAAACTGGCTATACGTTCGATACAATCTAGGGGCAAAGGAAGATGGGGGAATAAAGGGAGAGAATGACTAATTGGTTGATTTTAGGCTTGCGTACTATCCACTTGCCTGTTTCCTACCACTGTCTGAGGCATGGCCTAAGTATGGGAAGGATATACACATAATTTTGAGCTTTATTATACATGTAAATGTTAGCATTGTTACCTTATAGGAAACACACTATATGTTTCTTTGTCCTTTGTTCACAAGTTAACTTTTTTCCCTTCCTACATTTTGAGATTATTTTAGTGTGAGCATATTTCACCCTGTTGATTCCATTTCCACCAATTCAATTAAGACTTATTTAGCCACTATCAATTATACGGACGCTCAATTCAAGTTTTGCAATCTCTCTGTATCATTCGTATATTCTCAATTCTATTTTTTAACCCTATCGTGTAAACATATCTCATATGGGTCAAATATCAGGTTTTGCATCCAGATCAAATTTCAATATTTTAATTGCAATTTTCCAAACTCTTACACGAGCAGGATCTTATTCCTGTCCTATCAAATTTATAGTTTTGAAAGAAACCTCTTTAGCCTATTTGTCTTAATTATCTAATAAAGGCAGTTATTCAGGGCCTTATTTCCCTATTTTGTTGTCACTTATTTTTATTATTTTTGAAGATCTCATTAATCCACGCCCATGGATTATCTGATAATGGCAGTATAGAGTTGAGCCTGTAGAACAGATAAAAAATTTTAACCTTACGGAGTATTCTATGCTTGTGATTTGCTAGTTTCCTTTGAAAATTGTGCTTAAGATAGCAACTTATCCTCAATGTTCTTGGATAGATTCCATAATGATTACTTTGATTAGTTATTGTATTAATCAATTTAGTATTGTGTGAGCTTCATTTCTGACTTCTTTTTCTCTACTTTTATTCCAGATGTACCATAAATGTGGTCTGATTGAGCAGGCTATTCAAATCTTGGAAGATCATGTGAAACATCATCACTCTGAATGCGACAGTAATATTATTAACTTACTAGTTGAAAATTATATAGAAAATGGGTCACATAAGGAGGCCCTTAAAGTTATTGAACGTGCATACTTGATGGATGGCTTGGAAAAGAGAAGTATACTATATCTTAAGGTGAAAGAGGCAGTCTGCCATGCTCGATTTGGAAACATGATGAATGCTGAGGTTTGCCTTTAACCATCGTAGAAGTTTTATAATGTCTAGTTAGTTTACATACGACAGGTTAAATCTTTTCCTGGTTCAGAATTTGTCTAATTGCTTATTTTAAACCTGGTTCCTTGTGACCGTTCAGTTTATTTATGGCTAGTGATCACTATTTGTAGTTTGAAGTAGTAACTTCAAAATAATTAATTATTGTTATGCTTTTATACTTTCAACAGGATATATAACCTTGTATTACAGTTTCTCTGTGGAAGTTCTAAATAAAGATTGTTCTCAGGTTCTGCTTAAGGATTTGCAAATGGAGCACTCTGCAGAAGATGCAGTCTTGATCACTGAAGCTGCAGACTCGTTTTTTAATCTTGAGCAATATCAGTATGCACTAAAATTCTACTCCATGTTACAAAAGATTCCTAATTTAAACAATGAGGTAATCTGTGCAATGTATGCCCATACAGTTTTTTTTTTTGTCTTTTGAAAATTCTGAGTTGTTAGTGACAGTTATCCAAATAAAAGAGTTGAAACTTTTAGCCGAGAAAATCTCTTATAGAGCTTTTAAGAATGATGAGTTTGTGCAAGGTTCAAAACCCTCTGACTGGTTGTACCGGTTGCTGGCCGGACCGGTACATACCGGTGGAACTGAACGGAGCATTGGGAGTAAGAAAGAAGATAGGAAGAAGAAGAAGAAGAGGAGGAGAAAGAAAAAGAGGAAGAGCCACGGGTTGGCATTCACCGCTACCACTCTTCTTATTTCCCTTCCCTCCCTCTTCTCCTTCTTCTCTTCTCCTTTCTTCTTTCATTTCATGAATGAACCAGTACGAATCGGTCGGTTTTGCCGGTTCGGACCGGTTTTGAGAACATTGAGTTTATGCATTGTGTTTTTTTTCCACTTTATCATTCTTGATGCATCAAATGTTTATTCTAAGATAATCTTGTGTGTGTTGTCTTTAACTAGAGAAAATAGTATATAATATCTTGATGCTTTTCTAAAGGTTTCCAGTTAAGAACACCTTTTTATTCATAAACATGCTCAAAAGAAACCATTCCCTTCACTTGCGACAATAATTTTGGGTTAGTAGTACACAAGGTTTTAGGTACTGGTTTGTACACTGGTATGTACCATGTACTGGTCTTGACACACAGTACTGATACGATTGTAACTACTAAAATGTATATTATACATATAATTATATATATACAACCACACCAGTAATAGTATGGTACAATGGTACAAGTTTGAACATGCGGTGTGAATCGTTTTTTATACCATGATATTGGAGTAGCACTCTTTTTCTATAAAAATCTACATGATATTTCTGATTAGATGTACTTTATAAGTCTACAACTTCAACTCTCCATTTCTCATTGAGTAGCTTAGGCAATTATGGGCCAGTTTGGGGCTGATTCTGCTTCTAGCTTTTGCTGGCTGAAGAATTGCTGGTTGAAAGGTTGCTGGCTGGGAGAAGCAGAAGCTGTTTGGGAAATTACAAATGCTGGTTAGCAGAATAAAAATATTGTGCTGTTTAATTAAGCAAAATTTTTTAACAAAAATATATATTTCAATAATAATTATCTCATACAACACAAATGATATTTTTCACATACAAAATAGGATTTAAATTTAATATCATGTTAAATACAACATTTAAACAACCCTAATATTCTTACAAAAATATATATCAACAATAATTGTCTTGTACAATATTTTGTTTTGAATTAAAATTTTGAAATGATTGGGTTATAATATTTCTCTTAATTTTCTTAATCATTCATTGTATTCCTTAACAAAAATAAAAATGTTATTTTTTAACTTTCTTTTCTTCCAGATCTAATTCATGAACACTACACCTCACAAAAGAAGAAAGGCAATAAGTTGAGAGATTTATTCATGATATCATCATTGTTTGCCCAATACATATTCTTACCACTGTGATGCTTTCTACGAGACTTCAGATAATATTTAACCCTAATATTATTGTTGCTTGGTGATCACCAAAGGGACCTTCAATCTCTTTCTTGTTTTGTAAATGAGAGACAATTGACAGCAGCAGAGCAACAATCTACGAATCTAAATCAGGATTATACGAAATAATCTTGATTAGCTGTGTAACTAATAGTGCCTCCTTTAGAAATTCCTTGTCCTGATCTAACATACATACCTGATTATCTGATCCAAGGCCTGAGCAAAAATAGCATCAAGAGGAGAAGCTTAATATTAGCAATAGGGTAGCAGTTCTCAAGCACGATTTACCGCATCCCCAAGGAAGCGGTCAAATCAAGCAATAGGGTTGAAGTTGTTGAGCAATTCTCAAGCACGATTAACCTAGAAGATGAGGACCTTGACGCTGATGCCGCGTAGGCTGGAGCGGCAGAAGGAGGACCTCATACGTCTTGTGCACTTCATACGCCATCGGCTTGTTGTCGCCGATGAAGGAGCGGCGGAAGGAGGAACTAACGAGGAGTAGGAAAAAGAAAAAGAGGAGAACAGAGGGATGCAATCGACGAGACGTTGGAGAAGACGAGGCATGACGAATGGGCAGATCTGGACGCTGCAGAGGCGGAGGAGGGCTAGGCGGCGGAGGTCGGCAGGCGTAGTTCGGCGAGGCGCCGGCGGGCGTAGTTCGGTGAGGCGCTCGACACAGGGGAGACTCGGAGGCTGCGGGCTGCTGATTCCCCGGAGAAGCAGCTAATTAGCTGATTCTCTGGGGCAGCTGATTTTTGCGGGTGCGCCCAGCAGAATTAGCCCCAAACAATGAAAAATGTACTGCTTATGCTGGCCGCACCCGCATAATCAGCCCACTAGCAGCCCCAAATCAGGCCTATATCTTGTCTTGAAACTGCGGTTCCATTTTTGTGACCCTTGACTTGAAGTATGCTTCTTATAATGGAAACTTAATGCTTCTTCCTTTCTCTCTAAACATTCAGGAGAATTCTAGACTAGTGCTCTGAACCTAGAGGTGGCCAATGGGTCATGCCTGGGTACAGCCCATTTCTAATCATGCCGTGCTGGGCCCGGCGATGGAAAATTCTCCAGGCCCGACATGGCCCGTGGCCCAGTTAGTCATGCCGGGCTCTTACCCTCTTAATACTAATGTTGTTAAGCTAATAAAAAATTCTTAATCCAATATCATTTATATATTAAAAATAATACTATAAATATAAAAGCTTCTTTAAAAAACTATAAATTACAAAAAAAAATTTAAAAAATACAAAGAAATAAGAAAAAAATAAATTAGAAATTAAATAAATATCTAAATTCACTAAAAAATTTATTTAGATATTAAAATAATAATAATAATAATAATATAAATTTTTTAAAAAACCTATATATAATAATGATAAAAGCGGAACGTGCACGGGCCGGCCTCAACCCTCCACCCCAGCCCGGCCCAAGCCGTGCCACGGGCGGCCGTTGACTCCAGGCCGTGTGGGCCACGGACCTGCCCGGCCCGTTGGCCATCTCTATTTGAACCCAAACCTTATGGCTCCTCAAACCTAACCTTGTGATCGAAACCGGAGATATCCAACCCTGCCTTGCCCTAATTTTCTAATTAAAAAAATAAGTAAAAAGTATTCATTTTACTAAAATATAATTTTAATATAGGATGAGAATAAGGATAAAGTTAAAGGTTATTATTGGAGCTCAATAAATAAATAATAAAATTTATGTTGAGGTGGGTTTTGGAATTCTTATATCCGACCTCAGCCTGCTTTATTGAATTCGAGTTTTACCTAATCTTGGCCCAAAACCTAGTCAAATCAAGTTTCCCATCAAGTTGAGTCATGTCTATCCATCTTTAACTTCGTTATTTTGCCCATTGTTACTTTTTTCTGACAAGTCTTTTATTCGCTAAACTATGCCTTGGCTATGAGGTCAGTGCCGTCTTGGGAGTGAAGTATATAATCAGCCCATATTTATGGGAGGCTTTGGTGTAGTTAAGGATAAAGAAGAAAAATGATCATTTGCTGTGTTATTCTATTTTGTGTGCATTTCTCTATTTTCTGTTTAGCTAATCCCGTTGCCTTTTCTTCCAAGTGCTTTTTTCCTTGTATATTTGACAAACTAACTTTAGCTATAGAATAAACTAAGCATGATGAAGCAAACAAAGATGAAAGACCTTGTTGCTATGAGAACTTGATTGCGAAGACTTGGAACTGTCTTCATTTCTCTTCATATGGAAATTCTAAGCTAATGCCTTCTTTTCCTTATATCAACCTGCAAGCCTACTTGAATTAGACTTACAAGATTCAGATGTTGCAGTCAAGGCTTAAAATTTCAGCCTGTTATCGGTACTGGTTTTTTTGGGACCATATGTTACTACTGGTAGCACCTTTCTCATGTTTACCAACCAGCTGTGGGCTGCTTGTAAAATGATTCCAGTTCACGTTATCCACAATATCTTGGTTTTTTTTCAAGAGCAACAAAATTGCCAGTTTTAGCTCTTAACTGTAAATTTTGAACGAAATGAGAAAATTCAGCATAATTAATTCACTCCTAAGATATCGTGTAGGTTTTAGTTAAAACAGAGGGCACTTCAATGATATTACATACGAAGCTTCTTATGCTCTCAGTAGAAACTTATCTACCAATTACTTATTAGTAGAGTCAACCTGTAGCAAATAAGAATGTTCTACATCACTGCATATAGGAAGATCGTACTGGTATCAAGTATCAACAAATTGCCTCCCAACTTACAAGGCATACGAAATTGGTAACTTGTCTTTTGCTTGTGTATCAATCCTTGTGAAAGGCACTGGATAGAGAGATACATGTGTAATCACCTGTCTTTGATATGTAATCTTCGTAAAATGCCTATGATTTGTAACCGTATTCATATTTCAGAAAGGATCATAAAGAGCTTTCATTTGTCTACTTCCATTGAGCTTGCTTCTATTCATCCTGCAGCCAAATCAAACACGTACTCGTTGCATGGCTGAAATCTTATTCTGTTTTCTATTATAAGTTTCACCTTCGCTACATGCACGGCATTGTACTGCCAATGTTGGCATCATTAACATTTGATGCTGAAAATTTACGCAAGAAAACTGAGATTGCCTGTTATAGTTGATAATAGCATGTTTTTTTTAAGAAGGCAATTTGTAGTTGGTTTTGAAGGGGGGATTTGAATTCATGATCTTGTTATTTGCTAGCTAACTATCCATGGTTTTTTTTTTATAAACATTGCTCTTATCCATATACACAAAGAGGCTCAATAGAATGTTGATATGCAGTACCTTAATTAATATATTGCATGATTGTTTTTATAATCATTGCTTTCTTATCCATATACACCAAGAGTCTCAATAGCATGTTGATATGGATTATAACTAAAACAAACCGAGAGAAACAATCTCTGTTTTTTTTCCATCGGATAACACATCAAGAGCAACACTTTTGCAGACCTAAGGAATATGTGTTCAGTAGCATCTTTGTTCTGCATTGTTATAGGTGACAACGGAATATTTATTTGTAATTTGAGTTGATCTATTAATTCTTCATCAGATATGAAATAACAGTAATTTCTATGTTGTGGAGATTTTAAAATTAGTTAAATATATTATACACATGTTCTTTTGGTAACCGGTAGACACTTCTAGTGTCGGTTCAATTTTCTTCAATGCGAGACAATTTTCAATAAAAAGTAGTTATTCTCTTATCTCATTGACATTTCTTGCTTTAATTTTTATTTGTGTTTTTTGACAGGGAAACATATATCTTAAAGTTGCTCAATGTTTCTTATCCATGGAGCAAAAGGAACAGGCTATTTCATTCTACTATAAAGGTTTACCTTAGTTCACAAAATGACAAATTTTGTTGTGTTAATTATTGCTGCAAATAACTAACTACTTAGTAGCCTACTTATTCACTTTGTCAATGAACATAACAAAATAATTCTTCATTTACATGAAGCAAATTAAACAAACTACTATTTGCTTATTTCTCTTGTTGTAGTGTAGAGAAAGAGTACGAATTAGATTTTAACAAATCCTAGAAGAGGGGAAGATATAAAAATGTGGTGTTAGCTTCTACTTTCTATGTCTGATACTTGGTGGGTATTTCAATCTCCAATATTTGATAGTTTAATCCCTCAAAGATTTGATCAGTTTTCACTGTGCCCATTGTTCATGTTGATTTAAGTTCTTTCCTAAGAATAAAGGACAACGTTCATGACTACCTCAAAATGTAAAGGTTAAAAGGTTTCTTCACTACAGTGCAAAGGTGGCAATTTAAGATGGTGGGTCAAAAACAAGTTAAGCTAAAGTTTACCATACCTGTTCAATAATTGTGTCTAACTCCTTCAACCTAAACACAACTCATTTATAAATAGATCAACTCAACATGATATAATAATATAAATACTAAATATCATACAGTAAGGTATGCAGATTCACCAAAATATTAGAAGTGTATCATGTAATGTGTTATTATCCTCTCTCTCTCTCTATATATATATATAGTACATCACAATTTTAGATACTGGACTGTGCTGGTGAACTGATCATGGACCGGACTATTACATACGAGGGTTTAGGTCCATATCGGTAAATTGTTCATGGACCAATTCTCACTATGTATCAATATACTTACCATGTCGACACATTGTACAGTGGGTTCAACTCGATCCTTCTTTAATCGAGTTTTATTTTCTCAAATATAATATTTTATAATGTGATTTGATGTTTTGATTATTTTGACTTGCAAAAATAATAAATTTAAATCATCATAAGGTGTTTAAAGACAAAAATAATGTACAAACTAGTAAATGTGGTAATTAATATAGAAACTATTATAATAAACATGTTGTAAGCATGATATATTAGGAGCTCCTACTTAGTAACAAGCTTTCCTAATAAGTCATTGAGGAGGAGCCCCTCCTACATCCAACACGAGTGGCAATTATCTGAATATACAATTAGATGTGTGCAACTTAAGTCTATCTCATTGTTTTGTAGTGTTCATATTTGGAAGTCCTCCTAAGACATGTGGTACTAGTATGTTGAAGTCCACATGCGTATTAAATTTGTGTGGTTACTATCTCCTGCGCGACAGATATTGTAGCAACTTGGATTGGGCTTGGCATAGGAAAAAGAGCAAAGTATGGATCTCCCTTAATACCTTTATATATTGTAGCAAGATGTTGCTTAACTCGAGTCGCACTTTTGCCTTTGCTGATGTTGCAACTTGCAATGAATGCATTGCCAATTATACCAATTTTTTAGCATTTTTTGCACATGATGCTAGGCAAGATCAACATTTTAGTTTTTATGTGTTACAGAATGCAAATCATAAGTAAAAAAAGACTTTAAGAGAGTTTACAGATAGTGAGAGAGATTAAGAGTGAACGAAGTGAGGGGAATAAGAGATTATATAGATCTCTAATTCAACTACCATTTATTTATTTTTTAAATTTCTATTGACCAGTTCCATCAACTGGTCGGTACAACTACCTTACATATGGAACTAGTCGGTCCAATTGATGAGTCTAATTTTGTTTTATTTTACTGGTGGAGACTGATAGCTATATTGATCAGTTCCATCAGTTTTATATTTGGTAGCAACCCACAAATCATTAAGGAGCGATGTTACCCTATTTCATGTACCTGTCAAATCTTGGACCAAGAATTTACTTGTCGTACCTGGCGGTACATATACTGGTCCAAACTGTTTTTTTAAACCTTAATTTGATCTAGTATGTCTTGTAATATGCAAATAAATGAATACAATTAATTTTGAACTGTTTAGGGTGGAGTAAAAATGAAATTCGACTTATATACAAGAAATATCATAAGTTTAGAATTATAGATGAATTTCTTGAATTGTAATATTTTATCCTGGTGAGAAGTGCTATTGACATTGCGCTTGAGCTAGCCTCATCCTCTAGTTAGATCCAATGTGTTTGAGAAATTTAAAAAATTAAAATTTATTTATAAATTATATTTGAATGAAAGTACACATAAGTTGGATTATCTCACATGTCCTTAAAACTTAAAAGAAATTAAAATTAATTTTCATTGTGATATTTTATGAATTATATTTGAGTGAATTGGAAGTACACAAATTGAATGGTGAAGTAGGTGCTTCTATACTAAAGTCATGTAATAGAAGCCCACCCCCTACACCAGAATGAATGATGACCATCTAAATACATAACTATGGGTGTGTGACTTAGGTTAATCCCATAGTTTTACTATGTGCACATTTGAAAGTTTGACATCTGGTACTGATATGTAGGTGACCACATGCATAGTAAATTGACCCGGTTAACTACCTCATGTGGGATGAATACTATGGATATTGGCATTGAGGTTGGTAATGGTAGATATATATACATATACGAAGCTTTTGAATTATTTTTTTTATATCTTACTAAGACCATGATGATCGACGTAATGGTATAGTGGATTTCATCTCTTCATACTGACATTAATTCTTTGCTTTGCTAGAGTGAGGTGATATTGGTGTAACATATCTCTATTGTGTTTGCTCAATCGACTACCATGGTTGAGTCGCATGTGTATATTCGGCTTCATAAGTCCATAGCTATTGTGCCATATCATGGTTGTTTGCTCAATCGACTACCATGGTTGAGTCACATTGTGTATATTCGGCTTCATAAATTCATAGCTATTCGGCTTCATAAGTCCAACAGCCAAGGAGAAACATTAGGGTCAACTCTAGCACCACATTGCATGCTGAGGGATGCTGAGGGGAGAGGAGGTGGGCCAAACCATAATGGCTCCAAAGAGGTAGGAAGTTAGCGTGCATCATTAAACACGTATGACCGCGCAAGGAGAAGTCGAGCTATGTCCCACTAGAAATATGTCAACAAAAGAGAACAAGGGTTATATTTTCGTTGTGATCAGCTGTATCATCCAATGCACCGATGTGAGAACAAACAATTATGTTTGATGTTACTACCAGATGATGAAAATATAGAGGGAGAAGATCGAGTAACTTGGGAAATTGGAGATGAAACAAGATGAAGTTTACTTAAATAAATTTAGTTTTTGAATTGTAAAACAGCCTTAGGACAAGGCTAGTTAGAGAGGGGGGCAATTGTTACGGGGTCAGGATCATTAGTAGGTTATTAATAAAGCAGATCCGGGTTGGTATGTTATACCCTGTTTGCTAAGTAGGAAGAGATTATAAATAAGGGCCTAGGGTTTAGAGGAGTTGTCAAATATTTTGTTATTCTTTTATTAGGGCGTGTTTTGCACAATTTCTCGCCGGTGACGACTGAGGTTCTATCAATATACTTGTATTACCCGATATGGAACAATATTTGATTCCATGGCATTAAGTGTTGGTTGCATGCAAATGAACTAAGGTACAATTTGCGCATGATGCATTATATTTTTGATTTTGTGGTAATTTTCTTGAATCATGTTATCAGCTCTCTTAAACTTGTTCTTGTTGTCTTGCCACAAGTTGAATTGTGAACGGTGTATAGTCGATAGTATTTATAAGCCCCTAGATGTAGATTGTATCTCTTCAATGTCTTTTCTATTACAATATACAAAAAAAAATTATGCTAATTTTGGTCAGTATCGACAAAGCATCATATATGAGATTAATGCTGAAATCCTCCAATGCTCTTCATACTTTTGGTTCATGTGTGACAATGTTGTACTTATTATTAAGATATCACCTTACAATTTTGTATTGTGTAGGTAGTGAATTTTAAGGTCTGAGTTTTGGATCTTTGAAATCACATGATTATATTTATCACTCATGGTATATGGAATATGGTTGAAGTAAAATCATTTTGAAATAGTTCTTGAATGTCTAGGTTTTTTTTATCTTTGTTAAGGCATTGGGATTTAAATTTATTTACTAGCTTGTGATGGAAAGGCCTTATAGTTAATATAAATAGTGCTTGATTTGCAAGTTCCTCAATTGAATATAGTATTGATGTTGTGTTGTTTACCAGTAGGGGTTGCATGGCTTTTGATGCCTTCATGTATGCATACTTTGGTCCTTTTGATGTATGGTTAATGTCAACTCTATAGATGACAATTTAACTCGACCCAATCAGACATCCTGCCCAACCCGTTTATGGTGGGTTTGGGGTTACCTAATTAGCTAAATGAGACAGGTTTAGATTTGGTGGGTTGAGTTTTGATATGGTCAAGTTCAGGTTGATGTGTACCTAGCACCCAATATACTATTTGAAAAGTAAATATAAAATATATTTATATTAATAATATATATAATAATAAAATAATTATTACATAAATATATTATTAATTAACTTAGAAAATTATATTTTATAGAATACTTAAAAATAAAAAAATAAAAACTAAATATTTTTTATTTAATTTGGTACCCATTTAAATACTTCAAGTTGGATTTGAGTTATGTAATAGAGTACTTGACTCGAGTTGGGGTATTGGGTAAAAATTAGGTACCCAACCTGTTGCTGTTCCTAATCAACTTTGCCACATTTCGACTATGGTTCCTAATATCACTGTCAAAATAAGGTCATTCATGAAATTGTTTTTTAAGCGGAACAACCTTTCAAAGGCATATTAACCCCTTGAAGTTTGAATAGCCATCTTTGCCTCGATGTCCTTCCTTGGTGCTAATTAAAGGTGATTGGCTCTGCTATATTTTGGTTGAAGTCTTCAGGCACCTTGGCAACACATTGCTCATAGTGACTAATTGTTTGCATAAGCATGTGCAAATCTCTTTTGGTACCTTGGTGTATGGTGTCTTGAGATAGTCACCAACGCGGTTTTGTTTAACTTGAGTGGCATTGTTCAATTGAAAATAGTGCAGTATACATTGTTAATGGTAATGATTTTCTAGTATTTTCATGCACAATATCATGTGTGATCAACATTTTTAGTGAGAAAGAGAGAAGATTGAGAGTTTGAGAAGTGAGAGTGTTTGAGAGAGTTGTGAGTGAAAAATCAAGGCTAGGGTGGTTTATATATAGAGAAAAAACCATCCTCTCCTTTCTACAAAACCAAATAGCTAGAATGGGATCTAGCATTTGGAATTGGTTTTAAAGCTCCAATGCCTAGATTCCTGGTCAATCAAAGCTGGTTTATAGGGTGTCCATGTGTGTTGGGACCAAGGTTCAAAAAACCAGTCTAGCGACTCGGTTCGGTGAGCCGCCGGATCGATATGGTACCGGTACTGTACCATTCGTATCGGACGGTAGCAGGCGACAGTGGCGGCAGTAGGCGAGCAACGGAAGCTTCAATCTTCTTGCTGCCGGTAGCCTCCCTCCGCCGCTGCTACCACTGCCATCCGCCACTGTTTCGCCTGGAGCCGTGCTCTGAGGCTTGTGCCAGAACTGCCTGCTCGCTGGACCGGTTCAGTACAGGATGGTTTTTTAAATCGTGGTTGGGACCAGTTTAGTTATTATCAGTACTAGATGGTATGGACACACAAAGCTGGTTTATAGGGGGGGGGGGGGGTCCATGTGTTAGTTTGTGATTGGACAGGGTTGTACCATCTGTACCATGCTTTACCGATCTGCTTTTATAAATATTGTATAATATATGACATTTACGCACTTTACATATAACACATGCACACACGCCATACACACAAATAGATTATGTGGATCCACTCATTTATGATCCGATCCAATAATTTTTGGGTCATAGATTGTTTCGATTGTGGTCGGTGGACATGTTCACACCCTGGCTTAAACCACCTAATTTCACGTTGGTGTCAATTTTTGGCAGTTCTACTAAATTGTGGCAATAGTTTTTTCTCTGTGGTTGCAGAATTGTGCTTGATCTTTTTTTCAAATTGATTCCTAGCCGGTGATTCTGTGCATGTATTATTTGTCAGTTCTTCTCAGGAAGATATTTTAAATCTTTCCCTGCTTGCTTTTTGGTATAAATCATTCGAAATAGGCTGGCATAGTACTTATTGACATATAGGAGGTTAAGGATATGCGGCTATGCTTAAAGGTTTGCTTGCTAAAGGACAAGCAAGATTATCTTCTGTTATTTATTATTTGTCATTAATAAATCTTTGATGTTTTACTTTGAATCAAGGATTAACATTTCGTTCCATACTACTACCGGTATGACCATGGACACTATATGGATAAGTATATATATACACATACATACATATCGGTCTCATATCTATTATTCTTACAGTTTTAACTGAAGCTGCAGAGCAGTCATAAACGCTTGTGTTTTTCGTTGTTGCCATGAACATACCTTCTTAAATTTGTCCCTTGATCATTTTCAGCTCTTTCTAAAGAGGAAAATATTGATGCCCGAATCATCTTGTCTTCACTTATCCTTGAAGATGGCAAATACGAGGAAACAATTAACTTGCTTTCCCCTCCAAAGATATCAAGTAATTGAACAATCATCTATTCATCTGGTTACTTTACGGTCTATAGATTATTTTTTTTTCTCATTTGTCTACTTTGATTAACCTTCAGAACAAATCCCCAACATAACTTCTGAACAACTAAAACCTTGGTGGAAAAATGGGAAGATAAAGATGCAACTTGCTAAAATTTATGATGCAAAAGGGATGCATGAGGACTTTGTTGATACAATCTATCCATATGTTCGTGAAACACTTGTGACAGAGATCATGAATCAAAAGGTAGCATTCTAGATGATTAACTGAACATCCTGTTCCCTTTCTGATAGGTTTGTTAAGTCAATCAGTGTGCTTTGGATATTTTTGTGGCTTTATCTTGGATCTTTAACTTTTTTTTTGCAGGTCTAGTATATCACATTCTTTTCAACTACTTTCTTACAAGTGCTCTATAGTTCTTTTGATTGCTAATTCTCATAGTTGATGAAATATCTTAATTTCGTAAGCATCCTAAAATGAAGGTACAACATTTGTTGTTTTGTAAATATTGCTATCTTTTTTTTCTTGTGGATCCACTCACCTCTCAGTTCTGTAGAGACTTAGGCAATAATTTGCTAACAGAAGTCCATTTATTTAATGCATTAAAGTGCAATGACTTATAAAAAATAATTTTTAAGTTGGGAAAAGTGTGAAAATATTTTCTTGTTGCATAAATAATGTTCATGTTAATTCTTGCATCTCAAGAAGCTCTGGTATTGTTTGGACTCTTAACAAGGAAAAATGCACTGTAGGATTGGTTTCATAAAACAGCCAGCATTGTCAACTAGATCAAACACAACAAACTCTACAGTAGACATTTCTGAAAAATACATGAATACATATGAGTAATTATGATATTCAAATTGCCATGTGCCCTTTAGATATAATTAAGATTGTACTCAACTATAGTTTTAGACTCTTAGTAATCTTGTTCATGAAACTCGATTGTGTGAGCAAATCATATACTTGATTCAAACTATTTGGGTGATACCACGGTTTCACATAGCGGTATGAGCCAATATACTAGTATTGGCAAGGACGAGTATGATTCGATATCCTGATATTTGGTACCAAATGGAGCATGTTCACTAGGTACTTACCTCACAGTATATCATGTTATTGTGTACGGAAACAATATAGGAACAAACTGGTACAATATTAGGTTTATCCCGAGTATAGACTTAACAATGAAAACAATGACGAATACAACTATGTTCTATTGTTGAATAAATCTAATGTGATCTAATGTTTCTAATTCAATGTAATTTCTTGTAAGTAGGTACGAGGAACGAAAAAACTTCCAAAAAGTGTTCTTTTTGAAAGAGTCAAGCTATTAGATGAACAACAGGGTGACAGCCTATTTGGTGGCTTCAAGCCAGTTGCGAAATTATCTGAACTGTGAGTCTATATTTTTCATTTACTTGTGTCATATAGTACATTTAGTTGTATTAAAATGTACATGTTGTATAGTTAACTTCAAAATATATAAAATTTCAGATTACTATCTCCATTTTTGTGTATAATTATAAAATTCTTGAACAATCAACAATTCCTGTTTCACATTGTAACTATCATTTGTGGCTCCGAGCATCCTAGTATTGTTATCATATTGATTCTGGTGAATTACAATGCTAGGATTTTCTAGATATATATTGATACATATTGCCCTTGAGATTTGCATTGTAAACTGTTATAGCTGTCCTTGCTTTTGTTAATACAATCTGCTAGAGTTCACTTGTATGTACTGCACAGCAAATCGTGGTGCCAGGCACCATTTTATATTATTTGTTAGTTTCAGTTACTGTTGATACCGTAAGATATCCTTCACCATACTCACAAAATTTCTGTCATATCTTTTCATAAAAATTCTGTAATAGAAGTCTTATGTTGGTAAAATCAATGAGATTGCATAATTGATGAAAAAAAAGGAGATCCTTTTGAGGTCATCATGTGGGAACAGAATAAAAAAAATAGTAAAATTTTCTTTTATCTTATATAATTCTCTTGTGTGATAACATGATGAAAAATAAAAGAGAAAATGATGGGATAACACATTAATGATTATTCTACATCTGGTCAATTGAAAAAAGGTTAAAGTTATCAAGGTACCTTACCATAATATCATTTTCAATCCTATTCAAGTGCAGTTCGGAAGGTTATTCACTTTTTTTGTTCTCTTATACTTAGTATGAAAGCAATTAGAGCAAAGAAGTCTCTTCAAAAACGGGCAGCTCTTCAAGAAGAGAAGAAAACAGTAGCATTGGCTGCTGGGCTGGATTGGCAAAGTGATTCAGAGGATGAGACTCCGGTAGAATGACCCTGTCATTATAATTTCTTCACACGGCTTCATTTCTTCCAATGTATATGCATAATCCTCAGCGCTAATCTGATGAAATTATCTATAGAGGAAGGCCAAACAAGAACCTCCGCTGCCTGACTTCCTAAAGGATGCAAAACATCTTCAGTTTATCTTGCATGTTAGTACTTCTCATCTCTATCTTTTTTTTTTAGTTCCTGGCATTTTTCTCATGCTCACATCTAGCAAAGTATTATAAATTACATTGTGCACATGTTGCAATGCTTCTCTATACTCTGGTGGTTTTCTTAATATGTTAATTGGCCGTGACATAGATATCTTTCATATTAACAGTTATTTCTTTCCTGCAGTCTTCTCTTGAATTTTATCCCCCTTCTCTTGGCACAGACCTGTTTCTGAAGTTTGTTATATGTAAGTAGTGATCGCAAAGAAAAACTGAATTCATTTGATACCAACTGTTAAAGTTAATGGAAAATACCCTTGAGCAGTTTATGCTTAACTGATGGGTTATACTGTTCTTTTTTATAAGGGATTTGCATGTTTAAATATAGTACAAGACTAGGGGAGTGTGGGATCTATAATCAGCAACCGGAGCATGATGACTGGGGCTTATAAAATATTGACAATTTCTTCGCTTAATTTCGTCCGAAAAGTGTTTGTTTATATTTAATCTTTATGTAACTCTGATATTTGAGAAATGAGAAAACCATGATGACTATGGGGCTTACAGAGATGTAGTGTAGCATCTAAAAGTTTCTAGCATACTACAAAACTGGGTTACCAGTGTGGGATCTTAAATCAGGAACCGGAGCATGGATCCAAAACATGTTCTACACCAGGAGATAACAGTTGAGACTTGCTGGTATGATGTGTGAAAAGTATCTAGCATACAACTGTCCGTACTCTGAGACTTCCTGATCCGATTATGTCATGTTGCAAAACTTCTCTGGGTTTTAGAAATTCCAGTATTCTTGATCATGCTATATTGTATTGTTCTTTGTTGTAGTTTCTATGTGATACCGATCTTTTATACCTATTGTGCTTTAATGCGCTGGAGACAGGAGCTAGAATCCCGTTGCTCAGTTTAATGTTCACGTTCCAAGATAGTTTGTACAAGAAAGTTATCGATTAATTTTGAAAATGTGGTTGGTGTAGAGGTTGAGTTGATAGTATATGAAAAACAGGAATCCGTTAATTTTCTTTTATTCGCCCTCTGCCAACTATATTTAGCGCTGCCATGTAACTAAATTTGTTGATTACAAACTGGCCGTATATGTGAGCACACAGCCAATTTGTCTTACGGATCACACGATTTATTTTATCCATTTTCTTTGTGAAAATTTGTAGCTCTGCCAAACATTAGTATCTGTGCGTCGGTATTCAGAAGCACTAGAGCTCATCAACCACACTCTAAAATTAGAGTACAACACAATTTCTACCGAAGAAAGAGAGGAGTTTCGATCATTGGGTGCACGTAAGGATAGTGTTCTATTTTTCAAGTTTTTAAAAGTGTTCTACAAGTTTCTTTGTTTGTCTTATATTCAGATATAGCATATAGCACCAGAGATCCAAAACATGGTTACAATTATGTCAGATACATAGTGCAGCAGCACCCTTACAGTGTAGCTGCTTGGAATAGCTATTATAAGGTTGTTTCAAGGTAACAACATATGTCCTGCACCCCAGGTTTATATTATGCTAATAAAAGGTATGCTGAATCTTTTTGTGTCTTTGTAGATTTGATTCTCGTTTCTCAAAACATGTTAAGTTTCTCCGTCATATGCGAGTGGAACAAAAAGATTGTATAATGCCAATGGTAATTTATGGTCATCAATTTACTATGATTAGCCAGCACCAGTCAGCTGCTCGGGAGTATTTGGAAGCTTATAAACTTCAACCAGAAAATCCGCTGATAAACTTATGTGTTGGTATGATAACTGTTCGGTGATTTTTTTTTTCCTTCATCGTAATTATATATACCAATCTCTTTGTTTACTTTCCTGCAGGCACAGCTTTGATTAACATCGCGCTTGGGTTTAGACTCCAAAAAAAGCACAATTGTATAGCTCAAGGATTTGCATTTCTTTACAATTATCTTCGCCTCTGCAATAACAGCCAGGTTATTTCATGAACCCAAGGTTCTCATCTTACATGTTCTTGAAAATGATTCTAGCATTTTTTTTTTTGTTGGAAAAATAGTTATGTTTCTATTGAGCTCATGTTACAAGAGGACTATATGCATCAATAACTTGTAGCTCAATAAGCATGTGGATACTTACCATGTCCAGAAATAATCCGTCAAGGTCATTTGCAATCACGTTGTAGCATTTAATTCACATCCACACATCTAATCGTTGAGAACTTGTCTGTGTGTAGATCACATTTAGGTCTCTTGGCCAATTTGACTCCTGGAAAAATCATATCCGCATTTAATAGAATATTTTGAGTATATACCTTTGCACTGTGAAGGTAATATCATTTTTTTAAAAAAATTAGTTCCTTGCAAAATTCTGATCTCAATTCATGTCATTGTATTGGTCATGTCTCAGAGACTAGTACGTACCTGGTGTACCAACATATGAAGTCCATGTATTGGTCATTTTTACCGAGTTTGCTGACCACTATCGACCAAGATTATAAACCTTAGTATCTTGAAAATTGAAACTACATAAAGATGAGTGTAATGACTTGCTATACTCTTTATCTCTCCTGCTCTGAATTTTTTCATCATGTAGTTATATTAGCTAGCGTATTCTTCACATATCCTAAATGAACTGATGAAGTAGGGAAGGGTACAATAGTTGCTCACTAATACTATCTGTCTCTTGTGCTCATATTTTTCTAAAAGATTAGAAATTTCCCTTTTTTACTAAAGGACTTCTTTTATCAAACTTCTATGTTTCCGAATACAATGTAACTCATGGAAAGCGAAGAATAACTAAAATCCAATAAACCTTATTGTAATGTTCGTTAATTTACTTTATAAACAACATATTTTCGTTGGAAAATAAGAAAAAAATTATATAAAAAAAGTATCAAGTGGTGAACTCCTGATATATCCATGTGCATTTGGATATTTGTTAAAGCACAAGAGAGGTGAGGAGAGTGGAACAGCATAAGTAAGAAAGAGGAGAGAACAACGGAAAAACCCTAAGATTACATTGTGAAAAATAATAATATTTGTAACACTCTCCCTCAACTTGGTTATTCCGGCTTGGCATAGGTTGAACTTCATATGGTTGGGTCTAACTACATGGTTGGGCTAGGTTGATCGAGTGGGTGGCCTATATAGTAATTGAACTAGACTGCTTTGTCTCTTGAGTGGCATTTCTATAAAATCTAATAGGGTTTTGTCTGCATAAAAGGTGACAACAGTAAAGGAGACTATCAGATCAGGCGTGAGAGTGGTTATACCCCCTTATTAGAAGTCTATATTTGGTGAGAGAAGTTGTGGTAGAAGTTCAAAGGACAGCCGAAATCGAAACCAGTATAAGTGAAATGAGAAGTGGTGTCGACGTCAGGCACCAACAATTGCGAGTAGAGAAGTGAGGCTTCGCAAGCATAAATAAGGGTGGCGTTAAGCGTCGCACTAAGAAAGGCAATGTTAGCATCAAGCCTCAATGGGTAGTTGCTCTAAATGCATATCTAACTTATACCTTCTAGAGGATTTAGTGGAGCATCAATGATGGCCCGAAGCCGAAGCACCCATCTTGAAGAAGAGAAGTGGAAAGGGTCCCAATAGAGTAAACAGCGCGTTCGAGCATGTGAGATTCGGCGAGAAGACCCGAGTGAGGGTGGAGATGCCCACAAGAGGAGCAAGTTTCTCTGATATCATATTAAAACATGAGAGAGGCGAGGAGATTGGAGCAGCGTAAGAAAGAAAGAGGAGAGGACTGGAAAAACCCAAAGACTACATTGTGAAAAAGTAACATACCTTGCACACTATGCATACCTCTCTTTATATAAAGAGGTATTGGTACATAAAATAATAATATTTCTAACACTGCACATAACCTAAATCAATGTAGGGAAGGTTACAATAGTTGATTACAAATACTATCTATCTCTAGTGCTCATACTTTTCTAAAAGATTAGAAATTGCCCAGAGTATTAATTTTTTACTAAAAGACTTGTGAACAAACTTTTGTGGTTCCGAATACAATGTAACTCATGGAAAGCGAAGAATAACAATATATTTTCATTGGAAGATAAGGAAAAATTATATAAAAATAGTATGTGAACTCCTGATTGTATACATTTGTATTTGGATAGTTGTTAATAACAAGAAAAATTTAATAACTATCAATATGTAAAGAATTGTCATATAAGATAGCAACTACTGTTAGGTTTTAAAAACTAGTCCGAATCTGGTTTAGACCAGTCCGATCAAGGTCCGGACTGGACCATAAGGGTAGAGTAGTGGATCGAGCATGTGAAGGAGAATAAGAAGAAGAAAGAGGAGGAGGAGAAGAGGAGAGAAAAAAAGAGAAGAAGTTTGGTGAATGCGAGCTCAACAAGCGACGAACAGAAGGTTCTCTTTCTTCTTTTTCTTTCTTCTTTTTCTTTTCTTTGGCTGTTCGCTGCTCTGCTCTGCTGATGCTCCGCTCGATTCCACTAGGTTTTCACCTAGTTCTACCGGTATGTACTAGTCCGATCGGTGACTAGTACAACTGCTCAGACTGGAACTTCAAACATTGTTGTCTACTAAGTGTGATCAATTAACTCTATACCTCAAGGGTTTTTCAAAAAAAAAAAAGTGAAAGAACCTTTGTGAAAAAATTTTGGTGTCTAAAGAAAAATTGTACAAGAAATAAATACTCCAGGCATAAGTTTGCTCATTGAAATATTATAGACAGAAATATTATAGACAATATATATATTTTTTTACAACTAGTATTGTTAAATGACTGTAGTAGTGGCACTATAGTGTTTTTTCATAGTAGATTTTGAGTAGTCCGCCATGAAACACTATAATGGATGTCCCTACCATTATTTTGTTTTGAAGAATAAGAAATTGAAATTATGTCTTGAGTTGAACTAGTAATATGTCATTTATTTATATAGTTTGTTTTATTTTTATACAACTTAATTTTTTAGGTATATAACATATATTTTAACTATTATATTTAATTTTTTATGTATATAATATATATTTTAATTTGACTTCTGTTATTTGCCACGACACTATATGCTATATGGCGGATTATAGCAGAGCGTCACGATCCACTTTTTATAATTTATATTTCTGAACAACTCAGCCTACTTAACTGACCTGCCAAGTATATAGAATGCTTGATGCCTTGATACGACTGCGTTCTTTGGAGAGAGAAAAGTTAGATGGACATATGTCCTCAATCTGCCGTGTGTTCTAAACATACTGATGCTCCCTAACTATTTCTGCCTCTATATTCTACATTCTCGTTTTATATCTTTTTTATCGTTTCAAAGGAATAATTTGGTCTATGATCCTTGTTTTTTTTTTCTTGTTGCGAATTGATTCTTGATGCTGAAGTGTGCATCCTGCATGGTAGGTATGTTCCTTGATGCCGAGTGTGCATCTCGAGTACTTGCTTTTCCTGAAATCCTTTCTATAACCATGCCCATTTAGTTGGAGTTTGCTTTGTCCCTTTTTCTAAATGGTTTAAATTCCTGGATGATTATTGGGAATGGGCGGAACCTTTCCCTGCTCAGGGACCTCTTGTCCATCTGCATTATCCTTTATCTCGTTTTTTTTATGTTTTCTCGAATTTATAGGCAATAATTCATTCGTTATTTATAAATATAGGTAAATTATTAACCTCAAGCTGGAATGATGAGACATTGCGTTACTTTTCAGGAAGCCTTGTATAACCTAGCCCGTGCATACCACCATGTTGGCCTTGTTACGCTGGCAGCGTCCTATTATGAAAAGGTGCTTGTAAGCCAAGAGAAGGACTATCCGATCCCAAAACTTCCATACGAAGATTCAAGTGGTTCGGTAGATAAAAAACCGGGCTACTGTAATCTTCACCGGGAAGCAGCCTACAATCTACACTTGATCTACAAGAATAGCGGAGCGACGGATCTCGCCAGGCAGCTCCTTAAAAATTATTGTACGTTGTGATTGTATATTTGTGAAGTACGTTAGATTAGGTGTGCATCAAAATATATACTCCCCAGTAGAGTTCATTTTGGTAATCCTGTAGCTCGTTGGGGATGGGGGGATGGCATGAAGGTTGTGTACAGCTGTTGTTTTCCCCCCTTTTATTAATTGATTTATCAATTTTTTTGGGTGATAACAATGCTCCAACCATGGTAATCTATTGTTTCCGTTGAATGAGAAGTGAGACCAAGAGCACTTGCAGGAAGTGTTGCAGAATTGCGCTTCTTATAGCAGTAAACTCTGAAGTTCCGAGGTTTCGTTGCAGGCAAGTTCAAAGTGGTGAACATTTTGAACAGGTTCGAGTGAAACGAAGTTAACGCGAACACATGACAATTGGAGTTTGGAAGTTGAAGCATAGAAAGTTTTCATTAAGGAGTGTTTTTCATATAGGTGTGCACGGTTCGGTTACTAATTTTTTATTCCGAACCAAACCGACCGGTTCAGGAAAATTGAAAATTGTTTCCGAACCGTTGACCCGGTTAACCGTTGATCAGTTAATCGGTTTTTCGGTATGGTTAACTGAAAATCGACAGTTAACTGTATTTTTATATTTTTTATTTATAAAAAATATTTAAAATTATATAATAATTTAAGATAGATAATATAAATATTCTCGATTAACCATTGGTATCGACAGTTAATCGGTTTGATTTTTGTATAAAATATTTATTTATATGTATAAATAAATATTATATATATAAATATTATATATATGGTTCGGTTCGGTTAACCGCGGTTTGGCGAAGTCCCGAACCATGAACCGTTATATTTAGAAAAAAACTGATCAATCAAAGAATCGTCAGTTCGGTTAACCGCCAAATTGAATCGGCCGAACTACAGTTCTGCCAATTTTTTTGCACACTCCTAGTTTTTCAAGTGATTATAAAAGTACCTCGACAACATCAAACATAATAGATTTTTTTTCCTAATCTTCATCAAATTGCTATTTGTTTTTGTGATATGGTAATTTTCACAAGATTGATATTTTTAGTAATTTCACAAAAATTTCTTCTTATTATAATTTATCGCTATTTTAGTCACTTTGCATAACTATTATTTAAAATATTATTGTATTAATTCAAAAAAATATTGTTTATAATATTTTTTATAAATTTATTTCATAATAAAATTTGGAAAGGACTACTTTTTTTGCTATATTTTCATATAATTAATATATATTCTAGAATATAATAATTGTAGTGCAATTTAAAGATATACCATTTGAAATAAGCTTCCTAAATATATCACCTTTAATAATTTTACAAAAATACAAACTCTAAATTTTTTTAGTTTAGTTTTTTTTTGAATTTTTTTTTAAAAAATAATATGGTAAAATAACTGGAAATAATAATTTTTGGATGTTACTAGAAATTGAATGTATAAATATGTAAAAGTGCATTTTAGAACAAAGCACATGTAATATCGTTGGATGCATTTGTCTTGTTCAATACATATGCAAGTGCGTTATATGTTAGTGTTTGATGTGTACCACACAATCGGATGTAATCTAATACAACTTGGTAAGCAATCTTTGGGGTATCACCTAGATTGGATCTTTGTTCACAAATTTATGGTTATACAAAGTATAGTTTTCAATTACTTAAACTTGAAAAGGATCATGCATTTTATTATATTATATCAACAATTTTCCTTTCTTATGAGGATGTGTCATCCATGTCAAGAGCTTTTGATATGGATTGATCCCTTTGGTTAAGATGAGCCAACCTTCATAAATTGATCTCTTACTTTCTTGCAAATAAGAAGGATATCCAAATTATAGTTGGATGTCCTTCGTCCATTGTTTTAAGTCAATTATTGCTCAATAATAGCGTTTTAAGAATACTAAGTTTAAATTGTATAGAAGTGGTCAAGTCGTTGTAGTTCCTATCAAACTGGCCAAGCTTCTCGATGGCAACAAGTCATAAATTCTTGTCCATCTTAAAGAGGAAGTGAAAGTTTATCGTCCCTACACCCCCTTGTTGCAGCATCTCATCCGTCGATGGAGAAGTAATAAAGCCATCATTGTTCTCATCGAATCGACTTGGCTTCTTGGTGGTGTCCTACTGTATATTCGCATCGACCTTGAAGATGATAGGAAGCTCATTTTCCTTGCACCTCATCAATGACAAAGAAGCGATGTAGCTCGACCAAGCTTCTGCTTAATTCATAAAGTAGTCTAATGCACAACAAAAGATGCATTGAAGATAAAGAGGGAATATGGCATGTCCTAGAACATGTCAACAAAATACATGCTGTATGTAAATGCATCCTGTTTAATCAAAGTTGACTTACATGAAGAATACGATTGACTGAAGTTGGAACTCTGCTTAATTCATACAGCCGTCAAAAATGAACATAGCTATATAGTACAGTAGCAGACAAATCGTTCACTTAATTTCAAATAAAAGGGCGTAGAAAAAGAAAAAAAAACTGGTATTGAAATTTGGAACCATTCTTGACTTCAAGAGTGATGAATCTTATTTATGTTGAGCAGCAATCATCCTTTCTTTGATGAGTTCCGACGTTTCGACCATTCTTCCAAGTTTTTCCGGTGCTGAGCATTCATTCTAATCAACGGACGCTTCTCGCGGATCATCTTCTCAGCATCTTTCCAGTTTTCAGCCAATCCTAGTTCAACTAGAAGTGCGCACATCACACAGACACTTCTGCCATGACCTAATGCATTCACCAATTATCAGCGAGAACAATGAGGCTGATCAAATAGTAAAGGACGTACATTTGAACATTTTCCAAATGAACAAATGGGCAGAATTTGTGTGTAATGATGTGCACAGCATCTTGAGGTAATATGCAGATTCAGCACTTATACTTCCAAGAATTGATTTGGCAATTTAGGCAATATAAACTACCAACAACAACCCAAACTCGAAAACCACAAGGAAAAAGGCAGAGTACAGTATAAAGGAGATACTTGTAGCCAAGGAACACCTCAAGGCACATTCTAGCACTGGCCAAAAGTTGGCTTACAAGCGTCTGTAGGACCATTTCAGCTCCACGAAGTACAATGCAAATAGGCTAATGCCATACCGTTTTGCTAACCATACTTGTACTTCTTTGAAATAGATCAATCTCGACAGACAATCATCAACCTTACTTGAATGAAGGATGAACTGCAACTACTACTGAATCATACAAGAAATAGGTAATGGTAATGACAATTACCCTTCTTCATCAACAACCTTGTGTAATCTTCTGATGCATGCTTCCAAATATATGGGTATTATTAGCTATTAGACAGGTTTTCAGTTTCATTAGGGTAGTATGGAAATCTGTGGTGGCTAGGATTAGATTAGGTGCCAAAGTAATAACTAAAGCTTCCCATTTAATATATATGTGAGCTATGGACCTAATCCTCTCTATTTGTAACATATACACTTCACATGTCAACTGCACTGTGCCATCCTTGCCTACATCAATCTTCACCTGAATGCCTGACAATATATACAGCTGTGGGTCAAGCTGAATTCTATCATCTTTTCTTTTTTTTTTTGGTGAGGAGATGTGCATGCACAAATCTGGCTCATCCTAATCAACAAAAAAAGTCATGGAGAAAACTTCGAAAAGAAGATGCAAATGATTGTTCAATAATCAAGATTACATAAAGTAACCAAAACGAGGATGGTAGGAACAACTCACCATTTGCACAATGGATGTAAATTGGCTTATTCTCAGACCTCCTTTTGTATGCCCAACGAACTGCAGATTCAATATCTCCTGGACCAGGGGACCTTGTGTCCCATAAAGGAATACATAAATAAGCCCCTGTCGGAACAAAGTAGCTCCTTGGCAATTCACATGTGCAATCAATTAGAGCAGGATCACCAAGAGGCAAGCGACTTCTGGAAGTAGGCCACCCTCCAACATATAGTCCTTCAGACACCTCATCGAACAGTGACTCCTTTCTCTTCAACCTCTTGAGCACAACATATAACTTAACGGATACAAGATACAGGCCAAAAAGAACTTTAGACCAAAGAGGAAAATTTCCATTGGAGCTCTTCCCCAAGATTGACGTTGCGTTAATGAATGGAAGAGATGCAACAGCGATCGTGAATCCAACCGATGCAACAAATAGAAGAGGTATTGCCGTGTATGTGCAGCCGATATGCTTAAGGTAATAAGATGCCGAGAAAAGAACTGCTGACACACATCCCATAACCTTGGATATCCCCATCCTCTCTTTGCAGAGTAACGATTTTTTCTAGTTTTTTTTCACCTAAATCAAATTGTGCATCTGTTGAGGGTAATTTTTTTTAACCAAATTTAGTTTTGGCAGATAATGAAAAAAGAAAACATTTCAAACGCAGGAATCAGGAATTGATACTATGATGATAAAGCATGGTTCAAAAGCAACAAAACGATACTGTTCTGGCGCCGATGAAACTGCAAATATTAGTTTTACAAGTTCAAAAGGGAACACGTAAAGTCAAAATCAAGTTGCTTGTTTACCCAAAAAGATCATTCTTCTTCTTTTGTCAAAACCTAAGATGCAGATCAAATTCAAACAGGAAGGAAATGAACATACTAGTGCAAGGGGGTGCCGGTTGCTGTCCAAGACGATTGAGCCAGAATTCCGACCCCGGTGAGACGACGGAGAGCAGGCGATTGCAAGGGTATTAGATCCAGATGAGGAAGCAAAGAAGACGAAGATGAGGAGGAGGAGAAAGACTCGCCGCGCCATGTTTGTGCGCCGAGAGGAGTGGATCGCCACAGACGAGTAAAAAATGGGACCCGATTGGAACTGAGTTTGCAAATGGATACGTGTCAAGTTGTCATTGGATAATGCTTGCCTCTTTACAAGGCTTTTTTGATGGAATCCTCTCAAGATTATCTCTTTCAGTGCACTATATTTAAATTAGAACTAAATCAAATTACGATTTTTAATTCACGCGTGTAAATAATTTTTTTATAAAATAATATATAATTTTTTATCATCTTATCTTCTATTTCGTATTTGTGTTTTCTTTTTAAATAAAATATAAACAATATTTTTATCATCTTATATTCTATTTTATTTTTTTTATTTTTTTTATTCCCTCTCTTTGTGGAACACACAGCAGTAACCGCCATTGCCTCGAACTCCCCGTCGTTGTCGGCGGAAATCCCCAGATCTTTGACACCTCGGTGGCGCTCGGCATTTTGGGGCGGGTGGCAGTGACGGTGGCCGCTCGTCCAGTTATGGCGTCGGGACAATCTGCAGCTCGACTCGCCTTCCTCCTCCGGACTCGTAGCTTCTGGATCCGGCTCTTCGCCCGCGCCGTCGTCTCCTCTTTCGCCCCGGTGATCGCCTGCATTCTCCTCCTTAGAGTAAGCTGCTAATTGCTTTGTCCCCTTTCCTATCTCGTCCCCAGAGACTCATTTCTTCTGCTACCAGCTTAGGCGACTTGAAGATTCGCCATCTCTTGTGATTGCTTCCGGAATCGGGAGCGAGGACGATCACTTGGCAAGTTATCGATATGTTGCTCTACTAGAGTTTATGCCATCACGAGATCAAAAGTTTGATTAATGTGATAATTGTGCGGCGGTTAGTTGGTGTCTTATTTCCTATCCTTTTGATGTCCTTGATGTATGATGGATTACTCGTATGAAAGACATCGAATCTGGTTAATTCACGGAAAGAAGGCAGAGAAAATTAGTCCTCAGTCCTCTTGTTGAAATTCATCGGCCTAAGTGCCTTGATTGGGCGAAGGCGTATGCCGAGAACGTGATGCTTTGAGGTAACTATGTAGTGGTAAGACCATCGTTTCTTTTTCCCAGCACATCCACGTTTTGCACTAGGACCAACTGATCCCACATTTCTTTCGCTGTACGTACTTAAGATACGTTTCAAGGCTAAAAAGATCTAACACAGTTTGTGAGAATGGCTGCTTCGTAGTATTAATATCCTAAGACATAGGATGTTGTACAGCATTTTCTCACTTGCACTAATTCGGGATGACAATTAATCCAAATAAAGGTAGGCTACTTGACTTTATCGCGAGATTGGGAACTTGAGTACAGTGATGAGACGGGTCCAAGAAAAGTTCCGGTGTACATAAATTGATATATGTCATTCTTGCTAGGTCTCCTACTTGATTATTCTGTGATGTTGGGTGGTATGCATCTTTTTTCTTCCTTCGAACTGGTTTGTGATGTTTTGCTTGTTATGACCAAAGAAAATTACTAGCACTACTCTTTTTAACTAACTGGAAACGTATCATTTTACTAGGCATCTTGCCATAGTATGCTTTGATTTGCTTCTATTTAGGCAAGGAATGTAGGCACAGCCAGATTCTTTTGACACAATAATCACTTAGTTTGTTCGGTAAACCATGAGTTGGTAGTTGTAGATACTCGAAACTCAAATTTCAATTGGAAATACAATAATAAGGGCAAAGGGAATCAGTTTATGGAACCTAAAGCGATGTTAGTATTTTACATGGGTATGATGCTATATGGTTTTATTGAACATATATATTTTCTTGTAGTTAGTTTCCATGGCTTGTTAGACATCAGATCCAAGAACCCAAGATGGCTTGCGCAAAAGTCTTTAGCATTTTGGAATCTACTTATACGTGTGACATGACTATGTATAGAGGAAAAATAATATCTCGCATTGTAGCTCATATATTTGGTAATATGATGAATCTGCCTGTACTGTCATCTCCAAGGATAATAGGTTTGCCTAGTCATCTCCTGAGCTGTTAATTTTGTTTCTTGCGTGGGATTTCAACCGGTGCAATAGGTACATCACGTTACTAGTTACGACTACTGAATTATGCTCCAACCAATTTATTCATTTTTTTAATTTATCGCTTATCCTATGTCTTCTAATCTCCTTTTCTAATAGAGAAGTTTTTATATCACGTCCTTATAATGAGCTCGCCAATAGTTTTTTAGACCAAATATCCACGATGCACTTAGGATTTCTTCTGAGTTATGAACTTGTGATGATATTTCATTTTCCTGTTCTACTTGCCTAAATTTCCAACAAATCAGTAATTTCTTCCAAAACAATCAGCCCAAAGAAAGACCGTCTCAAAGCAGGAAAATGTTTTCTCATTTTTATTATTTTTTGCTGCAAAAATTTATTTCTTATCCTCTACAACCTTAAATTCCAAAAACATGTATTCCAATAATAGTTTGTTGAAGGATGAAAATAATCTGTAGCATGCTTTCTTCTAACTTTACATTTTCCATGATCAAGCGTGCCACAGTTCTCAATTTCATATCATATCAACTGTAATTTCTGCCAATTTGACTCTGTCCCATTAACAGAACCTCACCTGCTATTTGTCATCCAGTCAAGCGTGATCCTAAGCGTCACATGTTTTTTTATTTTCATACCAAGTGTTCTTGAGCTTAAAGATCCATGAAAAGTTGAACTGCTGAATAACTAGTGTATCCTCCCATTAAGGATTATTATTCGCATGTACACATCCGTTTTAGGCTTTTGATCACTTGTATTCAGGTTAGTATGACCCCTCCAGTGTGAACTGGAAATGGCTAGGATAATTGATTGTCTACTTTTGCAGAATCTTTGTATTTGTTTCTGCTTTTGCTCATCGTATTGACATACTTTGTGTTGCTTATAGGGGCATCAACTCTAGCTACATTAGTTGATCTGTTTTGTTTATGACTTCTATTTCCATCAACCAGTCAGCAACTTTTCAAAGATCTGAGGGACTGCATGAAGTGATTGACGAAAAGACTATTTCTATAAAACCATCAAACACAGAAGAGATGCTTTAGGCCTCCTTGCGATGCCTGATCAGACAAGAAGGTGAGAGAGAGGACTTCTAAAGCAGTTGTTTTTGCAATTAATTTATCATTACAAGAATTGGTTGATGTGTCGGAAGATTTAATTCTGAATTACTTTCCTAAATTATTTTTCCTAAAATTGTTTTTGCCCATTTCTCATTGGAAATTAAGATGTCAAAAGATGTGTCTGTCACTTATATTCCGATTCTTCAAGCATGAAATTAAAGTATGCTGGTTGTGAAGTATTTCTTCTCAGTTACTTCTCATTTTAACCTTCATGACCTAACAATAAATGGATAACTTAGACGAAACGTGTGCACTGAACAATTACACTCATGTATCACCTCCTCTTTTGAGTTTTTATTTGCTATTTTTATCATTTGTTACTGCAGCAAAATACTGCCGTTATTATTATCTCGGGATGCTCATATGGGAACTGCTAGCAGAACACTGCCTTAGAGAACTAGTAAATGAAACTAGAAATAAACAATTTGATGTGTCCTAGAAAGCTATCAAGATGAAGCTAATTAGTGGGTGATTAACTTTTGCTCACAGAATTCCTTGGAATGCCTAACAATGTTTTTGTGCAAGATAGAACTACGATCTGAAATTGTCTACCTAAAAGAACTTGCAGAGTTCCTAGATGTGTAGATTTTTATGAGTAGCTTAGAAAAATTGCTGTTGCTCAAATCTAAAGAAATTCAGCTGTGGCCTTTCGACGAAGTCAATTACTAATCCAGTTAAGAAATGACATCTTTGCATGAAAATCCACCATGGGTCCTGCAATGGTGTACATATGCAGCGCCCACTTGCAAGGATATACACGGTCTTGAAAAAAAAATTTAGGGAGACCATTCTAGGAGTCTGCTGCCTGGAACTGTTGGATGGAAATTTTAGGGAGACCATTTTAACGAGTCTAGGGAGTCTGCTGCCCGTTGGATGAAAATTTTAGGGAGCCTGGAACTTTGGATGGATCTTTCTAAAGTCTAATACACAAAGGCGTGGTGCACATTAGCATGATGATATCATTCATCGTCCTACTGTTTTAATTTAAGGGGTCCTATGTGTTGAGCTAGCGGAGCCGGAGGGCATTTGCCCCTAACTTGATCAAGTATATGTAAATATTTCTAATATTATATATAATAACTTTTTTTTTGCCCCCAGTCAATAAATCTTAGGTTCTTCATTCCAGACATTTGCCCATTTGTCTTTTATATATTTTTTAAAGTTTAAATTAAAAATATACTTGTTTAGGTTGTTGCATTGTGTGATTCTAAAAAATAAATAAATAAATAACTGTGCACTGTTGTAGCTGGGAGACATCAAGTCATATATGTTGTCAACTTGCCATGTGTAGAAAGTTAATAAAAAATTTATATTAAACTTTTCAAATACCTTCTCACTTGACACTTGCCTTCTCGTTCTCCATTTTTTGTTTGCGTAATCAAATTCGAGCATTCTATATTCTGAATTCTTTTATATTTCCATATTTCACCATCCGCATGTCCTAACATCCTGTACTCGATTTTGGTTAGTTCCTGACTTTTCGTCTCAGCTTTTGCTCATCAGCGTTGTAATTGCTAAATGTAGTATGGTTTTAGAATATACTAGAGTGTATCGGTACCAGTGGTATCGACCCATGATATATCAATTATGATTTGATCTCAAATCGATATAATGAAACCTTAGTAGTAAATAGTTTCGTGAGATTGCTCCATATCTTTATGGTAAGTTGGTAAATTCCTTGTTATCTTAGTATTTGCCTTCACTAGCCTCATGATGCTCTCTAGTTTCATTATTCTTAATTCTCCATTCGAAGTTTTATTATTTTGTTCCTTTTCGCGACACAACAGTGACTAAACAATTCGATAGTTCCTCATAATCTTCAAATCATCTTTAATTGTATGATTATGTATTTATATAATTATATTTTCTTATATTGCTCCCATATACCTCTAGGTCCTAGATTTGCCGTTGTGTTATGCAAATTATCCAAAGATTTAGATATTGTTCCTTAAATTTTTTAGGTAGACAGGCTCTTGAAAATTTTACTTGGGAAAAAATATTTTAGGTAGACAATCTCTCTAAAAGATTCTAGGGAGACTGCAATCTAAAACAGTTAGATGGGTCTCCCTTAAAATTTGATCCGCAAATGCGTACTGCACATTAGTTAGATGCTATTATGCACCGTCCTATTTGTTTTGATCCAAGGGTCCTATATGTTATGGAAGTGATCTAATAGTTCAAATACTTCGGTCTCCTACAATTCTACTCGGCATAAGGGAGCTTGGTTACTTCTAAGGGGCCCTTAGAAAGGATTTTTATCCACATACTTCTGATATCTAATACGCGATTTTCTCTTGCCTATTGTCAAAATCATGCATGATTACTGAGTTCAATAGTTCATGATGACCAATATAATGTCTAATCAGATGCTAGTTAATGCATGTAGTTATGTTTATTCAGAAGGCAGGGCAACGAGAGTATAATAATAAAAAAAACTCTAGAAATATAATCATAGTTTTATTTTAGAGTTAAACATTTGGATGGCTATCTTTAGCTAATAACCTAAGGCTGTAGCTTTTGTACTAAAATTACGAAATTTTGTTTTAGTTAGGAATACTAAACCTCTATATAGCAATCAATTACTTTGACTCAATATGTATAGATATACACATGGAAGGAGTAAATTATTCAGTAAAATACCCGGCATTACATGTACAGATTCTACCGAAACTCGAGGACTAACTAGATCATTAAATGTAACATCAAAAGAAGAGAAGTATGAGAATGTAACTGATCGTCTCATTTTTATAATTTTAATTTTTTTTATAAAAAATGAAAATATTTTATTTATTAGTTGTGAGAAGATTTAGTTGATCCATCTATAAAAATAGATTCGCAGGTAAGTGAAAAGGCTCGTGGATAAAATGTTTATGTTTTTTTGTGCATTTTAGAGTTCTTGCAAAATTAATTTTTATTTTTAAAATTTGGTCAGTTTCTACATGATATTTTTATATTTTTATAGTTTTTAATAATTTATTACATGAAAATATCTGCCAAAATAGGGTGATTAATGATGATGTTACTCTCAGCTCATCTTTTGACCTAAAGGAGATCGTTTTGTTTTGACATGATAAGTGACATGTGGGACATCTGATGGGACTTTGAACTCGAGAGCTGGTGACGTATGTTGGGCAATGGTCAACTGCTTTGATACGGATACACCAAAAATGTCATATCTCTAGATCTTGGAGTGGTAAGACTTACTCTGTTAGATCTCTCTCTGTCTCTTTTTTTCAAGTCTCCTTTCGTTAGATTTTATATCCATCTCTGATCCGTCGCCCTCATTATATTAATTTTTTATAAGTTTGGGATCAGTTCCAAGCCTCTATGTTTAAAATTGTTAAGCTTTTAGTTATTTTCATAAATTTTTATTTCACTGGTGTTTTCTCCAAAATATCCTAAAGTATAAAAAATGTTATAATTGTTTTTTAGAAAATATATTAACTTATACTTATTGTAGTGGTATATCTTGCCTTAATGTTGTATATTCCAGGATTAGTTTGCGAACATATCAGATACTCAAATTTATGGAATTTCAGATAAAAATTTTAAAAGTATTCTTTAAATTAAATATTCTCTAACCAATAGCTTAGGCTTTTTTTTTATAGAATTTAAAAGTATTCTCTAAATCAATTATCATCAATGTTCATTCCCCTGTGATTAACTATTATAATAGCTTAAACAACTCCATTTTGGATATGGACTTGGTTGTCTAATGTTTCATCTGTAAGGCACTGAGGGTATGTAAAAAAAACTAAATATTATGTTATTCATTAAATACATATTTTATTAGTAATAGATATCTAAGATATCTTAGATATCATCAAAATAAATATAAAATGCATATCGAAATTTAGATTATTATAAATGTTCTAAAGAGATGTCATTTACAATAATTTTAGCTTTTCTTGCCTACTAGGGCAGCTATATATTATCTTTTATGTATTTTCAGGGGACAGTAAAGATTTATTGAAAGAGTTATAAATTGACAACTTGAACATTTAAAAATGACTGCAGTTCACCCGACATTTGAAGTTAATTCATCTTTTTCTCTTGTGAAGCTCTAATGATTAGCATGTCTGAGAAGTTGATTTCTGATTCCGGTTTTCTGCAAACTTAGCAATGGTTTCTCAAAATGTAAAATTCAATTTCACCTTAATAATATAGTACCTGTTTCTTCCTTTTCGTTTGATCATTTATTTTGCCATTGTATACAATCGAATTATCGATTCTGTTTCTGATAGATTGTTTGTTGCAGGTTTTATTTTTAATTTGTCTCCTTTATTTTTCACTAACTCTGCACCAATGTGAGAGCGGGTCGTTACTTCAGTAAAAGACAGGATTCTTGTTCAGACTAGGTTTTGGAATAGATCACTACATACAAACTGGCCTACTGTCTGTTGACAATACATGAGTTGATCCAGCTAACATGTGAATAGGATCCACATCTCATCTAAGCACCAAAATATGCGCCCAAAAGGAAATCCCTGCCCTGTAGAATAAATACATAAAAGACGGACGAATCATTCTTTAGAGGCTGCTAAATTAACTAATTAGAGGAGTGGCTGCTGCTGCCGCCGCCGGGGGGCAGGGTAGGTGCAGTATTGAGGTCCGGAATTTTGTTGGGATTGGTGATGGAAGAGGCAGCGGCCGACTTGGCCAGCTTCTGCTTGAGCTCGGACAAGAGCGCCTGGTTCGCCTGGTTCAGGAGCTGCGCCTTCTTTCTCAGCCTCTCGTTCTCCTTCATGATGTAGCAGTTCTGCAGGTATAGCTCAGTGTTGAGCCTGTCCATCACTCAGTATAATTTGCCTGCACACAGATAATGGAAGGTCAGTGCCGCCCATTAAGCAAGAACACCAATGGCAAAAGGAACGCCTGAGTGTGCTGTTACACCAAGATATACAGAAGTCAGAAGAAGAGTATACATATTTAGCAGAGACACTAAGAAGATTAATATTGGATTTCCATTCCAAACCTATCATCACCTTTTGATCTGTGGGACCTTCTTCTGCAAGAAGAGTGTTGGGTTGAGACTGAGGACGAAGATGAAGGAGGAGAAGAATTAAACTTGGATGGCCTTTTGGGTGGTGGGGTGCAGGGTTATTTATAGGTAGAGATGCAGACCACAGGAAGTCATGCATGTGGGAATGGAGAAGAAAGAGAAAGGGGAGTAGGAGAAGAAAGGGGGGTGGGCATTGGGGGTATTTGCAATGGAGTGGCCACACCATGATGACGACGATGAGGCGCCCAAGGATTCGCAATGATGGCCGCCTCCCTACTCCCTTCCAAGAAGAGCCAACGCCATCGATGCTCTTTTCCATCCTCCCATTATTACCTCCATTTAATTTCCCCTTCACCTTACTACCCTTTACCTTGAATAAAACAGAGCATACAATCACCCTCTATTATTAGTTTATTGCTCCTGTGAATTAATTGCCCATTAATTCTTTGCACAATTGCCAGCTATAGTCCTTATAATTGTTCTAACATGAGATACAGATGAAATCACATTAAGCAAAAAGAAAAGCAACGGGGAGAACGTGCCGTTTTCTGCGAAGCCGTCATGGGCCTCGTTGGATTCTCGCAGCCGTTTCTTTAATCAAGCTTTCTTTCACGTTGGAATTGCTAAATCTCACCATCTTCGCAGTGATTTATTCCTAGTGAGGGTGCAGAACATGTTTGTGCTACTGTACCCTGTGCCCTGTGCGCTTGCAGGATGTAGAGCCAAATGATGACGACGATTCGAGCGTAGCAGCCAGCCAACAAAGAACCATTACCTAAGGTATCAGCAAAACTAATTATGTTTTTTCTCGTTTAACATCGTCTAAGAAATTATATATTAAATATTCGGGCGCATGCCAAAATGCTCATCATTTTAGGAATACATAATTTCGCTTAGGTTAGCTCATTACACTGTAGAGTGGAGGCGTTTGCTTTATGCCTTTTAACCTTTGATCCACTGCAGGGGATTTCCCTTCTCTCGATTACTTTTAAGCTGAGTAAATAAACAAAATCCAGTCAGCAGTGAACTCTGGACTGCACTTGTGGAGAGCATAAAAAGATGGACAAAGAGGTAAGCGGCAATTCAATTAATGTGATCTGAGCAGCAGCACTTCATCATCGTGCTGGTTTAGGCTGGAGCAAAATGATGCCAAAAGCCGAAAGAGATGAATTAAATGGTAGCCACAGTGGAAGTGATCTGTGAGCTCCTCCTCCCACACACACGTATCGAGGACCCAGGTTTTACTCTGTTTGCATGACCCACTATTGATGCAAGGGGGGTTTAGGGTTTCAATCAATGTTGCCTTTTCCTACAGGTTCTTGCATGGCTCCAGCAACAAATGATGAGCAGCATTCAAGTGCTGCAGCCGATGGCATCATGGCAGCTTCCAGGAAGAGCACTGTGGGTTACTTTTCACCATGATGACAGGCCAAATTTCTCATTGGATTGCACCTCCGGTGCAGGCACAGATCTGGCAATGTAATGAGGATGAATTGGTCATCTTTAGGGTGGACATAAAGGAAGGGGAGCTTTCTCTAGATTTGCAAGGACAGCTTGGAAGGGAAAGGGGCAGGGAGGTAAGATTGCCAAACCCCTTGATATGCTTCGCACAGCCCTGCATCCACCTGTATCCAAACTGATGTGGGAGGGAGGGTATTTCAAGCATCAAGGCTTTGGAAGGAGGAATGTAATCTTATCGTCCAAAAGGTTGGATTCAATGAGCAGATTCTTCTTGCAGGTGCCATTGAGTTCACTTTGCTGAATACCTCACATGGCCCTTTATCACAGAACACTTTTTCTCAACTTCTTCACTCTGCTAAATCTGCTGCAGCGACTGGTAGGTGCCATTGAGTTCTCGGAGTCAAACCAGATTGATGCGTGTTGAGCAGTATGAATTCATGGTGTGGTGTTTGGAAGACCCGCGGATCTCGTACCAAGTCCAGATGTACTCAGGTGCTAGGTGCTAGGACAAGCCTCAAACCAACTTTTCACCGGCGATTCGGAAGATATACTACATTTTCAGAAGATATTGCAATATGCTTTCATGGAGCCAACCATGTCATAATCAACCATTGCAGTCACCGTTCAAACTGCAAAGGAAAAAAGAAATGAAGTTCTAGAACGATGGATAAAAAGAAAAGACTAAAGCAAGTAACAAGCCCAAGGTTTTGTTGCATCTTGGGAGTCTAGACTGGTGATTAGAAATTAAACATTTGGGGATATCGCTGAACCTAATGCCTTTGACAAGTCACAAACATCATTAAGCATATAATTTATAAAGGTTTATCTACCATGCAATTTCGTTTCCTTCTCCTGAATCCAAGTTAAAATAAATAAATAGGATGCTAGTGAATAAGAATTTCATTCATCGCGATAAGTGGTTTTATTAGATGACATGAGTTCTCAAATCACCCCTTCAAGGGGCATTGAGTCAACAATCTAAAGAATATGATAATCGCAGCAAAATTATACAGTTTGCACATATTGTGACACTAATAACAATTCCGCATTCTCAACATGAATACCCAACGTTGTATTTCGGGTGGACAACGTATTTAATGGGATCTACAGGCTACAGCAGTTGAAATCCCCTGGCACACTAATAGTAGTTTCAATTGAAAATTCTTTCTGCATCTACTTCCATTACCATTTCTTGATTGTCCAGTATATGCAAATGCAATAGCTACTGAACTCTGCAGCTGGGCTTACCTTCAAAGTAAAAGTGTCATATTAACTTTATTAGTTCAATAAATGAACACCCTACACAAAGTACAACACGCTGTAAGTATCAAACACATTTGTTACAAACAAGCCGCAGATATTTAAGGAAGTACGGTGACAGATTGAGTAGAAGATGATTGTCATTGACACCAAACTAAACTAGATATTTTTGTCAAATTGATTGTGAGCCTCCCATATAACTATAACTTGAAGGTAAGTTTATTGCAGATAGTAGCTACATACGGCAAGTGAATATATTCATTCTGTGCAAGTGCTATATGAACTCTTGAAGATTTCAATAGAATGTTTAGTAGTTTGTCTCTCTCGTTTAAGACATACCAACTATGTGATTATTGTTCTGAAATATATAGACCATGTAACAAAATCTTAAGCAAGATGAAGTACAGTTTTCATCTGAATAATAGCATCGTTGTTCTTCTACCTCAGTAAACCAGCTAAACGGCATACTATTCTCATTATTCTTGTTCATTCTTAGAAACAAAAGCTTATCTGAAAGAACTTCTCATTGGTGAGGCCACAGCTATGTGATTATTGTTCTGAAATATATAGACCATGCAACAAAATCTTGTTCTTTCTCAAAATATTCATTTTAAGTGTGTTTTATGATTGGAAATTAAAAAGAAAGAAAGAAAAGTATTTTTCTTCATTGGGAGTAAAGTATAAAAAAAATATAGAGAGAGAGTGAGCTCTTTTTCATTGGTTTGGGTTTCGGGCAATTCGACCGAAAACTATAGAGCTTATCCTCATAACCTCTACTCACTTTCACTTGTCACATGTTATCCTCAACTTGCTTTCGTGTATGCTCAAGCTTGCTTCCTTATATTTTCTTTTCTCTCAAAGAAATTAATATTTTTCCATCGTCTTATATCTCTACTTCTTAGTAACGTTATTCTCCTTCACGTTAGGATCCAGAATGTGAGAGTTAGTCATCTCAATGAAAGCACCATTTGTTCAAAATCATTTTTGTTACATCGATCTGGAAACATGGGGGGCTACACAATATTGTCCTCTGAGGTGAGAAGTTTGTACTTGGGAAAATAATTGCTTGGAAGGAATTCAAGGGGAAAATGAAAAAAAGAAATCTTTATTTTTTTTTATTTTTATAGCAAAAGAACTCCCAGCTCACCCAACAATGTTGTTCATAAATGTGTCTACTTCAATATTGGTGCACCTAAGTAATGAAATTTAGTTAGTTAGTTTAACTTCATGACTTCATCAAAAGAAATAATAATAAAATTTATTCACCAAATAATAAATTATGAGCACAGAGCTAAACAAACTTTTGAGCATAGACCTAAATAAAGCAACAACTTATATAACCTTGTCCACACGAGTAGACAGCAACGTTCAAACATCCAATTCCTTGTTCCTCAAGCATAAGAACTACATAGATGTATATCGACTATTGAGGAATGTGTAAAGAGTAATTCCTGCGACGATTTCAAATTTGAATTTACAAATAAAAGATATTTCATGAAGGTCTGAATACGTTTATAGGTAAAAATCGTGAGACAACAGGTTCATCGACATGGTAATCAAAATGATTTATCATTTGAAAAATATAATGTCTCTGGTTTAAAAGCTAGAAAATAATGTTCTATACTACTAATGGAAGCTGAAGATGCACTTGAGATCCATAGCAGATCCTAAAAATTGTTTCTCTTTAACAAGTACGAAAGTGGATACCGTATTAGACCTCGTGGAGATGTCAATTTTATATGGCATAAAAAAAACACCTTAATAGAAATTAAATGTCATGCTTGATCAGAGAAAAGGAAGGGGTGTGCAGAGTATTTGACCAAAGAAATATTCGTCAGTTACCAACTTAAGAAAACATCGAACGGAAAGGGGAAAAGGATGGAGTAAGTGAAAACCTATGGCAGTAGCCAAACTTGCAGGTGTCGAAGAAGGGGAAGAATCGGAGGCGACAGATGACTCGATCGCTGACCTCCTTTTACAAGTCAACCCTAGCGATCGACCTCAATAGGAACCCAATTATCGCACCGCAAGCGAAGCTAGAGGAGGAGGATAGCCGCCTGAGGCAAGACGCAGCGCATTGCTTGCCTCTTCCATTCCACAACACTGAACAGATGCAACGAAGCAAGATAGAGAGAGATTACAGTCGACGCCACCCCCTTTGCCGAGCATACTTATAAAACTTAGCAGCAAGTTTCTAGAACATCATTAAACAGAAATAATACTATTACAGCAGCTCCACTCATCATCTTTATTCCTCCTTATTCCTCCTAACAAAGGTACTAAATATATATACATGATATTTCTAAGTGCTAATTCCACGGTATAGGCAAATGCTGCCCAGTACAGTAACAAACGCATTTTCTTTAGTACTTGAGGTGCGCATTATTTAGAGTAGTATTAAGCCTTCTTCTTACGTGCACTTATGTACTAACTTATGGCAATAAAATCTGAAGGCAACACAATGACACAACAATCCAAATACGGCAACCAGCAAGTTTCTTAAAAACGACGAGTAAAATATGTTATATTTAAAAAAATTTAAAATTTATTAATAAATCAGTAATAATAATAAGTATAAATAGATATTAATTAAAAAAACCCTAATCTAATTCTTTTCTCTCTCCTCCAGCGCGTGCGACTCGATTTCGCCCGACGCCACTCGCCGATTTCCCTCTCCCTCTTTCAATCCTTGTTTCAACGATAATCAATGCCGACGACGACCTTGGAAGGCATGCGTTAGCCTTCCTTCCCTCTTTCTGGCGGCAATTGACGGCAGGCAGCGGCGTTCGACTAGCTCAGCGGTGAGTGTGCAGGCGGTGGTGGATCTCGTCATAGCAGCTGCGAGCGGTGACGACGGCTTCTATCCTTCCTCCTTTCCTCTTTCCCGCCGTCCCAGCCCCCTTCCTGTGCCGGCAGCGGCAACGCTCAACGGCGGTGAGCAGGGTTTCGACGACGTACAGTAGCACCGACCCTCTCTTTCCCTCTTTTGTGTGTTGATTTGGTTGCTAGGGCAAGATAAGAGATTTAACCCTAGTTTTTAAGCATGTTTAGGGGAATATTGCTAAATGTGTAGTTGATGGATTTATAGAGACTATGATGTATGTTTACCCTTAAATTTTACTATGGATGAATATAGGGTTAGATACCATGTTGTAGTACACATGTTTGGTTAGGATGAAATTAAGATGATAATTTAGGGGATAAGGGTATATACATATCATATTTGTGAAATCAAGGCTAGAGTTAATGGTAGAAATATATTATTTTATAGATGTATTAATGGTTAGATCTATTTGGTAATTGATACTATTTTCTTGGCATGTATATTGTAAGATAACTTGGACTTGGGACTAGGCGTGCCTGAGGTGTGAGTAACCGTGATATATTCTTGTGACAGAGGATTTTACTTTCAAGTAGGGATCCTACCTCCACTTTCATTGGTGCATATAGATGCGTGATTGAGTTTTATTTGTTATAATGAAAAAAGGATAAATGCATATTTTATTTGGCTGTTAAGCATATATTTATGATATGATTATTTGTGTTATATGCACATGGTTGAGATATGATATTGATGTGTTGAGATTTGTTATTGTACGCTTCGAGGATGCGAGCCATACGTGGAGTTGGAGATCCGTCGGTGAGGTCACCTATTAGACCATAGCGCCTAGACCATAGCGCCGACTGTGTGGTGGACTATTGGTGGTTACCGGTCATGGTTACTACCAGATTGTCCTTTGGACAATATTGAGGTTTCCAAGCGTTGGACGCAACACTATCGGGTTGTCGATGGCAGTCGTTCCACATTTGGAGCTTGGGGGTGGAACTACTCTTATTAGAGTGCAAGGCGTAATGCAATGTTTATGACCATGAACAACTTCATTTTTTATGAGATAGGATGTATATTGTTCTGTTATATTTACTTGCACATATATATATGAAATTCATGTAGTTCATAACTTGATTTCATTCTTGAACACGCATTCATATCCTTGAAAATCCCTACTTAACTTTTTGGCTAACCCCCTTTGTTTTATATCCAGGTATTGATCAGGTGCAATCTAGAGATGGGTAGATAGACTAGAGACTTCCTTGGAGAGTGTCTAGTAACTTTGGATATTTACCATTTTGTTTTATCTTATCATCCGTTGATGTAACTCTCTTATGTTATTTTTATAGTTGGACAGTCGGATTATAAGTTATGACTCTAATAATTTTGATTTCGATATCTTGAAATTTCAATATCTTGAATTGGTTTTTGAGAATTGTTATGAGAATTTAATAATATTTGAATTTTGATAATGGTTTTGTGATTTATGGTTTGAAATTTTATAATGCATGTCTAATATGCCAAATTGTCATGTCTTGGTAAATTGAGTTATTTATCGAGGCATGACAAAATACTTGGTGAACGGATTCAGCCAAGCACCCCGTCGGTATATTATTAGTAAAGCAAAATTACATAAATATTATAAAGACACTAAATAGACATTAAATGGACACTAGACCTAGGGACTTAATGGAGGGACAGGCGTGTGGAACTTTACAATTTTAGACTTGTAAGTTATCACAAGAAAGCATTTAACCAAACACTACCACCCCTCTCAATACTATCTCATATACACTTACTAAGGGTATAAGTAAAAGGCTTCACAAGGCTTGGATGAGCTAATTTTACATATTTGAGCCCCCCATTATGTAGTACTTGTGAAAACATAGTCTCCCACTCGCATTTTGATGCTCCGAGATAGTCCCTCGAGTGCATCGCAACTCTAATGACCAAAACATATAGCATACATGTGTCAAACCCTATTTGTACATAAATCTACCTATCTACAAAGTTTTAGAACCAAAAGATATCATCAAAATCGGGTAACAATAATTTTATACCCGACTTCCTCCAATCCCTGACAACATTCTTTATTCCACCATCATCTACACATCTATTTGATGCTACTGTCCATCAACTTTTTATTGAAATAGACCATATGAAAGAGATACTTATTGAATTTTGGGTACACTAATTGCCTTAAAAAAGGTGTTTCAAGCCTAACAGCCTTAAGTACACGTTTGAGTATCAGCTTGCTAAACCTGCAGGTAGATTCTAATTTCTTATCTATCTTTTAAACTATGTTCTGATACACTGAGTGATAGGTAATATATAGTTTCATCAGAATTCTACACTTTGTATACAATTCTATTGTATAATAATACTAATAGTTACATCAGAAAGGGAGTTAATGCACAAATTTATACACGAGTACCTGAATCCAAAACGAAAACAGAAATATCCAAAGGAGTGAATATCAAATTTATAATGGGCATCTAACCATAAACAAATTTTATACTTGTGCTCACAGATCCTGCAACCTAAGATTATTGACTAAGATTACAATGAACAAAATGATACCCATCCATTATATAAAGCAAAACAGCCAGCATGTTGCGAATACACTTGTGATTAAAAATATTTCCATAAAGCTCTGACCTAAATCTATATGAAATGCCAAACTAAATATTTACAAGTAACCAGCTATAGCGAATAAGGACTTTAAAAATGTATTCCGTAACTAATGAAGTAAAGGCTACCACTTTACAATTATTACAGATGATAAAACCCCGATGACATAACACTCGAGCATTTTGTTTTAGCCTCACTTGTACCAATCTGTTAAAAGAGAGAACATGTCAGAATAAGAAACATCAGTAAACAGTTTTAAGATTTGCAATTAAGCTATTAGGAAAATGCCAAATAAGATAAGATTATGTTAGAATAAATTTATTAATGGACTAACAGACTACTGAAAGACGGCTAGCAATAAGTTATAGGCATGCTACCAGATGTCGAATCCTTTGAAGCAAAAAAAAAAACAATGAGCTGGTTATGAATTCCATTAAAACTTGATAAAAACGTAAGATGCTGCAGAAAAAAGTTAGTTGCAATCGCCAATACTGCAATTTATTCAAAGCTTCTATTGATGGTAGCTAATCAGAAAGAGATAAAATAATTCATCCTATACACTACTAATCAGACCTCATTGTTCACCAGCCAAGACGCTAGCCTCCAATTGAACAGAGAAATTATGCATATGGAAGAACTTTCTGAGAGAGAAAATAGGCTAGAGCACTTGTTTGTCTTCATAATCATCCCCCATGGAGAATAGACCTCGGAAGATGGATATTCCAATCTTGTGCCAAAATATAATTGGTCTGTTTCAGAGGCTTTATCGGCTGGTTCTGTCTTTGAAATTATCATAAGTTGTTTATTTTGGCTCAGAGAACTAACAAGTACAAGCTCAGTCCTTTTTGGTAAGAGTATTTGATCTTTCTTTCGAAGCTTCCTTTTCCATTTTCCTTTTTTCAGCTTCAGCATTCCTTGCATTCTCTTCACGAGATTTCTTGAATGTATTGACAAAAATGACTAATATTGACATAACTGCATATTGTTAATACTGAATAAGTCAAGAGACTAATTTGATTATAGGCATTTAAAATATGTAATTAACTGGATTTCGTAATTGACAAAAGGCAGATGCAAAAATTTATAAACAATGACAAAAAAAGCAGAATCTGACGCCTCAAGAAGACTTTCTACCTTGGAAAAGGCCACCCACATCAGTATAATCGTTTCAGTGCAGTTCATTCTGCTTAATTCTTCAAGAAACAACGGAATTTGCAGGCATCCATTGAACGATTAATGACGGTCGGCCACTAATTATACTGCAGATTGTTAGCAAGTAGATGACGCCAGTGTAGGGGGTGGATCAAGTTTATCAAGATGGTTTGCTTGACAGGATGTCCTGGATGATGGTGCTAGGTTTTATTTTGAATCTCACTGGTTCATTCTGTTGGCAGATTTATTGCTATTTAGATATGTGTTATCTTGTTAGTGTTGGTTAAAGCTATCCTTTCCTATGCTGTAAAAAATGGGTATAGGAAAGTCAAACACTGAAATGTTTATTATTATTAAACAAGGACAATCGTTAGAGGATTGCCAAAATAATTACCCACGCTGTTGATCCAGTTGTAGCATTATATTTGTTCATACTAATAGGAAAGGTAATCAAGGTCATAGGGTAGAAACTGTGTAACATTTAGCAAGGCAGATCAGGTGTGGATCAATATCTGAGCATTGGATCTCGCTTCCTTTTTTATGCTCAGATTTTCTGGTAGTTATTGTAATTGATAGGTACTTCAAAGTTTATGGTTTTTGGTAGAAGGAAACAATTTTTATTCGTGTTCACACGTACGAAAACAAACCAAATAACGTAACAATTATAGATGTGTGAATAACGACATGACGTGAATCAGCTAACCTTGATTGTGGAACAAAGAGGACGACCTAAGTCAACTTGCACACTTTGTTTTAACAACAGATGCTTAATAGAAGAAAAATATCCAAGAGATAACGATATTAGTTAACAAACTACAACTTATTTTTGACGTACTTGCATAACAAAACAGGTCTTGGACTCGATAGAAACAAGTTATCTCTGTAGCAGCCCTAAAAAAACGAATCCGAGTTTTGTAGAGTAAGTTTCATTTTCTTTTAACAGTTATTATAGACGGAGGAATCAATACATTATCTGCAAAATTGAGAGATAAAAGAACAAAGTACACTGTTTTCAACTTTTGTCATCAAAAAAGAGTCAGGAAAACTAATAGAGAAACTGCAGGTTAGGGTAATAGTTCATATTCTTCAATGTGCTGTCCACAGATGAATCTATTGTATTGCTTAAAAATCAGTGAAGGGCAGGTAACATCCAAAGGAGACAGAACATAATTGCCTACTGTCTGTTAGAGTTAAATTCATTAGCTAATGTTAGGACATATAATCCATTCAGCAAGCATTCCAGAGCATTGATGGTGTTCCGGTCGCTTATAAACCAAAAAAATGATTTAAATTCAAAATGAAATTTCAGAAAACAAAAAGGTACCCTGTTCAAATGGACAACGAGCTGGATCTTCTCCAAAATACTGGGATAAAGAATCCGCACTTCTCCCCTACAACAAAACAATATCCAAGTAAATCAAAAAGAATAACCACAGCCAATTGATGATCAAAAATCAACCAGAAGAAACTTACCACTTCAGAATACAATGATGTAAGAGATCTAACATCAGCTTCTGCAGTATCAAGGAAATCTTTCAAAGCCTGAAAAAGGCGTAATGCAATTATCAGAAATCAATGTTAAATTACTTTTTGAGTCGTCAAAAGCATTTGATAGAAAGTCTGCCAGAGGAAACGACCATTGATTAGTATCTAGAGACAATTGGTACAAAGATAAAAAGAGTCCAACCAAAGGAAAAAAAACAACATAAATCAAAACGTGCATTTGTTGATTAACTCAGTCAAATAAGGCAGCATCAAACATTAAATGAATTCATGAACAAACTCCATACTCCTGTTTGAAATATCTTTAACTGACATTGAGCTTAAAATCTGGGTTCTGCATGACCCAGTGCTATAAACTTTTCAAACTTGGAATTTCTAGTTCTGTATGTTTCAGAGATGAATTTTCTAAAACATGCAACAGAAACTCATCCTCTCAATGTATGCATTGCTGTGCCACTTCTAAAGACAACATTAAGACATTTGCCATCAAATCTAGCTTTGGAAGATGGCTGCAAGGTAGTTTAGCCAGCTAGTAGATACAATTATACATAATCTAAAGGATTCGCTTAATCACTTCAGTCAGATCAATTAAATCTACATTCAACTATTCAACTCTATCTCTTCGTCTTATCTTGGCTCAGGAAAAGTTCATTTGATATGAACGGCCTTCAACACTTCAATAATATTGTTACTCCTTTTGAAATAGTTATTTGAAAATAAACTATATAAAAAAACCACATGCAAGGAACAAGCTAGCAAAATGTTGCATACCATTCTGAAGCCCATGGAGATATTGCCATCATTTTCTGAGGTAGTGAGCTCTTGTTCAACCTTTTCAAGACCCTTACTGACAGCTTGCATCTCTTCGGCTAATAGTTTTAATTGAATCTGTTTTTGTCAAAGCAAATTACTGAAAAAATTCTAGTACAATAAAAAGCAAGTCAATAACATAAAACAACAAAATTCTAACTTACAACTGTGGATATTGGCAATACTTGTTGAATCCATCATTTTGGCTAAGTTTCCAAAAATATGAAGATATAGCTCAAGAGAGTACAAAAAAAACCAATTATATGTTTAGATTCCAATCAAGTTGATAAACTATTAGCAGTAGATAGCACTCTAGTGGGATCAAGTGTATGATTGACGTACGTATCTCTCTCTCTGATTCAAAATAAATATAGGTGCAACGGTCAAAATAAATATAGGTGCAACGGACGTACATGTCACTTTATCAAACATCCACGTGAAATACATGGATTAAAATTGGTTAACATGAAATTCCCAGTATTTTCGTGTTTAACTGTGCGAGACCAAATAGTCCGAATGTAATTGACATCAACAAGGTTCAAGGCCCTTAGATTTATTTATTTTAGCTTATTTTGGGAAAAAAAAAGCAAAATAAATTAAAGAAATTATTAGTTTACTACTATTAAGATGAGCCTGAATAAAGAGGTGTGTGTGAGTGTGCACAAATAATAAAACAAAGTAACTAGTGTAAATGTAAATATAATTCAACACTCTATCTCAAGCTGAAGCCTAACAAGGATTAAAGAAAAAGAAACTTAAGAAAAATAAAGTCTTCTTATGGTTCCTTCCTATCTTCAACGCCAATAGTGATAGAATATGATTTTGAGATAGCGCATCGCACTTGCCCTTAGAAAAGCTAAAATTTTATTGTAGTTGTTGACCATCTTGTTAAGTTAAGATTTCTCTATACAATTTGTAAGGATGAGAAATGAGCTTTTTCCTAAAAGGCGCTTTCTTAAAATCTCATATTTCTTTGGCAATAGATCCAAAAATAATGATGGAACTAACATGAAGTTGCACACAATAAAGAACTCATGTGCATATGAATAAAAACTCCAAATGCTTCCACAATTTATATGTAGATGAGGTACCAGTGTCAGAATTGCGGAGATGAAACTTTTGCCTAGTGAGCTAATAAGAAAAAGAAATGCTTACTTTATAAAAGCTTAGATGAAACCGTTGAGTTGAATTGTCATTCCTTAAAAGTAATAGGCTTGGTGATAAAGAGAATAGAACCAACAATTGGTGTTTTGTAAAGACATCCCTAACCAACATGTGAGAAAAGGGATCCCAGAGGGAGAGGTGTTAGACCATCCTCTTGCAAGGGAGACCTAGCGTTAAAGCGAGCTGGGCAATGGTGATACAAAAGAGGGTCAGGAATAGTTGGAAGGATAAAGGGAAAGTGGTGACTGCTGGCGATGAAAGAGAAAGGAGATGATGGAGGGGACAAGGTGGCCAGACAACTTTTAGGATCAGAAAAAGGGTGGCAACTGGCAAGTGACTGGTAGGGTTAGTTTCAGAGTTTTCTTCAATACCAAGTTGAAGTGAAAAATGAGAACTAATCATGAATGCAATAATAGGACTGTAGGAGGATATATATAGATCACCTTACAATACAACGTGATAAATAACCCTCACAAATAATCCATGTGAGACTATAGTTCCAAAAATCAATCAACAAGTTACAGTAAACGCAATCAATTCAAGCTAAAATAATACCTTAGAGGCTGCTTCCAAATGGATCAAGTCTTTATCAAAATCAAGTATCTCGGGCATTTTCTCTGCAAGAAGCTATGTAGGAAATAAAATTAAAAACAATGTAAATATAAGACCCCTTTTAAAGTGTAGGATTCCTAGACTTAAAACCATACAATCTTAGAAGAGCAGTTATTATAAGAGAGAGTGAGAGAGAGAGATAGAGAATGCATCAAACTGTTCTGTGAATTCATATGCCATGAGTTATATATCAGCACCAAAAAGAAGATTAATAATAACAAAAACAATTCATGAAACCAAAGATGTCAAAATTGTAACCTGTTTAAGTAAATACATAAAAAGAATTATTTTGCAATATAAACTAGTACATAAAATGAAGTATAAGTTAAAAACTTATAGCATAAAAAAGATCAAATCATTTTTTTAAGGATATAGCATGAGTAGAAGCATAATTATTATGCAAAAAGGAAATTCCAAAGTTGCTTCAATTTTTAACGAAACATGGCAACAACAAAAACTAGTTCATCAAGTAGTCATTAGGTAGGTATTACATATCACATGAAATTTATGTAATAGAAAGCTAAAGTACTATAAAGTTCCACCTACCTTACATAAATAATGCATCAAGGTCATTTTATTATTTCTTGCACGAGTATCCCATAATTTAAGAAGGCTGTCCAGCCTAAATCCCACAGCAGAACCTGTCAATGAAAGAGAAAAAAATATGTAAACCTCCATTTACATGAGAAGACATTCCGAGGTTTTTCTCATGAATTTCACCTCGTGCAGTGCCTTGATTTAATGCATTACCCAAAGTAAGAATAGTCTGCATTATCTGCCGCAATTTCAAAGACTCTTTTACCTGGAGTGCAGAAAAATACCTCAATGCTATATAATTAAAAGCAGAAACTAACGACCACTAAAACCAATCTTACCTCTCTAGAAGCATCATTGATTGTACGCAAATTTTCTCGCAACTCATGCACCTGTTGAATTTAAACATAATGGTAATCTCCGGATATAGCAAGAACGTCATATTCTGGATTTAAAAAAAGACAAGATGGCAAAGATTAAAAAAGAAACCTGAGTGTTGAAGGTAATTCTAAAAGAGAAAACCCTTAATTTCGATTCTACTCTAGGGACCTTCATCAGCTCCAGAAAGAACTAGAAAACAATTGATAAGGTACACTCAGTAAACATATAGGTTAGGGTAAAACACGTGTGCTCAGGAACTTTGTAAACCTGCTCGCATCGCCCAAGCATTTCTTTGTTGCCACTGTAATTCTGAATGATAAAAAACAATGAGAAGAAGAAAGCAATTAGGCATCATGAGATTAACCAGAAACAATAGAAAATAATAAACAAACAAAAACTACTCTACGTTCATTAAAAAACAGAAAAAAGATTATTCCAATAAGCACACAATCCAAATAGCAGCCATCAGCAACAAAAATACAAAGACCAAACAGAAACTGCACTTTGATAAACTCCATCGGCAAAATTGAAGTGGCACATTTGATGCCTAGGGCATAGAACTTCATAAAACAATACACTGATGAATTCCATCGAAAAAAAAAAGTAACACGTTTGATGCCTATAATAAATGTATACTTATTGTTCACTTTGTCTACAAATACAGTACATGCAAAATATGTGTGCAAATATAAGACTGGTGTAAAATTGTGGATATGAGGTGCTAACTAAGCTTGTCTAATTGTGATTCTAAGCAAGGTTTAAGTATTGGACAATACTGCTCGATACTACTAAAAACTTATTTTTGAATCCTTGATTCTAAGTGCTTGTGATGCCTGCAAAAATTCGTGCAAGGTTGGACTAGTGCGTACCCATACCGGGTAGTACAAAATTATTTTTTAATCCTTGATTCTAAGTGTCTATGATGCCTACAAGAAAGTATCACTTTGCCCAGATAGCTTTAAAAATATTGCATCCCCCTTCCACTTTGCTAAACAGATCCACTTAATCCCTGCTAACTAAGAACATAGTAAAGTGAAATTAGTTTAGTGAAGTATATTGAAAAGTGAAACGACACCAAAACAATAAGGGGCACATAGTGGCTCATGCCTACAAATAATATGGTTTGATTGCTAGAAGCAGTTTTAATTATAAGCATGTAGTTCATAAATCCTACTAGTGAATCAAAAAGAAGAAAGGTCACAAGCCAGCAGTATATGTGATCAGATCAGAGATTGTATACATAATCATCTATTATGATAAAATAAGCAACTCTGTGCCCTTTAAGAAAAACCATACTGAAACCAAAATAACCAACATGCTTCCGGGAAAAAATAATAAGGTAACACACGTAATTTTTTTCTAGGAGTGGCAATTCATCCACTATGTAGCTCAATAAAGGAATTAAGGAACCAGTGTTTTAGCAGTTTAGCCAAAAAAGCGTATCATTTGACATTGAAATTCAGTGAAAAGTCGAGGAAAACCAAATCAGATTAAATTACTACTAAGAGCAATCAAGCAAGCAAGATAATTATCGCTCTGTAGAGTATGATTAAAGGGGCAAAGTTGCATTTCACCTTTAGCATCTCCATCTCTTCTTTTGTAGGACAAAATTTGATAAGATTTTCCACTTGATCAACATCCAAAATTGAACTATCTAAAGCTAAAACTGCATTCTGGAGATAAAGAACAGTGAAAGGAATCATGCAGAAATCATAAAATAATAATAAGAAAAGAAATAACCTCATAGAGGATGAAACAGAAAAAAAAAGAAGCAACTAGCAGCATAGATTTGGAATGCATCTATAATTAGAGTAATAAGCAGAGCAGATTATTGCTTCATATTACTAGAAAGAAGTAAAAAAAAATCAGAAATTCTAGTCACCATGCAAGTAGGCCAAGGAATTGGCACAAGATTGAGCAGGATAACTACCAGCAATAAACAAGCTTGAATGCAATCAAATGCAGCCAACTTGTGGTTTGCAATATTCAAAATTAAATTGCACCTTGCGCACACAAACATGCTACTGAAACATGTACTACGATTTGAGTGGTCTAGACATTTTGATTTTATCCCTTGCTACAAAACTCAAACCAATCTGGAATCCAATCTAAATCTTCACTCTATTCATAAAATCACTAAATTGCTTTCATAACTAATACAATTCCCCAAGTCACTGCAGGCATGGAGAACTTGGGGCAGTAGGATAGGCCATGATATTTTGAACATAAACTACAGCTAACATTAAAATAAGCTTAATGCCAAGGAATCATCATTGAAAATAGAACTAATTGGTTTCTTGAGATTATTCCCTAAAAAACTACTGCTGATACTGATTAAGAGTAGGATACTGGCCATAATATTTTGAACATAGACTACAGCTAACAAGCTCAATGCCAAGGAATCATCATTGAAAATATAACTAATTGATTTCTTGAGATTATTGCCTACAAAACTACTGCTGATACTGTTTAAGAATGGAACCATATTTTGAATGAAGTATTTGAAGAAAAGATATTTGGTATGTCGAAACATGACAAAAGACATTACCAGGATATCAAAACATGCGTCAACAAACAGTTGCACAAAATGGACATATTTGCATTAAGAAAGCAAATAATTTGAAAAAAAAAAATCATATTAGGAAGACAAAAGACAGATTTAAAAACACATGAAAGATACCAAGCACATGAGACAAAAGAACATCTGCAGTGAAGAGTAAACAGGTCGATTGAATGCAGATGGCTAAATAAGGAAAATTGAACTTACAATCATATCAGGAAGGGGCATCTTGACTTTTGTAAGCATGATCTCGCAGTTATTTGCTCTACGCAAGTCAACCTGGGATCAAAGTAGGAAGATGCATCATCAACAATTAAGCTAAAGTTGCAAGGACAAATAGTTATTGTCCATATCGTGTGATTTCAGTAACATGTTCCTGATAATTCAAATATATTAATAAAAACAATTCACAGAATCTTTTTTGTGCAGGACAAATAGTTGTTTTTTGGAAAGAACGTCTTAATAGAAATCTCAAATTTCAAAAATCAGAATCCCAAGAGACGCCAAAAGAAATACACATTTAAATAATATTTCTAATTAGGAACTTATTTCTCAATCTACCCTTAAAATTATGAAAAAAATTACTCATTATCAGCAATAATTTTCTCTGGGTGAAAAAAATTAACAAGCAAACAATATATCATAGACAAAATCAAATAATGAAAAAAAAAATCTCCTTCGAGTAGAGGCTACTAAATACAAACCAAATGAGCATCGCCATTATAGAGAACTATATCACAACAACTTACAGTTTTGGGGTAAATGGTCCTCCAGGTCAGGAAATGAATGGGTCGATAAGCACATGTCTAGTACTACATGGAGATGGAAAAATATTGCTAGCAAATAGAATCGCACAACTCACAAGAACAAAGGGGTAAGAAATGCTATCTACATGCCAATGAAAGATCTAGCTCAACTATTGTACAGCTATAAAACTTCCACTAGCATAGTTAATTAGTAAATTTGGCCATCAACCAACAGTGGAATCAATAGGGCATTTGTAGTTTCGTACCTTGACCACATGATTCTAGTATTATCTACCCATTTTGCTTAAACTATCAAGAATTATTTTAATTCAATAGAATGTATTATTTTAGTAGTGAAAGATGCCCAAGAAACTAAAACTAAATTGAGACATTAGATGCACCAGATTCTGTCTTGACCTCTTTAACAACAATTGACTGCGCAATACCATATTTCTGCGAAATTTTCATACGGGAAATCTGCAATTTGAAGGTTAAGTTTAGCCTTACGATAATTTGCACCTATACTTTAGAAAACCGATGTATACAAAGTTTTTAGTTTAGTGTCAATTTGGCCCTTAACCGGAATTGAGAACATTGTCCAACTTTAACTCATTATTGTCCCAATTATTTTGAACTCGTTGCCGTTAACATACTCTCAAACTTTAATTATACAGCCTTTGTTACTATAAAAACAAATATAATCTATTTGTTAAAATGTAGCAAATAGGATAAATATTGACAAGATAAAATTTGAATTTTAACACCATTTGTTGATTGGGAAGCTAAATGGCTAGATTCAAAGCAACTAAAAACTTCATATTTTAAATTGAACTAGAATCGATAATCAAAAAGAATAATCTTAGTTATAATGCAAAATGGTTCATAAGCAAACAAAAATATCAAAGAAAATATTAAAATAACTACCAGATGAACTATCTCAGGCTTGGTGGCACCAGAGACACGTATAGCTCCAGATTTATCCCGTCCACGTTCATCACTAGTGACCGTTGCTGAGAAGAGACTTTCTAGTTCAGACAGATCAATCTCAGGAGCCCTACTCAGAAGGTTAAGAAAAAAAGACATCAACATTGAGATTTGAGACGAATAAATTTCCTAAGACAAATAATTGTAAAGCAGGTATGCTCGTACAATTGGTAAAAACAATGCCATCCTTTAGGGCCTGACAATTATATGATCTGAAGACTTCTTACCTGATCAAGATTTAACACCATGTAACACACGGGCAAACTAGGAACTCATAAGTAAATATATCCAAAACTTCACACTACCGTTCGTTCTTTTTATATTGCAAAGATGCATAAAGAGAAACTCCACAGATATGAAAGCTAATGTAAATCAGTAAGGTAAAATGCAAATGATGAATAAGAATAAAGAAACACTCGTGATTGCAGGGTTCTCAGTGGGGAGCACCAATCTTCTCTTGACATATTAATGGAAGTCAAAGACAATTGAGATATTTTTCCTACCTGGATTGGTTTTCCTGCTTCTGAGAATCGGCCCAAAGACTTCCTTGCATTGCTCGTGTAACCTTCACCCAATGTAATGGCTTCAATGGAGCTTTTTTTGGAGGAATAGACTGCAAAGATCCACGACCTTTTGCCGAACTAGGAGCAACTCTACCTCTGGCTATTGTTGGAGCAGAAGGTACTAGTGTACTTAAATCTTTCAGTCCCGGAGGTTGTGGTGAACCTGGAAGTCGTCGAACTCCTCCTTGTAAGGGTGGAGGCGGTACAACTCCTGGATGATTTGGTGCAAGAGGTGGTGGTGGAGGCACACCTTTGCTACAGGGTGGAGCTGGTGGGAGTGGAGCATTTCCTTTTCCAACTTTCATAGGAGGTGGTGGTGGAGGCAAAGGAGCTCTACTAGATGCAACGGGCACAGGAGGAACGGGGGGAGGTGGAGGTGGAGGTGAAGGACACTTGTTTAGCTTAATAGTAGGAGGTGGAGGTGGAGGTGGTGGAGCAAGTGGATGAGAACTTCTTGTGATTTGTGGAAGAGGTGGTGACGGTGGTGGTGGTGGAGGGGGTTGAGGACTTGGAGGTGGTATAGACAAATTACTAATGTCTGGTACTTTGCTAGAGAGCAGAGGCGGTTGTGAAGGACTTTTGCTAGTGGTAAATAATCGTGAAGGAGGTGGAGGAGAACGAGGAGGTTGTGAAATAACTTTTGCTAGTGGTTGTGATGGAGGCAATGGTGGTGGTGGTGGTGGTGATAGAAGACCTTTATTACTTGTGGAGGGCGGTAGAGGAGGAGGTGGTGCTGGCCGCAGCAGTGGTGGGAGTCCTTTCTTACATGAGGGAGGAGGAGGAGGAGGTGGTGGTGGTGGAAGGCCTTTATTATGTGGAGAGGGGGGCGGCAATGGAGGAGAAAGTGGTTGAGGTGGTGGTGGAAGACCTTTATTATGTAGGGAGGGAGGCAAAGGAGGAGGTGGTGGCGGCACTGGTGGAATAACATTATTACATGTGGAAGGAGGCATAGGAGGTGGTGGTAACGATCGTTGGAGTGAAGGATCTTTACTAGATACAACAAATGAAGGTGGCAGAGGAGGAGAACCACAATTCTCAGTATTTGAGAATGGGACTGTTGATAGAACAAAGGGTCGGCAAGCATTGTCCAATGGTGGTGGTAGAGTTGGAGAAATGACTGGTGTTAAAGTAGCTCCATCAATAGAATTAGGTATTCCTGATTCTGTAAATTCAATACTAGCCTCATATGAGGGAGAAATCGCAGATGATGTTGGTGGCAGGCCTGGTGGCGTTGGTGGCCTTGTGCCATGTTCTGCAACTGTCGTAGTACTAGACTGTGGGGAATCTGTTATACTATGTGTAAGCATAATGTTTCAGAATCAGCAAGGAAATCAAGCATATGAAAGCTAAGATCACCTGTACATTCAGAATCTTGAGCATTAGGATCAGCAACCATGTTTTCCATGTGATGCTGTACCTTCTCATTTTCTACTGAAGCAACTGAATCTGAAGTTACAGAATCTCTTTCTTCATCAGATTCCATGGATGACATTAAGGGCATCTGCTGGGCCACCTTACTTTGAAGCCTTGAAATCTCCTTAGTGTCAGTTAAAATTAGCTTTTCAAGTTTTTCTTGTAATGCATTGGCTGACACTTGTTTAAGCAGCCAGAAAGCATCATCATCGTCACTCCTTTCAAGCCACTCAATACCACTGAAAAGTTCTTGGACCTTACCAAAAGCTTCAATAGGTAACCCACCTTTTACCTCACCATTAAAAATTGCAGTTGGTACTCTAGGAGGAGAGATGTTCTCAATTTCACCAAAAAGTACCTGAAGTTGGAAACATAAACATAGGGCATCAGTGCTATTGATAATTTCCATTCCTCAAAACACAGCAATTATAATTTACAAATAGCTCCCAGAAGTTAAGAAATATCAACCTCTGCACGAAAACTTTTTGGAAATTGGTCCTTGTAATCCCAGAGTGTATCAAAATCATCAGAGTTCAGTATCAGAATATTAGATCGGATGAAAGCAGTATTGAACATTATACGGAACATCATCACTTCCCTGTCTGGATCCAAGTCAAGATGAACACATTCCAAAACAACATCTCCTTGAACTAAGCACTGAATATCAATCTTTATAACATCACAATCGTCCTACAAGCACAAACATCATTTTCTTGATGATGGTTCAACATAAATGTAGTACAATCAAGAAGCACAGCTCACCTGTTGGTAGTGCCGTAGAGTTTTTTTCTTGGACATTGAGAAGATTGTGCTGCTTGAAAGACCATCCCTTTTATGCATATTACGCCCAAATATGCGAATCAGGGGTCTACAACCATACTCCAAATCAAAACTTGGAATGCCTCGAAGAATAAGACAGTCTAATGAGAGAGCCCGTTCCATGGGAGGCCATTGTTGAGTTATATTTCTTCTGGCAACATAATACAAGTACCGTAGCTGAGATGGAAGTGGATTCAGTGGAGATAAAAGCTGTAGAAGACCTTTAGGAGCCTCCCTATGTACAATATCTAGAGTTTTCTGTTCGCCACTATGAAGTCTTCTAAATGTCAAAAAACAAGCTAAAAGAAATGCTAACAAAGGCCAACCCCCTCTTTCACAATGGAGCAATAAAATGTTCTGACTGTTCCCCAGAGACAGCCAATTTTCAGAGTCCCGAAGAAAGTGATGAATGAGAGATAATGGAAGAAGAGGACAGCCTTCAAAATGACGTGGATAGTCAACTACCGTAACATCATATTGGCATAATATTTCAGCGAATTGACTTCTTTTTTGTCCCTCTCTAAAATTGAAGGCAAGGAAAGAAGAGTCGGCATACTCTTCATGAAGTTCAGTGACAATCTCATGCAAATAGATATTATAGAGTCCATCGGGTAGAACCTCAGTTGAGAAGCACGAATCAAAAACTGTGTGAAGAGAATAATTTAGATGAAGTTAAAAGCACACTATATTCATAAGAGAAACTCAAATAATTACCATAAACTCTGTCCACAAATTCTAGCAAACCATCAGGTGGCCTTTTGTAAAAGAACCTGCTGAAGAGGGACATCTGCCAATACCTTCAGCACCTGAATATAGAGTTCCAGTTGCAAGGTCCAGCTAACTTATTATGCCCAGAGTTGTCCTGTTTTCCATTTTATTACATAGCTCCAAGCATTAAATTATAAACAGGCACCTCCTCAAACTTCACCTAATATTTTTGAGATTAACAAATACCATATAAACTGTGTGAGATAGAGAAATCAAGACCATACACAGAAAACCCATCAAATAAAGTGCTTTCAGAAGTTGAGAACCAAATGCCTGTATATTGTTATTGTGTGGCCATGACAGCAAGTCTATAATCACTAAAAAGTGGAGTCACTAAGCCAGTGTAAAGCTTTCCAATTAACATAACGATACAAACTTTTCGGACGTTACAACAACAAATACATTCAAAAGCAAATAAAAACCATGAAAAGAAGTATGAGAAAGAGTAATATGTATGGCAAAGAAAGATGGAACCTAACAGAATAAAAGTCTATATACTAAGTAGTCCCAGATTTCCAAAGTAGCTGAAGATGTCCTTTGTCCAATGTCAACTTATAACATGAAAAAAGTTAGAGCTACAGCATTCTAATATATAATTTCCATGTGGTTGTATATAGTATACTTACATCCAACCTGTTTTCAAACAAAATTCTCATATTTCCTTTATAGCAAATCATCAAGTAGCCTTCACATTAGCTCACCGTCTGAATCCACAAATAATCAACGCCAAATCTATACAATATCTACTGCCATAAAAGCAAAAGAAAATCCATGATGTGGCAACTGTTTGAGATTGACTTTTTAGAATTTTACAGCAAACAAATCATGGAAGTTTCAACTATAACATATACATAATACATAATTTCTAGAAAAAGTCATTGTAGAGACTTTGATTCTCCTTCAATTACCTAATCCTGATTGTATAGCCTCAATTCTATAGGCATATTCATAGCATCATCTGAATATTGAGAAGTTCATGCAGCCAAAAATACTTTTCATATTCTCATCCAACATAACTACTCTCAACTTTAGGATGCAGATGTTACTATCCGTCTCTTCTCATAAGACAATAGATTGATCACAAGCAAATTCATCTCATAAATACAGATAAAAGATTTTTTAGTACCAGATGTTTTTCATTCATTGCAATAATATTCCATACCATCAACAGACATTTCTCCCTTATAGGCATCATTTTTTTCTCATGAATGACCCTTGGATTATTATTCAAGATCACAAACACCATAAGGTCGTGCTAAACATTTGCCCACTAGGCCACTAATACCCACTTAGATCTCTTTTAAGGATTACAAAAGTTAGGAGATCAACCACCATAGAATATAGAGTCCCTATTTAGGAAAAGTGTGTCAAGCACAAGGTTGCAAACTAGCCCGCCCACCAAGAATTGTTGGATGATCTGTAGGATAAGTGTAGGTGTGGATTTAAAATTGCCATTTCTTGTATCCTAGCTAAACTTAGACTATCCATCATAGTAATACACTAGTACTTGGAAATAGCATGCTCTTATGATCTTGTTAGTATGCATAACACAGAGACGTTACAACATATTAACCCTCACAACTTGAATTGACAGTCTGACACTAACATGAACAATGCAGATTTCAGCTACAAAGATAAGGCACAAAGTGAGTAACAGCAAATAATTTAAATTATCCAGAAGTTTGACTAAAGTGATTCAATATAACTACCTTCTATTATTAGAAAAAGAAAAGGTTAACTTGGATAAGAAGGCAGATAGCTGCGGTAAATAAGTAGTGCAAGAAATCATTTATGCTCTTTATGTTTAAATATGTCTAAATCATAGAGAAGTATTTCCCTCAAGCTTGTAGAGCAACAAAGCTATTGAGAAACAGCAAGTAAGCTTCAAATAAAAAGAGAGAACACAAAAAATGTGCAATAATCACATTGGAGATGTCAAAGGCATAAATTAGGTGTGTGCAAAACAAGGTTTTTATTTTTAGTATATATTGATGTACCAGTTTAATGTCAAAACAGTACGTAATGGTACTGCCCAACTTATATTATATACATGTATACGTTACCAAATTAGTACTGATTTTTATAATGTGTACCAATAAATAGTCAAACTGATGCTTACCGCTCATACTAGATGTTACAGACCAAGTCCTTAAACCATGGTGCAAAGTAGACACACGATAAGAGGAGGGAACTTGAGTGAGTAGTATAACATAGAGCACATAACATTATATAAAGCTCTATTGGGTACATCCATCAAGAATCACATAAATGCAAGGGGTACGTGGATCACCTTTGTTGTGATAACAAGTCCTTGACCAAATCCAAAGAGAAACTAGTGAGGATCACATTTATGCCATTCAAGTGAATGGACTCATAGCCAATTGACTCATTCGACCAATGGACTCGAGGCTCTTTGTTCTCGACACAATCTCATCATCGTGATTCCCACTAACTGAACTAAGTGAACCTACAAAAAGAGGAAGCCCAACCACCATGGTCAAACGAGTTAATCAACATCAAAGTTCATTTACTTAACACATAATTTGTTAGTGAATTTGTACACCCAACAACTGAGGGGCCAAACTAACTTGAGCCCCTAGAGCATACAAATATTGTCCTCCTTGGAACCACTATACACCTTGATCTCTAGGTACAAAAACAAGATAGCCCACTTTTGTCTAACCTTCCAAGCCCAGCACCTAATCTAGAAGTGTTGACCATACCTCCTGTACCTACACAAACTCCATCAACTTTGTGCAATCTTGCTGCAAGAAAACTTGGTCATAAACTCGACTGACTAACAAACAATGAAGAAATGGAGTCCCAACTCTTTTCACAAAGAAATGTTAGTGTAGAAAATATGAAGTCAAAATTCAAACACATGGTAGATATGAACTTCCACATCAGCAACAACCGTAAGACACAAGCTGATAGCATTTTCTAAGCAAAAAAAAATAATCATGAGTGGAAGAGTCATTGGAAGTGAATTTCAAGTTGATCCGACCAACAAGTGATTGGCTTACAACAACACAGCCTCTTGGCAGTTTGAGAATGTCATTCAAAAAAGATAGTTTGAAAATAAAATAATTCATTCAGTCATATCTGACTGTCGCTTGAATTGGTCAATGGTTGAGAGTGGTGAGTCACCCAATCACTCAAACTTGTATGTTAAGTGGTATTACAACTGAGAGTTGTATTCATCGAAGTTTGTTTGACTTAATTACATTTTAAGCATTTATGTAGGCATTAACTCACTCAAACTCGTATATCACTTGGCATATCAACTGAGAGTTGCATTCATCAAAGCTTGTCTTTGTTGATTACATTTTAAGTCTTTACATAGGTTTTAACTCATTTAATTGTAACACCTAGAACATGTTACCCTATGCTCCACTAACATTTGAAAATTTTAAACTACTGAACATGATTTTAATCAGTAGCATTTTTAAAAATAGGAAATTTTACCAAGTTGGTAACAGTTTCATTCAACCAATGCGGTCCAATTGGAATGGGGCTTGACATCCGTGGCACATTACCGGTATCAACGGAAATGGTGTTCTTGGAAGAATTTGATCTAGGGATGAGTTAAGTACCCTCATTTTTTGCTCTACCCATACCCAAACCCAGATATTTTTTTTAATACCCATACCCAATCTATTTCACACCCCTACACAAGCTCGACTCTAATAAAATTTTCAATACCTGCTAAATACCTGTACTTGGAACAAAATTTTCCCAAATAAAAATTGGATACCCGTCACATCAAAATCCTATTGATCCATATTCTTATTCCAATCGGGTATTTATAGGATACCTATATTTAACTAACATTAAACTAATTCATACTTCTGATTTAATAATCACAAGAAAAAAACAAATATCTAATCCAAACATTTCTTGTTGTTGACCAACTAACAAGTTATGTTTTGCAATTTAGGGTTTTGCATACATTTGTTGACTAACATATAATTTATATTCATGAAAGGAAGAAAAAAAAAAAGAACAAATTTGATGACCAAAATCTAATTTAGGGTTTACATTTGTTTCTAACTATTGAGCATATATATTTAGTTAACTAACATCTCATTTCTATCACAGGACTCTAAATCAAAATCGCAAGAAAAAAAAAAGGGAAAACAAAGTCCAAGTTTAGGTTTTTCCATACCTACAAACCTTATGGACGAGTGGTTCGTGAAGACCGAAGACTGAGAGTGAAGATCAGAAGACGACATCACGGCAACTAATCTTCGCTTTCAAGTGTCACTTCAACGATTAGGCGGCGTCACGACGACGAGTCGAAGATGAGGCGATAAGGCTTCTAAGAGATGAAGACGAGTGTCGAGTAGAGTCGTAGATGCAGTCGTCAATGTCGATCACTCGTAGGGCGACGAGCAGTGGCTCGCGGTGACGGCGGCGACAAAGCTTTAGGAATTAGGGCAACACATTGTCGGCTGTAGTTTTTCCCCAAAAGCAATTCAAATAAAAAACCAAATTACGGCATTGCAGACAATATAAACAGACAGAAATCACTACCTTTGCGTTGTTTCTCTCAAATATACAGTGATCGAACATTAACTATAAACTAAGCGAAATCAAAGGATCGACGACATCCACACATGAACTAAGCAAGACGTCGGTGAGAGATGGAACCTGACGGAGAAGGATAGGCCGATGCTCTAGTAGCCGCAAATTGAAGGATCAAACGCTTGCTTGCTCACGAAGGCCTAATTCTCGAGTCCCAGACATTTTATTGGGCATTAGAAAAATTCTAGGTGAAATTTTAGCAGCAGCGGCATTTGAAACAATAGGGCGCCCAATTTAAACACTTTTCTAATAAGTTTTTGAGATTGGATGCTTCCTACCAACATGCGAAGATGATTCTCTTTCAGTCACCAATTCACACCCAGACGACCATAACATTTGAGCCTCGGTTGTTTCGTTCGATTTAGCTGTTGTATGTTTGGGCTGTTTTATTTGTTTGACGATAGGTCAGCGACTTCAATCAAGTTCTCAAATGGCCTCGGGTCCGGACTGGGCTGGGGACGGTTTAGCCGCAGGGCTTGTTTTATCCTGCTGTATTTGTAATATACGTATGTATTAAAATTTATAAAATATTTTGATAAAAAATTTTATAATTGCGGTCAAAACTTAAAATAATAAACAAATATTTTATTTTATTTATAATAATAATATATATTTTATTATTAAAATTTTAATTTATTTAAAATAATACTATTTAAAATTTTAATTAAATTTATGTGAATTAACTTTTTTGAAAATCAGAAATAGCAAAGTATCAAACTTAGCTTTTCTAAATTATGTTTTTTATTGATTTTTTTCTACTTTTATTGTTATTATAAAATATTTTTTAACTACTTTCTGTTTAAAGAATGCTTAAAAGCATGCCAAACATACTCATAGTCTTATAGTCAGTCTTAAACAGGGCTTCGGCTTCGTGCTGGATCAGTAATCCATCATCCAAGTTTAAGTGTTTGACGTTAATGCTATTATACAAACATATTATCGATTATAAATAATATTAATAATATAATTTATTGGTAATACTATTTTAAGCATTTGATGCCTCCTATAATATTAATTAAAATCATTGAGAACCAAACATTAATATATCTGACACAGTAAATAGTATGTTATGAAAAAAAAAATTTATATATATCTATTATATAATGTTAATTCATGTTTATACAGAAAACAAAAGTTATAATATTTAATAAAAAAATAATGCTATAATGTGTCAAGATGAATTATATATAATCGTAATTTGAATTGATTAAATTTTTTAGTGTGTTAATGTGTTTGAATAATTTATACCTCTTTGTGTTTTGGCTTCACATTAAATACCTTGACTAGATTCCTTAATGTGAAGCCAAAACACAAAGAGGTATAAATTATTCAAACACATTAACACACTAAAAAATTTAATCAATTCAAATTACGATTATATATAATTCATCTTGACACATTATAGCATTATTTTTTTACTAAATATTATAACTTTTGTTTTCTGTATAAACATGAATTAACATTATATAATAGATATATATAAATTTTTTTTTTCATAACATACTATTTACTGTGTCAGATATATTAATGTTTGGTTCTCAATGATTTTAATTAATATTATAGGAGGCATCAAATGCTTAAAATAGTATTACCAATAAATTATATTATTAATATTATTTATAATCGATAATATGTTTGTATAATAGCATTAGCGTCAAACACTTAAACTTGGATGATGGATTACTGATCCAGCACGAAGCCGAAGCCCTGTTTAAGACTGACTATAAGACTATGAGTATGTTTGGCATGCTTTTAAGCATTCTTTAAACAGAAAGTAGTTAAAAAATATTTTATAATAACAATAAAAGTAGAAAAAAATCAATAAAAAACATAATTTAGACAAGCAAGTTTGATACTTTGCTATTTCTGATTTTCAAAAAAGTTAATTCACATAAATTTAATTAAAATTTTAAATAGTATTATTTTAAATAAATTAAAATTTTAATAATAAAATATATATTATTATTATAAATAAAATAAAATATTTGTTTATTATTTTAAGTTTTGACAGCAATTATAAAATTTTTTATCAAAATATTTTATAAATTTTAATACATACGTATATTACAAATACAGCAGGATAAAACAAGCCCTGCGGCTAAACCGTCCCCAGCCCAGCCCGGACCCGAGGCCATTTGAGAACCTGATTGAAGTCGCTGACCTATCGTCAAACAAATAAAACAGCCCAAACATACAACAGCTAAATCGAACGAAACAACAGAAGCTCAAATGTTATGGTCGTCTGGGTGTGAATTGGTGACTGAAAGAGAATATCTTCGCATGTTGGTAGGAAGCATCCAATCTCAAAAACTTATTAGAAAAGTGTTTAAATTGGGCGCCCTATTGTTTCAAATGCCGCTGCGGCTAAAATTTCACCTAGAATTTTTCTAATGCCCAATAAAATGTCTGGTACTCGAGAATTAGGCCTTCGTGAGCAAGCAAGCGTTTGATCCTTCAATTTGCGGCTACTAGAGCATCGGCCTATCCTTCTCCGTCAGGTTCCATCTCTCACCGACGTCTTGCTTAGTTCATGTGTGGATGTCGTCGATCCTTTGATTTCGCTTAGTTTATAGTTAATGTTCGATCACTGTATATTTGAGAGACAACGCAAAGGTAGTGATTTCTGTCTGTTTATATTGTCTGCAATGCCGTAATTTGGTTTTTTATTTGAATTGCTTTTGGGGAAAAAAACTACAGCCGACAATGTGTTGCCCTAATTCCTAAAGCTTTGTCGCCGCCGTCACCGCGAGCCACTGCTCGTCGCCCTACGAGTGATCGACATTGACGACTGCATCTACGACTCTACTCGACACTCGTCTTCATCTCTTAGAAGCCTTATCGCCTCATCTTCGACTCGTCGTCGTGACGCCGCCTAATCGTTGAAGTGACACTTGAAAGCGAAGATTAGTTGCCGTGATGCCGTCTTCTGATCTTCACTCTCAGTCTTCGGTCTTCACGAACCACTCGTCCATAAGGTTTGTAGGTATGGAAAAACCTAAACTTGGACTTTGTTTTCCCTTTTTTTTTCTTGCGATTTTGATTTAGAGTCCTGTGATAGAAATGAGATGTTAGTTAACTAAATATATATGCTCCATAGTTAGAAACGAATGTAAACCCTAAATTAGATTTTGGTCATCAAATTTGTTCTTTTTTTTTTCTTCCTTTCATGAATATAAATTATATGTTAATCAACAAATGTATGCAAAACCCTAAATTGCAAAACATAACTTGTTAGTTGGTCAACAACAAGAAATGTTTGGATTAGATATTTGTTTTTTTCTTGTGATTATTAAATCAGAAGTATGAATTAGTTTAATGTTAGTTAAATATAGGTATCCTATAAATACCCGATTGGAATAAGAATATGGATCAATAGGATTTTGATGTGACGGGTATCCAATTTTTATTTGGGAAAATTTTGTTCCAAGTACAGATATTTAGCAGGTATTGAAAATTTTATTAGAGTCGAGCTTGTGTAGGGGTGTGAAATAGATTGGGTATGGGTATTAAAAAAAATATCTAGGTTTGGGTATGGGTAGAGCAAAAAATGAGGGTACTTAACTCATCCCTAGATCAAATTCTTCCAAGAACACCATTTCCGTTGATACCGTTGATACCGGTAATGTGCCACGGATGTCAAGCCCCATTCCAATTGGACCGCATTGGTTGAATGAAACTTTTACCAACTTGGTAAAATTTCCTATTTTTAAAAATGCTACTGTTTAGAATCATGTTCAGTAGTTTAAAATTTTCAAATGTTAGTGGAGCATAGGGTAACATGTTCTAGGTGTTACAATTAAATGAGTTAAAACCTATGTAAAGACTTAAAATGTAATCAACAAAGACAAGCTTTGATGAATGCAACTCTCAATTGATATGCCAAGTGATATACGAGTTTGAGTGAGTTAATGCCTACATAAATGCTTAAAATGTAATTAAGTCAAACAAACTTCGATGAATACAACTCTCAGTTGTAATACCACTTAACATACAAGTTTGAGTGATTGGGTGACTCACCACTCTCAACCATTGACCAATTCAAGCGACAGTCATATCTGACTGAATGAATTATTTTATTTTCAAACTATCTTTTTTGAATGACATTCTCAAACTGCCATGAGGCTGTGTTGTTGTAAGCCAATCACTTGTTGGTCGAATCAACTTGAAATTCACTTCCAATGGCTCTTCCACTCATGATTTTTTTTTTTTGCTTAGAAAATGCTATCAGCTTGTGTCTTACGGTTGTTGCTGATGTGGAAGTTCATATCTACCATGTGTTTGAATTTTGACTTCATATTTTCTACAGTAACATTTCTTTGTGAAAAGAGTTGGGACTCCATTTCTTCATTGTTTGTTAGTCAGTCGAGTTTATGACCAAGTTTTCTTGCAGCAAGATTGCACAAAGTTGATGGAGTTTGTGTAGGTACAGGAGGTATGGTCAACACTTCTAGATTAGGTGCTGGCCTTGGAAGGTTAGACAAAAGTGGGCTATCTTGTTTTTGTACCTAGAGATCAAGGTGTATAGTGGTTCCAAGGAGGACAATATTTGTATGCTCTAGGGGCTCAAGTTAGTTTGGCCCCTCAGTTGTTGGGTGTACAAATTCACTAACAAATTATGTGTTAAGTAAATGAACTTTGATGATTACATAAATTTCCCTATTTTTTTATAATTGATGATATCGTAGAACCTCCATTTTGTCGAACTTAACCCAACTTGTCCCTAATTTGAACCAACTTGACCCATTCCTAGGAACAAAGACCGGAAAGTTTACCATGTTCTAACAATTTTCTACCATGTTCTAATAATTTGAGAACAATGTGGGAATATATTTCTATCATGTTATAGGATTGCTCTACCATGTTCTAATAAATTTCTACCATGTTATAAATGAGTACCAAGAATTGAGAAACTATTCAAGTCAGTCTGATCGTCGAACTCGACAAGGCGATCATCGAACCCGACAAGCATATCCATGTTTGGGTTGGGGGAGGGGGAGGGAAGTAGAGATGGAATTGACCATACGAGTGCCTATACCACACAGCTGACATGCCTAGACTAGACGGGACGTGCAATCGACTAGACTAGATGGGTTCGACGAGCCGGATGACTTGAATTTTTCTACCATGTTATAGAATTTTTCTGCTATGTTCTAGGATTGTCTAGCATGTCATAGAATTTTTCTACCACGTTTTAATAAATTTCTACCCTGTTATAGTAGCCAGCCGGATCGTCGAACTCGACAATGCGATCATCGAACCCGTACAAGACTTGCGATTTTATTCAAGCCAGCCAGATTGTCGAACCCGACAAGCATATCCATGTCTCCTGTGCGCGGTTGGGGGGAGTTGGGATGGAATTGACCATACGAGCGTCTATACCAAAGTTCATCATGCATATCATAGTTCACGGGTTTGCCTCCGATGGTTCACCATAAAACCGACCCCGTGCGCTTCTCATTCTAATCATACACTCGGTGAAGGTCCGAGACTAGATAGACAACTCAAAATCTGCGATGAAGCTCCGCCCTCATGGTTGGATGTACAGGCAAATTCTTCTGAAACGGGACGTGCTATGACAAGCTTATAAATTCTTCCCTTGGAGAAAATTGCTGCTCGAGTATCGGGCAGATGCTACGGGCAAAATCGAGCCGAGCCGCCGGGTTCTGAAAACCAATTAAGCACTGGAAGGAGTCCGCGGCATGTGCGCCACACCGTGTCCAATGGGCCTCGACAAGATGCTTGGGGAGATGGATCCGGCAGCGGTCCATATGCACGACGGGCTATGGCAAGCATATAAATTCTCCAAATCTCTGGAAGGAATTCACCCACTGCGACAATCCGTGTCCATTTGGGTTTGGACATTATACTCGGGTGATCAGGTCTACAACGCTGTAGTTGTTGCCTTATTTTAAATGAATGAGTACAATCCAAGTGGTCGGTATCCGGTTCCAGGACCATCAAAGAAGATAGGATAACCATGCCTAAAGAAGTGGTGCAGTACATCTTCGAACCCGAACAGACGATCGTCGAACTTATTTATAAATGAGTTGAATTTGAATAGCAGGCGGATCATCAAACCCGAAAAGGTGATCGTCAAACTTATTTATAAATGAGTTGAATTTGAATAACAGGCGGATCGTCGAACCCGAACAGGACTTGAGTAATCAATAGCACTCATGTCTTATTTTTCAATCATACTGGAACAAAAATTTATTGCATGGAGAATATTTTCCAATCCGAACGAGTTCGACGATCGCCTTTACAGGTTCGACGATCTGGTTGACTTCAAATGTTCTCAAGTTTTGTATGGGTTCGACGATCCCTTGTCGGGTTCGACGATAAAGTTATAAAATGTTATAAAATATTTTCCAATTTCTACGCATGCTGACACCGCGTCCTTGTATTGAATAATTCTCAAGTCCTGTACTATTTTATAAAATCCTATAAAATTCTATAACATTTTATGAATCTGGTTGGCTTTGTAATTCGCAAGTTCTTTATGGGTTCAACGATTGCCTTGTCAGGTTCGACAATCCAGCCATGCTGACTTGAATAGTTCCTCAATTTCTGGTAGAATAAGGATTAAAATTTAACAGTAAGTTGTAGAAAATAGGTGTGAAAAGAAGCAGATTTAACAAATACTTGAATGCAGTTTAAGCTTAATATAATTGCAATGCAGATGTATATATGGTAATAAAACACTTGGCAGTATGCGAGAGATCAGATCTAATAGGATTTAGAAAAGTAGCAGCGTGAGATCAGCAGATATGGAATTAAATAAACAAAATAATAGATATAGCATGATCAATAAATTAAATAAAATAGCAGCTATACGTGATCTCTTAACAAGGAATTAAAGCGAATATGATATGCGTGATCTTAACAGAGAATTACAAGGGCAAAATATGATATATGCGATCTATTAACAGAAAATTTCAGAAACAATTAATAGATCTAATATGACGAGAGTTGATAATTGAAAATGATGAGAGTAAAATTATCAGATGATACGATCAATTACAGGATTACACTACACGAATATTTGCCTAAAAATTGTTGCGCGAAATTCGTGTAATCCTGTAAAATTAACAAAATCAAATTAAAAGAACCTAGAGGGAACAGGATGAAATCCGAACAGGATGAAATCCGAACGGGATGAAATCCGAACGGGATGAAATCCAGGCTTTCGCACGAAGATTCAACCAGGAATCCTCTTCTGCGGGCACGTCAGTGGAGCGGTTGTCGAAGAGATTCTTTCTGCGTTTGAGAACAAAAAGGGAAATCTTTAGAGAAAAAAAAAGAAGTTTTTTCTTTTGTTTCCTACAAACAACTCGTTGCGCTTCCTCTCGTAAGAAAATCCAATCATCGGGTAGAAAAGGAGCCCATACCTATTTAGTCTAGCCACAATTAATGGAAACATTAATTGAAATAACAGGGCTATTTGTTAGCCTTAATTATAAGCTAAATAGATAAATGAAATAATGGGCAAAATTAATTAAAAAAAAAATTTAACACCCAAAAAATTAAATTAAATAAAGAGGATTTTTTGGGTTTTCCATACAAAACACCAACAACCGATGATGAAAAGGAAACTGTATTGTGCAGCTTGCGTAACATTTTCTTCATCTCCCATATATTGACTTTATTTCTTGGACATCCATCTTTATTTCATTCACTTCGATCCCTAATTCATCTCCCACATATTTGTTTCTTCTTTAGCTAATTACTTTTGAATTATTCAATTAGTAATATTATTATGTTCTTTTCTCTTAAAAACTAGAATAGTTTTCATCATTTTTATTTCTACCTTGTCTTTGTGCCATAGGAAAAAAAAATCAATAATAATAATTTAATGATAAAAATAACCGAGATAAAGTGTTCGAATTGCTATTATTACTTTTACTAGTAAATAAATGACAATAATCAAATAGTAAAAAAATATTTTTTTTATTCTTTTTGAAAGCTCAAGGCACTTGATAACAGGTTAAAAATTTTAATTTTTATATCCCAGTTAATAAGAAAAAATAATCTTGGTAAGTACCACGCGTGGAGTTTTTAAAATTTTATGATAATTTTTGAATTAATATTTTTTTCCTTAAAACCATTAATCAGCACACAAATTATTGCTATAGATATACGAAAATTAAAACATTTAAAAAAACCAATTGTTGAAATAGAATTAAATTAAAATGAATCTGAGAACTAACTCCTAGTCGCATAGGAAAAAGCTCAAGAAGGATGGGATGCACAAATAGGAGTATAAAATTTCTATAAAAACGATTGAATTTTTTACGTTATATATTTATTTAAAATAGTAATCTAAATTAACATTTATATTATAAATAAAAGTTTAATTTTAATTTATTCCATTTAATAAAAAAATTTAGCATTGAAAAAAAAAAACTATTTTTCGACAGTCTTAGTCCAAAGCTGACATTATATTTTCCACACTTTCCTTTTTTTTTCTTTTCCAGAAAAAATGGTTTTCTTAAGTCTTTTATAATTCCAGTTTTTCTGAATTTGTGTCTCAAAGTTACAGTTTTAGTGCCGTAAGATGTATTATATTTTTCACACTTTCCTTCTGGGTAAGATGTATTACGGTTCGTAGCTAGGACGTCTATTACAGAGCCGTAACCAGGACGTATAGCATTACCGATGTTTATCTCCGTACCGTTGGCAAAGAAGGTTTGTCGGTGGCGTGAATAGCTAGGCTCAAAAGATTTCTCCGCCCAGAAGCAAGCAATCTGTCGGCGACCGGAGTGTTGAGTAGACCGCTCGCAAGCAGCATGTCAACGGCTGGAAACAAAGACCTAGAAAGCGACCGGCGAAAGGAGACAAAAAGACTAGAGTGTCAAGTCAGTAGTGAAAGCCGATTGGGGAGGGGCTCTCTGAAAATTCTAGGGAGACCGTGTGAGACCTGGGCGACCAGGCGGTTCCCAAGGGGTTGATCCATTGGTCCCTGAGTCGACGTAGCTGGATACCTGGGACCACCGAGGGTTTTTGCTGACTTACGGCTTGGTTACTGCCGTAAAGCCTTGTCGGGCCTTACTTACGAGTCGACCACGGCCGTAAATCCAAGGCGTGGTTTGCTTATGGGTCCTTGTTACCTCCGGCCGTCTCCGGTGAACTCCTAGTTGTTACAAGCAAACTCTTAGCCATTCCTAACTCTAGTTAAAAGAATCCGTGTAACCTCTTGCCATGTAACAGTAACTTCTTGCCATGTAAATTAGCATTCCGAGCAGCCTAGTCTTAACAAATGGGACAAAGAAGAAAAGAGTATTCAGTAGAAAAAAAAAAAGACAATATCGGTGTTAGATTCTAATTTACGCTTAGCCCAAGAATGAAAGAAACAAAGAACGAAAGAAAGAAAGAACCAGAAATAAGAACACCATGCGCACTAAATTTTGTAATCATAGTTAAAGGTGCCCACCGCGAAAACTGTCATTCATAAGTATAAATAAACGCCACCCGAGCCTCCTCCGCTTCGACGCAATTTCTCCTTTCCACTAGCGGCAGGCAACAATGTCTTCGGAGAGTGGCGAGGACACATCGATTTCCATTGTCTCCGACAATGACTTGGAGAGGATATTTTCTTTCTTGCCTACCACAAGTGTTATCAACGCAGCAGCCGTCTGCAAGCGATGGTGCGAGGTGGTGAACCACCCATGGACCGTCACTCCGTCCCTGGAATCGCCGTGGTACGTCATGGTTATGAGCTTCATTGGCGACCAAATCTTATGTCTACGACCAGAGCCGCCGTTGATGGTTCGGCGTCGAGGACTTCCCTACCTTCAAACGCAGCTTTAATGTCGCCGCCTCCACTGGATTGGTCTGCCTGGCAGACGATTGGCTAGTCTTTAACCCCGTCGCCAAAGTACAGAGGTATCTTCCCTCGGGCCCCACTCTCAGTATAGCCATCGATACTGAACTTGCCTTATTTGTCGACGAAAAAATTCAAACCTAAACACTCACTGTCGTCAATCGCAGAGCCTCTGAGGTGTCGATTTATCTGTGCCAGTCGAAGACGAAGGAGTGGCTAATGGCCTTCATAGAACTAATGGATGGGAGTGATGGGCACTCGTGTGCTATATGCAGTGGTCTTCTGTATTGTATTTTTTCTGCTGGCAGCGTTAATAAACTTGTGGTATATAATCTAACAGAGTCTCCGCCCAACTCTTTTAATCTCCTTCCAATTTCGGCCCCGGCTTTGTTGTTGAAACCGAGACTAATTAGTTTGGAGACACTTTTTATGGTTGGATTAATCGCGGATGTCCAACCACCGACGCTCGCAATTTAAAAGTTAGAAAAGGATGATTGGAGGGAGGTGACGCGTCAGCCATGGAAGCCGGCGGAGCAAATTACAAAGAACGTAGCCGAGTGGCACCAATTTTTTCTGCAGTGGAGCCGGTAATTTGGTTTATATACAAAATACACGTTCGTCGGCTGTGTTGACCTTCGACGTTGCACGGAATTACTGGGAATGGCTGGAAATTTGTCCAGCCGTTAGAAGAAATAGCGCGCTGCATACATACCATGGCTATTCCTTCGAGCCCAACTTGAAAATGAAATGCTGAGTAGTCAAAATTCGGATGTGTTATGTTTATGTTGTTTTCGTGTGTACTTTTCATGTTTCACTAAAAACAAACCTTTATCAGATGTACTGTTTTTAGCATATGACACTAGAATCTGGAAAAAATGAACCATGTAAGCAAGAGAATGTAGTGCATGCCTCTAAACATATAGAAGAGTGTATCAAAGCATGTCCCTAACCATATAAAAGAGTCAATGACCTTATAGAAGAGTCATTGACCTCAAGTCAAGGTTGTATCAAAGCATATCCCTAACAATATAGAAGAGTCAATAACCTCAAGTCAAGGGATCAATGCATCTCCTATCACTTGTGAGGTTAACTCATGACAATAGATATCACTTAAATTATAATAATCCATCACGCTGAAGATTAAATAGTAAAAGCATTTACTGTGAAGGTAGAAGCTTCAAAAGAGTATGAAGCTTCAAAGACAATAGATATCACTTAAATTATAATAATCCATCACGCTGAAGATTGAATAGTAAAAGCAATTACTATGAAGGTAGAAGCTTCAAAGGAGTCTGAAGCTTCAAAGACAACAAATATCACTTAAATTATAATAATCCATCACGCTGAAGATTGAATAGTAAAAGCAATTACTGTGAAGGTAGAAGCTTCAAAAGAGTCTGAAGCTTCAAAGACAACAGATATCACTTAAATTATAATAATCCATCACGCTGAAGACTGAATAGTAAAAGCAATTAATGTGAAGGTAGAAGCTTCAAAGACAACAGATATCATTTAACTTATAATAATCCATCCCGCTGAAAATTGAATAGTAAAAGCAATTACTGTGAAGGTAGAAGCTTCAAAAGAGTCTGAAGGTAGAAGCTTCAAAAGAGTCTGAAGCTTCAAAGACAACAGATATCACTTCAATTATAAGTGATATCACTTAAATTATAATAATCCATCATAGTAATCCATCACTTAAATTATAAGTGATATCACTTATAATAATCCATCAGCTGAAAATTGAATAGTAAAAACAATTACTGTGAAGATAGAAGCTTCAAAAGAGTCTAAAGCTTCAAAGACAACAGATATCACTTAAATTATAATAATCCATCACGCTGAAGACTGAATAGTAAAAGCAATTACTGTGAAGGTAGAAGTTTCAAAGACGACAGATATCATTTAACTTATAATAATCCATCACGCTGAAGATTGAATAGTAAAAGCAATTACTGTGAAGGTAGAAGCTTCAAAAGAGTCTGAAGCTTCAAAGACAACATATATCACTTAAATTATAATAATCCATCACACTGAAGATTGAATAGTAAAAGCAATTACTGTAAGGTAGAAGCTTCAAAGACAACATATATTACTTAAATTATAATAATCCATCACGCTGAAGATTGAATAGTAAAAGCAATTACTGTGAAGGTAGAAGCTTCAAAAGAGTCTGAAGCTTCAAAGACAACAGATATCACTTAAATTATAATAATCCATCACGGTGAAGACTGAATAGTAAAAGCAATTACTGTGAAGGTAGAAGCTTCAAAGACAACAGATATCATTTAACTTATAATAATCCATCACGCATAAGATTGAATAGTAAAAGCAATTACTGTGAAGGTAGAAGCTTCAAAAGAGTCTGAAGCTTCAAAGACAACAGAAATCACTTAAATTATAATAATCCATCACGCTGAAGATTGAATAGTAAAAGCAACTACTGTGAAGCAGTGGCGGAGCCACATGTAAGCTAGTGTGGGCAAATGCCCCCACTCATTTTTAAGTTTTTTCATTAATTACATATAGTCATAACTAAGTGTAGAGAAAAATTAAACATATATTGCCCCCATTCAACACATAGATTTTATCTATTTGCCCCCTTAAATTTTTTTGCCCCCACATACCTTTGGGTCCTGGATCCGCCACTGCTGTGAAGGTAGAAGCTTCAAAAGAGTTTGAAGCTTCAAAGACGACAGATATCACTTAAATTATAATAATCCATCACGCTAAAGACTGAAGAGTAAAAGCAATTATTGTGAAGGTAGAAGCTTCAAAGACAACAGAAATCATGTAACTTATAATAATTTATCATGATGAAGATTGAATAGTAAAAGCAATTACTGTGAAGGTAGAAGCTTCAAAAGAGTCTGAAGCTTCAAAGACAGCAGATATCACTTAAATTATAATAATCCATCACACTGAAGATTGAATAGTAAAAGCAATTACTGTGAAGGTAGAAGCTTCAAAAGAGTCTGAAGCTTCAAAGACAACATATATCACTTAAATTATAATAATCCATCACGCTGAAGATTGAATAGTAAAAGCAATTACTATGAAGGTAGAAGCTTCAAAGACAACAGATATCACTTAAATTATAATAATCCATCACGGTGAAGACTGAATAGTAAAAGCAATTACTGTGAAGGTAGAAGCTTCAAAGACAACAGATATCATTTAACTTATAATAATCCATCAGATTGAATAGTAAAAGCAATTACTGTGAAGGTAGAAGCTTCAAAAGAGTCTGAAGCTTCAAAGACAACAGATATCACTTAAATTATAATAATCCATCACGCTGAAGATTGAATAGTAAAAGCAATTACTGTGAAGGTAGAAGCTTCAAAAGAGTTTGAAGCTTCAAAGACGACAGATATCACTTAAATTATAATAATCCATCCCGCTGAAGACTGAAGAGTAAAAGCAATTAATGTGAAGGTAGAAGCTTCAAAGACAACAGATATCATTTAACTTATAATAATTCATCACGCTGAAAATTGAATAGTAAAAACAATTACTGTGAAGGTAGAAGCTTCAAAAGAGTCTGAAGCTTCAAAGACAACAAATATCACTTAAATTATAAGTGATATCACTTAAATTATAATAATCCATCATAGTAATCCATCACTTAAATTATAAGTGATATCACTTACAATAATCCATCAGCTGAAAATTGAATAGTAAAAACAATTACTGTGAAGATAGAAGCTTCAAAAGAGTCTAAAGCTTCAAAGACAACAGATATCACTTAAATTATAATAATCCATCACGCTGAAGACTGAATAGTAAAAGCAATTACTGTGAAGGTAGAAGTTTCAAAGACGACAGATATCATTTAACTTATAATAATCCATCACGCTGAAGATTGAATAGTAAAAGCAATTACTGTGAAGGTAGAAGCTTCAAAAGAGTCTGAAGCTTCAAAGACAACAGATATCACTTAAATTATAATAATCCATCACACTGAAGATTGAATAGTAAAAGCAATTACTGTGAAGGTAGAAGCTTCAAAAGAGTCTGAAGCTTCAAAGACAACATATATTACTTAAATTATAATAATCCATCACGCTGAAGATTGAATAGTAAAAGCAATTACTGTGAAGGTAGAAGCTTCAAAAGAGTCTGAAGCTTCAAAGACAACAGATATCACTTAAATTATAATAATCCATCACGGTGAAGACTGAATAGTAAAAGCAATTACTGTGAAGGTAGAAGCTTCAAAGACAACAGATATCATTTAACTTATAATAATCCATCACGCTGAAGATTGAATAGTAAAAGCAATTACTGTGAAGGTAGAAGCTTCAAAAGAGTCTGAAGCTTCAAAGACAACAGAAATCACTTAAATTATAATAATCCATCACGCTGAAGATTGAATAGTAAAAGCAATTACTGTGAAGGTAGAAACTTCAAAAGAGTCTGAAGCTTCAAAGACAACAGATATCACTTAAATTATAATAATCCATCACGGTGAAGACTGAATAGTAAAAGCAATTACTGTGAAGGTAGAAGCTTCAAAGACAACAGATATCATTTAACTTATAATAATCCATCACGCATAAGATTGAATAGTAAAAGCAATTACTGTGAAGGTAGAAGCTTCAAAAAAGTCTGAAACTTCAAAGACAACAGAAATCACTTAAATTATAATAATCCATCACGCTGAAGATTGAATAGTAAAAGCAACTACTGTGAAGGTAGAAGCTTCAAAAGAGTTTGAAGCTTCAAAGACGACAGATATCACTTAAATTATAATAATCCATCACGCTAAAGACTGAAGAGTAAAAGCAATTATTGTGAAGGTAGAAGCTTCAAAGACAACAAAAATCATGTAACTTATAATAATTTATCATGATGAAGATTGAATAGTAAAAGCAATTACTGTGAAGGTAGAAGCTTCAAAAGAGTCTGAAGCTTCAAAGACAGCAGATATCACTTAAATTATAATAATCCATCACACTGAAGATTGAATAGTAAAAGCAATTACTGTGAAGGTAGAAGCTTCAAAAGAGTCTGAAGCTTCAAAGACAACATATATCACTTAAATTATAATAATCCATCACGCTGAAGATTGAATAGTAAAAGCAATTACTATGAAGGTAGAAGCTTCAAAGACAACAGATATCACTTAAATTATAATAATCCATCACGGTGAAGACTGAATAGTAAAAGCAATTACTGTGAAGGTAGAAGCTTCAAAGACAACAGATATCATTTAACTTATAATAAACCATCAGATTGAATAGTAAAAGCAATTACTGTGAAGGTAGAAGCTTCAAAAGAGTCTGAAGCTTCAAAGACAACAGATATCACTTAAATTATAATAATCCATCACGCTGAAGATTGAATAGTAAAAGCAATTACTGTGAAGGTAGAAGCTTCAAAAGAGTTTGAAGCTTCAAAGACGACAGATATCACTTAAATTATAATAATCCATCCCGCTGAAGACTGAAGAGTAAAAGCAATTAATGTGAAGGTAGAAGCTTCAAAGACAACAGATATCATTTAACTTATAATAATTCATCACGCTGAAAATTGAATAGTAAAAACAATTACTGTGAAGGTAGAAGCTTCAAAAGAGTCTGAAGCTTCAAAGACAACAAATATCACTTAAATTATAAGTGATATCACTTAAATTATAATAATCCATCATAGTAATCCATCACTTAAATTATAAGTGATATCACTTACAATAATCCATCAGCTGAAAATTGAATAGTAAAAACAATTACTGTGAAGATAGAAGCTTCAAAAGAGTCTAAAGCTTCAAAGACAACAGATATCACTTAAATTATAATAATCCATCACGCTGAAGACTGAATAGTAAAAGCAATTACTGTGAAGGTAGAAGTTTCAAAGACGACAGATATCATTTAACTTATAATAATCCATCACGCTGAAGATTGAATAGTAAAAGCAATTACTGTGAAGGTAGAAGCTTCAAAAGAGTCTGAAGCTTCAAAGACAACAGATATCACTTAAATTATAATAATCCATCACACTGAAGATTGAATAGTAAAAGCAATTACTGTGAAGGTAGAAGCTTCAAAAGAGTCTGAAGCTTCAAAGACAACATATATTACTTAAATTATAATAATCCATCACGCTGAAGATTGAATAGTAAAAGCAATTACTGTGAAGGTAGAAGCTTCAAAAGAGTCTGAAGCTTCAAAGACAACAGATATCACTTAAATTATAATAATCCATCACGCTGAAGATTGAATAGTAAAAGCAATTACTGTGAAGGTAGAAACTTCAAAAGAGTCTGAAGCTTCAAAGACAACAGATATCATTTAAAAAGAGTGTGAAGCTTCAAAAGTTTGTTCTTTACATTTCTGCGTATTGAGAAATATATCTTATATATGTTTCTCTTCTTATTCAAGATTTTTAAATGTCCTACGTATAAAACACAATGCGCTGAAAACTAACAGAAAGAATAGATTGGAGTCCAAAGAGTGACAAACAAGATACAATATTTAAAACCCCACAATCAATATTTAAAACCCTACAAGATAAAACGGCTGAAGCAGAAACATAATAAAGCACAAAAGCTGTTCAAAAATCAAAAAGTGGATGTTTCATACAAGATTTTAGATTTACCTGCTGTCGACCTTAGGTGCAGTTTTGGTAGAAATGAAAGAGAAGGGAGGCGGGGTGACCTAGGCGTGACAGAAAGAGTATGGCGCGATTCGGTGGCGAAGCGTGGGATCAGGAGAGAGCGGATGCAGAATAAGGATGATGCACCGTGCACCGGCCATTGGGAGGGTTGCTGTTGGGAGGGTTGCTGGGGTTGGAAGAAGAAATAGCTAGGCTGGGGCTGCTAGCTTGAAAGGAACCCTCGTCGCCGCCTCTGCCTATGGTCTCGTAAGAATGGAACCCTAACCCTTCCCTAGTTTTTGTAATGGGCCTCCTATTGATTGGGCATATGGGCTAAGAGAACTGCAAATATTTTCTGTTATGACTTTTCACGTACGTATACAGGATTGAACGAAGCGTAATAAAATATTTGAAAATAGTTTATTTTTCTCAGTCACAATTCACGCAAATATTTTAATAAACTATGATTAATTTATAAATGTTGAATAGAGAAACAGGTATAAAATTCGATTTCAGTGTGGTTCCGGGTGGCACGTAACAGCTTTATTGCTCAAATTCGATTTCGGTCAATTTGTTACAACATGAATTTATAGAAAAAATATGTATTGAACTGAAAGAATATAAATATATATGTTGAACATGAAATCAGATAGTTATTTATAGAAAGAATATATGTCGAACATGAAATCAGATAAATATATACATAAATAATATTTATAAAAATATAAAATAAGATAGATATTCATGGAGAATATTTTTTGAACTAATAAAGAGGAAAAATAAGAAGAAATCAAATATCAAAAGAATGAAATTTGAAGTCAAATAAATATTCAAAAAATAATATTTATCAATCTTGAAGTTAGATAAATATTCACACAAAGAATATTTATTAATCTTCAAGTTAGATAAATGTTCACAAAAATAGTATATTTATAGAACCTAAAATCTAATAGATATTCATAAATAGAATATGTATCAAACAAATAAAATCATATAGATATTCACATAAATTAGATATTAAAGGATTGTAAATTGAAATAAGATGAGTATTAATAGAAAGTGTATTTTATCGAACTTGAAATTGGATACATGTTTACAGAAATAACATTTATCAAATAATATTTATTGAACCTGATGTCAAATAGATATTCATGGAAAGAATATTTATTAAAACTTAAAACCATATAGATATTCATAAAAAGAATATTTATGAAAAGAATGAAAGATGAAATTAGATAAATATTAAGAATATTTGTTTGAAGAGTGAAAAATTAAATATGCAACTAGATTGAGTAAAAAACGAAATCAAATAAATATTCACAAAAAGAATATTTATTAGAAGAGTAAAAAAAAAATGAAAAGACAATCACATAAATATTTATTGAAAGAATATTTATAAAAAATTGAACACGAAAGACACAATATCACATCAAAAGAAATAATGGATGAAATTTAGATGACTATTGAAAGGAAGAATATTTATCAAAAGCTTAAATCAGATAAATATTTATCGAAGGAAAGAAAGATGGAAAAAAAACAATTGAATATCAAATGAATAGAAGATGAAAAAAGGGAACAGATATTGAATAAAAAATAAAATTAAAGAAATGTTTATCCATTTTGACTATCATGACTTGTACTAAGTTGTAAGTCATTTTATGAGATGATATTACAAATGATATTATTTTTCCAACCAATTGTCTTTATTTAGTAATGAATGTATGGATCTTTTAATCAATGGTCCTCTAAGCCACTGAATAATTATTATTATTTATTAAAAGCCAAAACCCACAAAACAAAAAGTCTTATTATTTATAAAGATTTTAATATGGTGCACTTAACCATTTTTGACTCTACACCTTCACTATCACAAATGATAGTGAGTGTCCCAACTTAATGCAATTAGTGATCGATGTATTTTGTTCTTATTTCTCTTTTTTTTCCTTCTCTTTATATTCTTCTTTTTGAACCTTTTCTTCAATCTATGTCGACTCTAATCTCAATTGCCAACTATTGCTCAGCTTGTCGTTGACTTGATGCTCATTTTCCTCCCTCTCCATCGATCTATTTTCTCTAAAATAAGCAAGTGAAACATTCAATTGTATCTCTTATGCTATTAATTTTTACTATTTTTTGAAAGATAATGCTTGCAACCAACCAAGCAACCATATAAACCAAGACCTAAGATTCTAAGATACTGGATGACTTCAACATAAACTTTTTCAAGAATATACTAGTCAACCGGATAGTGACAATTAATTCTCTTCTTTTTCATAGACCATTATTCTCCCCAATGATAATGATGTCCAAGAATTTCCCAACATGCTATGAGTGGGATTACATTTATTAGATTGAAGAACTAGCCTTGTTTCCTTGGAAGGAATCCATAGGGAAAGGAAAGAAAAGTACAATGAATCTAGTTTGTTGCTTGGGCCACTTTGAGATCAATCTCATACAAATTGCGTTTGACCAAAAAAGAAAACAAATCTAAAATGAGGTGGAAGCAACTAATTAAACCACATGCATAACATGCTTGAATTTTTTTAAAAAAAATTATATTGTTCAAAAAGCTTTTCTTGCTCTTCATTGGGGCACACTTAATCATTGTATGCTGATTGTTGAATATAGCGAATGTAAAGATGAAAACTACTAGATTATGAAAAACTCATAGGAACCAGGGTGAATGTATACACACAAAAAAGAATATGAATTACATGTGTACATTTAAGATAGATCCTATTATTTATCCAATTGTAGCCTAGCTTTCATATATTAGCCATTTTCAGGTATTTGTCATTTGTTATTTATAATTTCGAAATGTTGAATCATAATTCAGTGGGATGACTATAAAGTCCATCCCCGACTAGCAAAGAATTAAATTTAACACGACATTAAAAATAGTAATTACAATTTAAAATAAGTTAATTAAATAAATAAAATTAAATTTAAAATAAATAATAATAATTACAATTTAAATTTAAAAATAAATTCAAATACATATACAAATAAATAAATACATGATAAAACAATCACGGATTAACTCTGCCAGCTAAGAATTCAACATTTAGAAAGTAATCATGATTTATTAATAGTTTTATAATAAACTATTTCTCTATTCAGCGTGAATTGTAAGTGAGTAACTCTCTGATCTAATTATATTTTTCAAATATGTTATTGCACTTAGCCCATTTGCCCAATCAATGGGAGATTCCATTCTTAATGCGACCATTGGCAGCGGTGGCGACGTTTCCATTCTTAACGCGACCATTGGGAGAGGCGGCGAGGTTTCCTTTAAAGGCTAACATCCCTAGCCTAGCAATTCCTTCTTCCAACCCCAACCCTCCCAATGGCCGGTGCATCATCCTCACGGTATAGATCCTTATTCTTCATCCGCTCTGTCCTAATCTAACGCTTCGCCATTGAATCGCGCCATCCACTTCCATCCATCACGCCTAGGTCACCCCACCTTCCTTCTCTTCCATTGACGCGCTACTCCATGCCACGCCTTCGCCTTCACATCCATGAGCAACACTGATGTCTCGTATTTTCTTTGTCTTTTAGATCTATATTTACTAGTGAATCGAGACATATTATCATGTGTTTACATCCATTTCCGGCTTATTTTATTGATTTTCTTCAGAAGCTCCACTACTTGTCATGTTTGATGAATACAGAACAATTCACTCACTTTTGGAGTTATTTGGAAGTATATTTACATCCCCGAGGCCATAATCGGTATTATGGCCGTAATTTCCAGTTTGATTTCCCAAGTAGCCCGTTTTATGAAAGCATAGTTATATTCCGAAGACGTGCCCTTAACTTCTTCAACAGTAGCTTTTCGAAACACAAAAACTTTGGCAGAAGAAATTACGGGAATAGCCGTAATTTCAGCTTGACTGTAATCTTTACACCGCTAACCTTTGACATCATACTATGACCGGAATTCAAGTCAAGTCAAAGGTCAACTCACACGCAAACTTTAAGACAAAACGGAGTTTGCCACAGAAATTACGGGTATGCCCATAATCTCATCACACCCGTAATGGCATTAAGAGCATTAAAGGGGCAGCATTAAAATGACCATAACTTTTCCGTTATAAGTCCGTTTCGGACGTTTTTTGTACCAAAATGACGAGTATTCAATGGACCATAATGTTAATTATGGCCATAATCTCTCTCTGCGCAGCCCAAATTTAAAATAGCCATAACCCCCTCATTATAGCTTTGTTTTGGACGTTTTTGGTGTCAAAATGTAGATAATAAAATGGGCTATAATTGTGGCATCTCAAAAGACACATTAGAAACTATTTAATTCTCTGAAGAAGGTAGCGCCCAGTAGGGGCTCAAGAGGGGCTAGCAAGTTTTGCAATAAGAGAAAGGCTTGGCGACAAGCAGAGAGGAGGAAGGAATGGTGCACATCATTTTAGAAGACTTGAAGGAATGTTGCAATGCTTTTGCAGAAGAGTTTGCTTCCTCTTTCTTCTATCTTCTCTTTAGTTCTTTCTATTCCTTTAGAGATTTGTATTGAATCAACACTATGATAGCGTAATGTTCTTTGTTGGAACTAGGGTGTAATCTCGTTGCGTGTATCTTCTATTCGAACTTGTTTTCTCATAGCTAATGTAATATTATCTTATGTTTATTCGATCTATGCTGTTTTATTGCTAGTATTGCCTTGATCATGCAATTACTTTTCTTGGGCGCCGCAAGAAGGACCGAAAGGTGAATTGCGACGCTAGATCTGCTTTATCGAACATGCTCTGAGCTGTCAAGAATTAGGGCAAGATTTGTATGAGGAACTTTATAATATCTCTAAACCCAATGGATCAATCTAGGTCTGGTTAGCTACGAAAGTAGGATGCCGATCTAGATTGATACCGGATTACGCCGTCAAAAGAGGGTAATCTGTACCATTTGATATTTCCTTTAACACTTTTAAAATTACATTATTATGATATTGTCTTGTTTGAGTTTAAGATCCATCAACGAGATGTACTCGAAGTTTCGATGTCTCTAAACCTTATTTTCTACCCAAAACTTTCACTTACTTGATTCGGCTAGCATTTGTACTTAGTTGTATTTTGATTTATTTTATGAAACCCCAAAACATTTACCCGATTGTCTAGCTATTGATTTGCAATCACTCGGTAATTGATCACTGTCCCTGTGGGATTGACATCTTAAGTACTACTATGACAAAGTCGTCACGCTTGTGGTTAGTAGTACAGCAAAGTACACATCAAACACCCTCTCCGATCCTTCATTTCTACCAAAAGCGTGCCTGAGGTCGACACCAGGTAAATCTAAAATCTTGCTTGAACCATCTACCTTTTGATTTTTGAACGGCTTTTCGTGCCTTACTATGTATCTGGACTCCGATCCATTCTTTCTATTAGTTTTTAGCTCATTGTGTTTTATCTGTACGACATTTAAAAATCTTAAATAAGAAGAGAAACATATATAAGATACATCTCTCCAAAACCATGGTAACGACAACAACTCTCTCAAGAATAACGCCACATCAACTCTCTCCCTACCTACAAATGTCCCTCCGTCTTCGCCCTCTTCGCCATCACTATCCCTATCGTATTTGCAATGGCGACGGGGTTCTTCTATAGAAAATACAACGGCTCATTACAGGGCATTATCTCACTTCCTCCCCGCATCAGCCAGGGCCCGATGATCACAATCTTGATTTCAATTGTCCACACCATAAGTTTTAGGTTAATTTTTATATTTTTATTATTTTATTCTTATTTATTTCTTGTTAATCGGCACAATTGGCTTTAAAATTTCTTCTTGAAACTCGCTCTTCGGCAAGATTACCTCTCCAATCTCTATCTTCTCTGCCTATGTATTTCGGTAGTCGTCCCTGGTGACAAGGCTATTGTTGGTATTGCATGCATTCTACTGCCCACAAAAGCCTTTCCTCCTCCTCACACCGGCTCGGGTCCGGTGATCGCAAACTTTATATAATTTATATTAGTTTATAGGGCTATCCAATGGTTCAACCCGAATCGAAATTTTATATAATTTTGAAAACCAAAACCAATCCGAATTTTTAAAAAACCGAATTATGACCGAACCAAAAATTTTGGTTTGGTTCAAATTAAACCAAAATTAATTTTTTTTATTAATTTTTACTTAAAATATTATTATTTTTAAACTAAAATAATATATATATATATATATATATATAAAATAAAATTTTAGTTTATTCAGTGCAACCCAAAATTTTGAGGTTGAACCAAAAACCAAACCAAAATTTTTAAAGAAATTTTAAACAGAACCGAACGGAACCTATTTAGTTAAAAACTAAACCAAACTAAAATTTTCGGTTTGGTTCGGATTTTCAATTTGAATCAAAAAATGGCCAGCCTTATTAGTTCATGGTATTATAATAATATTCCTATACATTAATACATTATAAATACTGTAATCTGGTATGTTATTGTCTTTAGGAGCCATATAACATTATATATACATTAATACATTATAAATATTGTAATTTGGTATGTTTTTCAATTATTTGGTTTTTTGATTTTATTACAAATTTATATTTTAAATTATAACATTTTTATAGGCTCTTGCTGAGCATTTGCTGCCATGGGAGCCATATAAAGTGCAATACAATACAACCAAAAAAATTAATAAATTTGTTAGCGCATTACTTAATTGATTCTGATTTATCAAATCATGGATGACAGCGTGGTTTTCAAGATTTGGCTTTTGATTTTGTAAAGTGTAACGAAATCTACACGGAGTCTCAATACCCTTACATAGGACTTATCGATGCAAATATCACCAAAAAATATTGCAACAACATTTTGGATATTCTATACCATAACCATTGTCTAGGATTCGTGGAGTAAGATATGTTAACACACGTAATGAAATGACATTAGCATGGGCGGTTGCTAAACAAATGATCATTATTACTATTGATGCTACTCGAGATTTTGCTATCTATGGTGGTGGTAACATTTTTTATGATTGTCATAGGGGCACACTTAATCATGTTGTGCTAATTGTTGAATATGGTGAATGTAAAGATGAAAACTACAAGATTATGACAAACTCATAGGGGCCAGAATGGGGTGAATGTATACGCATAAAATAGAATATGAATTACATGTGTACATTTAAGATAAATCATATTATTTATCCAACTGTAGACTAGCTTTCATATATTAGCCAGTTTCAAGTATTTGTCAGTTGTTACTTATAATTTCGAAATGTTGAATCATAATTCAATACTAGGGATGACAAGAAAGCTCATCCCCGACCCGACCGAAAGTCAATAGGGAAAACCTGAGTTGACTGGGTATCAGGTTAGCTTTGGGTAAAACCTGATTGGGTAAAGTCGGGTCAGGATCGGGAATTTGAATTCAGGTACCCACCCCGAACCCATCCAGATTATTAAAATGATAAATTTACCCCTTCTAAGTTATAACATAGTTACTAAATTTATAGAAGTTTGATGCTTTGTTAATTATTTTTATTATTATTTATGTAGAAATGATTGTGTAGTTTATATAAAATATTTTTTTTACCTATATATTATGAATATGCAATGAAAATTAATTTTAAAATATTGTTTACAACATATACTTATTTTTTAGGCTAGTCAGGGTTAGATGTGGGGTTTGATTTTCTAAACCCGTCGGGGTCGGGGTTGGGAATGGGTTTGGGGAAGTTGAGGTCAGGACGGGGATGGAAAAACCCAACCCTGACCCGCCCAATTGCCATCCCTACTTAGTACTTAGTTTTCAAATTTTGTTTCAACATGAATGTTTAGTTTTCAATTTTTGTTTCTTGTTGTTAGCATTTGTTGGTGTAAAGTTGTGGATGTAGCTTAATGTTATAACTAGAGTTTTTGGAAATAATAGTAAATAAAAAATAAATAAATTTGATAATAATAAAAAATAAAAATAAGTCAATTAAATAAATAAAATAAAAGTAAATTTAAAATAAATAAATGTGATAATGATAAATGAAAATTAAGTTAATTAAATAAATAAAATAAAATTTAAAATAAATAAAAATTGTAATTATAATTTAAATTTAAAAATAAATTCAAATACAGATACAAATAAATAAATACATGATAAAACAAGCACAGAATAACATGTCAGCTAAGAATTTAATATTTAGAAAGTAATCATGATTTATTAAAAGTTTTATAATAAATTGTTTCTCTATTTAGTGTGAATTGTTAGTAACTCTCCGATCTATTTAGATTTTTAAACATGTTATTGCGCTTAGCCCATATGCCCAATCAATTGGAGATTCCATTCTTAATGCGACCATTGGATTCCTGGGAGAGGTGGTGATGTTTCCATTTTTAACGGGACAATTGGCAAAGGCGGCGAGGTTTCCATTAAAGCTAACAACCCTAGCCTAGCAATTCCTTCTTCCAATCCCAACCCTCCCAATGTCCAGTGCATCATCCTCAAGGCATAAATCCTTAATCCTTATTCTTCATCCGCTCTATCCTGATCCGACACTTCACCACCTAATCGCGCCATCCTCTTCCATCCGTCACACCTAGGTCACCCCACCTTCCTTCTCTTCCATTGACGCGCTACTCCTTACTACGCCTTCGCCTTCATGTCCATGAGCAACACCCTCACCGATCCTTCATTTCTAACAAAAGCGCGCTTGAGGTCGACAGCAGGTAAATCTAAAATCTTGCTTGTGAAAAGGAATTAACACACAAGAGGATTTTCTTGCAATCTAGATAAAAGAGACTAATGTTACTAATTTATAAGCTTGAAATTCAAAACAACACAAATAAGCAATGCAGACAAGTGATTTATAGTGGTTCAGCCCCAATGCTTATATCCACTACCTAGGCTCCATACCTAGGATTTCAAACACCCCACAAGTCTTATTTTCTTCTTTAATTGAGGTTTACACTAAGAGGTTTCACCCTTCTCCCAAGGAAACCACTTCTCTAAACCCTAAATACAAGAAGTAAAATAAACTAACTAACTATGAGGTCTCTTCCAAGAGCACCTCCAACACTTGGTAAAATACAACAAATTCAATGCAAAAACTAAAACACAAATCAAGAGGGGAAAGAAATGCTCATTCAAAGCCAAGACTCCTATTGATGAATTTCTCCTAGAGTGCTTGAACTCCTCTTTTGAAAAAGCTCTTTTTGAATGATGAGGGCTTCAAAAGGATTTCTAGACTTCAAGATCTTCAAGAGAGTTTATCATAGAGATTTCAAGAGAAAAGGAAGCTCTTTGGGGCACAAATGGTTTGGAAGATCATGTAAAAAGGTTATAGGGCTTTTGACAATGTTTTTATATCATTTTTTGGGGGTTACAAATGGCTAGATTTGAAAAAAATAGCCGTTGGAGATCGAAAAAGCTCTGTTTGGGCCTGTTTGGACCAATTCAGCCCGGTTCGGTTCAGCCTAGTTCGGACTGCATATTTTGTACAAATTGGTTTGGCTGGTTTGAGCTTATTTAAAGTCCGAATTGAGTGTTGCTTGAATTGTTGGAAAGCTTAGAGAGTCTACTTTCTAAATATATTAGTTTCATAAAATTTTGGCAAGGAAAAAAATATGTTTTGGGTTTAAATACTACAGAAAGGTCAAAAATATGAAAGCTTTGTTTCAATGATTGGGGTAAATTTTAGGAAACAAGATGATCAAGGGTGTATTCAAGGAATTTTGGTGGAAAGATCTATTAAATAAAAAGTAATTTAAGCACTTTACATTTATGTAAAGAATAAAAAATAAAACAATGAGAAATAAGTCTTCATCACCATAAGAGTTCAATCTCCTTCTTAATGTGGATGAAAGTTGAAATGAACTTGAGCTTGAACTTCATAAATAATCCACTATCTTCAACCTAAATAAGATACTAAAAAGATAATGTTAGTAAAGTTGTTTGTTATTATCAAAACATATTGGAATAGATTAAAAACCAAGATAATAAAACCTTGGGCCAACAATCTCCCCATTTTTTATGATAACAAACTATGTCAAGAAAGAGCATATAGTAAACATAGAGTATCTAGTCCCCCTACAACTATGCATCATATACATTTATCAAAATTTTAGATAAAGACTTTACCTATTTATGTGGACAAATAAATATAAGATGCTTTTGAAAATATTTCCAAAGTTTCAATATAAGCTCTCCCCCTTTTGGCATTATCAAAAAGAGAGGATGCATGAATAGGAAAGCATCAACATTTCTAAAGTTATAGCAATCAATCAAAGGAAGTTAGTATACATTATTTTGGAGATGGTTGACTACATATACCTAATTGCATTTTCAAACTACAAAAACTTTCCTCATTCAAAGGTTTAGTAAAAATATCTACTAATTGCTTATTTGTAGGAACATAACACAATGATATATCATTTTTCATTACATGAGCATGTAAGAAATGATGTCTTAAGTCGATATGTTTTGTGCGTGAATGCAAAATAGGATTCTTAGATAGATTTATTGCACTAGAGTTATCACAATAAATAGGGGTACACCTGTAAGATAAATCATAATCTAGAAGAGTTTGTTTCATCCAAAGAATTTGTGCACAACAACAACCTACAGCAATATACTCAGCCTCTATTGTTGAAAGTACCACAAAGTTTTGTTTACTAGAAAACAAAGAGACTAAACTCATTCCTAAGAATTGACACCGTCCACTAATACTTTTTCTATCAATTCTACAACCAGCAAAGTCAGCATCAGAATAACCATAAAGTTTAAAGTTTTTGCTATTTGGGTACCAAAAACCAGGATCAACAGTTCCATTAATATATCTAAGAATACGTTTTACTGCACTTAAATGTGACTCCTTAGAAAAAGATTAAAATCTTGCACACAAACATGTACTAAACATTATATTATGTCTACTTGCAGTTAAATAAAGTAAACTACCAATCATACCTCTGTATTGCTTTTGATCTACCATTTTACCATTCTCATTTACTTCAAGCTTGGTACATGTGCTCATAGGAGTTGGTGTAACTTTAGCATTTTCCATACCAAACTTCTTGAGAATCTCTTTTGCATATTTGGAATGGTTAATGAAGATACCATGTGTTCTTTGCTTTATTTGAAGTCCAAGAATGAACTAAGTTCACCCATCATACTCATCTCAAATTCATTTTGCATGCAATTTGCAAACCACTTACAAAAAGATTCATTAGTAGCCTCAAAAATGATATCATCTACATAAATTTGAACTAGCAATATGTCATCATTTTCATGTTTAGTAAAAAGAGAAATGCCAACTTTTCCAACTTTAAAACCATGATCAATTAAAAACAAAGAAAGTCTTTCATACTAAGCTCTAGGAGCTTGCTTTAAACCATATAAAGCTTTCTTCAATTTGAAAACTTAATTTGGAAATTCAAAATTCTCAAAGCCATGTGGTTGCTCTACACAAACTTCTTCATTAATGAAACCATTTAAAAATGCACTTTTCACATTCATTTGATAAAGTTTAAATCCTTTAAAACTAGCAAAAGCTAAAAGTATTCTAATATCCTCTAATCTAGCTACAGGAGCATATGTTTCATTATAATCATTTTCTTCCTCTTGATTGAAACCTTGGGCCACTAAGCGTGCCTTGTTTCGAACCACTAGGCCAGACTCATCTAGTTTATTTCTAAAAACCTATTTAGTTCCAATCACAGTTTGATTACAAGGTCTAGAAACTAGTGTCCATACATCATTTCTTATAAATTGATTTAATTCATCATGCATGGCTAAAACCCAAAATTCATCTTTTAAAGCATCATCAATACATTTAGCTTCTACTTGAGAAATAAAAGCAACATGCTCACATAAATTTTGAAGTGAAGAACGAGTTACCACACCCTTTGAAGGTTCTCCAAGTATTTGCTCCATAGGATGATCTTTTAAGAACTTATAATCCTTTGGAAGAGGTTGATGTGTATCAACTTTCTCCACTTGATCTTGAGATGGATTACCTTGTATGCTTTGAAGTTCTTGATCATCATTAGATACTTCAATAGTGTCATGATTGTTCTCAAGTTTAAGCTCCTCTATTCTTTCATTGATGTCAACTCCTTTAACAACTCTTGAAACATTGTTAGATTCATCAAATATCACATGCATGGATTCTTCAACTATTAAAGTTCTACAATTATAAATTTTATAAGCTTTACTACTAGAAGAATAACTAAGAAATATTCCTTCATCGGACTTAGAATCAAACTTACCTAATGGATCTTTAGTATTTAAAATAAAATATTTACAACCAAAAACTCAAAAATATGCAATATTTGGGGATCTATTAAACCAAAGTTCAAAAGGTGTTCTTTTTAAGATAGGTCTAATTAAAACACGATTGAGAACATAACAAGATGTATTTACCGCTTCGGCCCAAAAATATTTAGGTAAATTATTTTCACTAAGCATAGATCTAGCCATTTCTTGCAAAGTTCTATTTTTTTTCTTTCAACTACATCATTTTGTTGTGGAGTTCTATGGCAAGAAAAGCTATGTAAAAAATACCTAAATCATCACAAAATTTTAAAAATAAATCATTTTCAAATTCTCCTCCATGATCACTATGAATTTTTGAAATCATGTAACCTTTTTCATTAGAGACTCTCTTAGTGAATTTTTTTGAAAAACTCAAAAGCCTCATTTTTCTTAGCAAGAAAGTAAAGCCAAGTAAATCTAGAAAAATCATCAACAAGAACATAAACATAAAGTTTACCACCAAGACTAGAAACATTACATGGTCCAATTAAATCCATATGAACTAACTCAAGTGGTTTAGATGTAGTTACCTTGGTAATAGAAGAAAAAGAAGCTTTCACTTGCTTACCCTTTTCGCATGCATCACACAACTTGTCTTTTTGAAATTTGATTTTTGGAATTCCTTTCATAAGTTCCTTTGTTGAAAGCTTTTGAATTAAATCCATGTTAGCACGCCCAAGTCTATGGTGCCATTGCCAAGATAAATCTTCTACACATGCTAAGCACTTCACATTAGGGTTAGGCAAAATATTCAAACTAAGTATATACGTATTATCTATTCTATTTCCAATAAAAGAGACATCATTTGAATATGAATTTTTAATCAAGCATTTTGTTGTTTCAAAAGTAACATTGTAACCTTTGTCACAAAGTTGAGATACACTAAGTAAATTATGATTTCAACCATCTACTAAAAGAACATTGTCAATAATAGGGTAAGGATTTATACCAATAGTACCAATGCCAATTACCTTACCCTTGGCATTATCACCAAATGTTACCATACCACCTTCTTTACTTGATAGTGTTGCAAATAGATTTATGTCTCCCATCATATGCTTTGAGCAACCACTATCAAGAATCCAATCACTTCTATTTCATTGTAGTTGGTTCTCCACCTACAAGAGATGGAAATAAAACTTTAGGTACCCAACTTTCTTTGGGTCCTTGATGGTTAGAGACTTTAGGAATCCATAATGTATGTTTAGATCCTTTCTTGCTAGGGCAATTATGAATTTTATGTCTATATCTACCACAAAGGAAGCAATGCCCATTAAAGTATGTAGAAGCATGTGAGCTAGAATGAACACAATTTTCATGAACATGTTTAAGATGTGTGTTATGTGTTTTGACATGAGAGGTAACACCATTATCAATATTATTTTTAGATTTTGAATATAATAAAGACAATTCTTTTCTCAACACTATTGAGTCATTTAATGGTTTTGCTTGAGAAATAAGAAGAATGACATTATCATTTTTTACACTAAGCAAGGTATTATGTAGTTCATCCTTTTCTTTGACAAGAGAATCTTTTTCCTTTTTCAATACTTTATGTTTTGTATGAAGGCTCTTAAATTCATCATACAACTCATGAAATGCATTTTTCTAGTTCTTCATAGGAATAATCACATGCATCAAGAGATTTAGAAGTTACCTCATCACCTAATGCCATGAAACATAAGTTTGCTTTTTCTTCTTGATCATCTTTGGAAGAAGAAGCTTCACTTTCATCACAATTTGCCAATAATGTTTTTCTCTTCTTTTTTATCTTTTACATTTGAAGCCTTCAAAAGTGGACAATCTCTCTTAATGTGTCCCGATTTGTTGCACTCAAAACATGTCAAGTCATCCTTTGAGAATTTCTTCTTGTTATCCTTTCTCATGAGAAATTTCTTGAATCTTTTTGCTAAGAATGCAATCTCTTCTTCATCATTACTTTCATCACTTGAGGGAGCTTGAAGAGTAGCCTTCAATGCAATTTATCTCTTTTTAGACTCTTTCTCATCTTCAACATGTGATTTCATTTGAATCTCATGAGTCATAAGAGACCCAATAAGTTGGTCCATGGCTAACTTTGAAAGATCTTTGGCTTCTTGAATTGCAATAACTTTTGCCTCACAAGCTTTAGGTAATGATCTTAATATCTTTCTTACCATATCTTCCTCTTTGAATGGCCTTCCAAGAGAAATCAGAGTATTAGTAATCTTAGTAAACCTTGTATACATATCGGTAATAGTGTCATGAGGAACCATTTTAAATAACTCATAATCATGCATCAACATACTAATTCTAGATTCTTTCACTTTAGACGTACCTTCATGAGTTACCTCAAGCATATGCCAAATTGCATGAGCACTAGAACATGTAGAAATATGATTAAATTCATTTTTGTTCAATGAACAATAAAGGGCATTCATAACTTTAGCATTCAAAGTGTGTAACTTTCTTTCTTCTTGAGACCAAGTAGTACTAGGTGTTGAGGGTGATTTATAATCATTTTCAATCATCTCCCAAATATCTAATCCAAGTGATTGAAGAAAAATTTTCATTCTACATTTCCAATAGGTATAGTGTGTGCCATCAAACATAGGTGGACAAGTAGCCGTAAATAACTATAGGAAAACCAGTTAAGTTTAAACCTATAAACCAAGCTCCGATACCAAATGAAAAGGAATTAACACACAAAGGGGGGGTGTGTGAATTGTGTGTTGAGCAATTTTTTGTAACTTTGTGATTTTCTTGCAATCTAGATAAAAGAGACTAATGTCACTAATTTATAAGCATGAAATTCAAAGCAACACAAATAAGCAATGCAGACAAGTGATTTATAGTGGTTCGGCCCCAATGCCTACATCCACTACCTAGGATTTCAAACACCCCACTAGTTTTATTTTCTTCTTTAATTGAGGTTTGCACTAAGTGGTTTCTCCCTTCTCCCAAAGGAACCACTTCACTAAAACCTAAATACAATAAGTAAAATAAACTAACTAACTATAAGGTCTCTTCCAAGAGCACCTCTTAGTAAAATACAACAAATTCAATGCAGGAACTAAAACACAAATCAAGAGGGGAAAGAAATGCTCATTCAAAGCCAAGACTCCTCTTGATGAATTTCTCCTAGAGTGCTTGAACTCCTCTTTTGAAAAAGCTCTTTTTGAATGATGAGGGCTTCAAAAGGATTTCTAGGCTTCAAGATCTTCAAGAGAGTTTATCATGGAGATTTTAAGAGAAAAGGAAGCTCTATGGGGGCACCAATGGTTTAGAATATCATGTAAAAAGGTTCTAGGGCTTTTGGGAATATTTTTATATCACTTTTTGGGGGTTACAAACGACTAGATTTGAAGTAATAGCTGTTAGAGGTAGAAAAAGCTCGGTTCGGGCCTGTTTGGGCCAATTCAGCCTGGTTCGGTTTGGCCTAATTGAGATGACATATTTTGTTCAAATTGATTTGGTTCGTTTGAGCTCATTTAAAGTCCGAATTGAGTGTCGTTTCAATCGTTAGGAACCTTAGAGAGTCTACTTTCTAAATATACTAGTTTCATAAAATTTTGGCAAGGAAACATATGGTTTTGGGGTTTAATACTATAGAAAGTCAAAAATATGAAAGCACTAGAACTTGAGCTATCAAAAATAAGAAAGTCAAAAATATGGTTTTGGGAAACAAGATGATCAAGAGTGTATTCAAGGAATTTTGGTGGAAAGAGCTATCAAATAAAAAGTAATTTAACCACTTTACATTTATCTAAGGAATAAAAAATAAAACTATGAGAAATAAGTCTTGATCATCATAAGAGTTCAATCTCCTTCTTAACGTAGATGAAAGTTTAAATGAACTTGAGCTTGAACTTCATAAATCCACTATCTTCAACCTAAATAAGATACTCAAATAATAATATTAGTAAAGGGGTTTGTTATTATCAAAGCATATTGGAATAGATTAAAGACCAAGATAATAAAACCTTGGGCCAACAGCTTGAACCATCTCCAATTTGATTGTTTTACAATTTTTGTGCCTTATTATGTTTCTGGACTCTGATCCATTCTTTCTGTTAGTTTTCAGCACATTGTGTTTTATCTGTAGGACATTTAAAAATCTTGAATAAGAAGAGAAACATATATAAGATATATTTCTCAATACGCATAAATGTAAAGAACAAACTTTTTTTGTTCTAATGTTCATAAAGGTTTTTAATCACCAAATACTTCAAATATATTGATAATCTAAACAATTTTTTTTTTAAAAAAAATTTAAATTACATGTTTAATTAATACTTATGAAGAGTATGCTTGGTCAATCCTTCTGAACTCTAGTACCTTATTTTCTTCCTCAACTTGTTGTATGCTTTTTTAGCTTCCAAGTTACTTGTTAGTTTCCAAAGTGACAACAATGATATCTATTGTCTTTGAAGATTCAGACTCTTTTGAAGCTTCTACCTTCACAGTAATTGTCTTTACTATTCAATCTTCAGCGTGATGGATTATTATAATTTAGGTCCGTAATAAAATGCTCAACTAATTGTTGTCTTCGTTTTCATTACCTGACATTAACAATAGTGCAAAGACAGAATCACATGATCCGATCGTGCTAGAGGAAATGGAGGATGAGGAATTGGCGCGGGATGTGTTGAATTGAAAAGAGATTTATATATTCTTGTTGATTCCTGAACTTGAGAAGGAGAGCTTTCATGCAAATCAAGAAAATGTAAAACTGCTTCAAGAGACCATCCAATCCACAAGTCTATGATTTCACTCACTAACCATCTAATGCAGCTCAATGGTTAAAGGGTCATGACTCGTGAGAGTCATGTCTAGGGGTCGAATCTCGTTGTAGATGAGATATATAATACCCTCACAAATAAAGGGGGGTAAAATAGTCATTATGCTTTTGTCGTAAATACTATGCTCCTAGAAGATGGAAAGTAAATTTTATAAGTTATGTTGATCAGGTTATCATGTTTTGATCCTGGATACATATTGTCAAAATTTTTCTTTTTATATTATGAAATTACCATCCACTAGGGGTGTGACAAGATATGTCCAGATGCAACTAGGCCGGGATTGCGGAGCCCCTGGGCCTTCCTTTGGTTAGCAGATGTCCGGGGTTGGACATGGTCGGGGGCCCAGGGTCCTTCACGAGCTGTGGCCCTAACAATATGCATATCAATTAACAAAAAAGGAATTTGATATGTATATCGCAATGGTTCATAAGGTGCTCGTCTGGTCAATTCCATCCCAACCCGTAATCGTACAGAAGATCGGTTGTATCTCAGCAATGCCAGACTACTTATGTGTAGGCATGTCAGCCGCGAGGAATAGGTTCTCGTCTAGTAAATTCCCTGTTTTTTGTTAGTTGTACATATTCTCGAACCTTCTTCTCATTTTGTCAAACATGGTACAAATTTATTGTAGTGTGGTAGAAAAATTCTATAACATGGTAGAAATTGTATAACATCTAAGTGGACATTTTGTTGAACCTGCGTCTCATTTTGTCGAATTTGACTCAACCTGGCACGACTTTGACCCAACCTAGGAACAATAACTGGAAATTGAGTTGGATACAATAGTACTTAATTAATCCATAATTTAAATCTCAAATTCCCTATTTTTTTTGGTTAATTGGCCATATTGTGGAACTTCCTTCTCATTTTGTCGAACTTGACTCAACTTGGCACGACTTTGACCCAAGTTGACCAATCCCTACGAACAATGACTGGAAATTGAGTCGGATAAAATAGTACTTAATTAATCCATTACTTCAATATCAAATTCCCTATTTTTTGTTCAAGGATGATATTGAACTTCCTCCTCATTTTGTCGAACTTGAACCAACTTGGCCCTAATTTGACTCAACTTTCACACATTCTTGGTGACAATGAACCTCCTCATTTTGTTGAAATTGACTCGGATAAAATAACACTTAATTAATCCTTTATTTCAATATTAAATTTCCACATTTTTGTTAATTGAAGTTATTGTCAAACCTCATCATCTTTTTGTCAAACTTGACCCAACTTGGCCCTACAATGAATGAAAATTGACTCCGAAATTGACCACATATTGTCGAACCAGCAAAAGCGATCGTCGAACTTGACACGACTTGGCCCTACAATGACTGGATATTGACTCAGAAATTGACCCAGGTTTGTCGGACCGTCAGTGGAGATCGTTGAACTTTGCATACTTTTATTCATACTCTTGTGCATCAACAAGAAGTAAAACATCATACTCTTGTGCTCACACAACATGAATATTATACTTATATTCAAACAGAGGTGCACAAGAAGTAAAACATTCTTACATAGAACTTCATTATTACATTTATTTCAATCTCAAATGCCATGTTTTTCCACACATATTGTCGAACCTCCTTCTCATGTTGACGAACTTGATCCAACTTTTTGCGGAAATGGACACGCTATGGAAAGCTTATAATCAAAATATTGTCAAGGCCCACTGCAGCCTGGCAAAATTTAGATTATAAGCTTACTATAGCCTATCTATTTCTGCAAAAAACTGTGGTTGGAGAATATTTCTTTCTTTTTGATCCGGCTAAGCACCTTCATTGCAAGTTCTGTAGTTAGCTCGCATCTGAAGTAAATGATCTTGTGTTTCGCTATGAAGGGAACATGTTCCCCAAGAACTTCCTCAGTAACCTAGATAAGAGCCTCAGCTTTAGAGCGTGAGGTTTAGAAGGTGTGCAGGCAGTGCATCTGCAAGATCAAGGCCGCGGTAAGCAGAAAAAATATGCATTGTGATTTAATTGCCTGCTAAAGAATCATAATCATACCGTCTGAGTCACGATGAATTTATAAGCTTGTCATAGCATGTCCCGTTTCGCAAGAGTAATGGCTACACTCAATAAGGGCGGAGCAGAGCTTCATCGGAATTAGCCTGTCCTGTTTCGCAAGAATAATGGCTACTCTCATAAGGGCGAAGCAGAGCTTCATCGGAGGTTGATTTGTCATGCAATGCCATGGGGTCGGTAATGCATCGGAATAAGTTCTCATGTCATTTAATGCCATCGGTATACTCGCTCGTATGGTCCATCTTCCCAACTGACATGTCTCGACAGTTGTATCTATCACACCCGTGATCTGTCGGCTTTCATCATCTGCTAACAGAAACTTTCACGGCATGAGTGTGATCTCTGTCACACTCGTAATTCTGTAATTCTTTGGCACAGAAACAATCACGGGGGCCATGATTCTATTCGGCTATTTAAACATCACGGTCATGTGATGAGTGCTATTTTTATATGATTTAAAGTACCATTCATATGATCTTTTTCGGCTTTAATCTTGTCTTATAACTTAATTTAGTATCTTTTCTTGTAAAGTTCAGAATCTTCACTATTCTTTTATTTGTTTATGAAATGCAGGTCATTTTACCTTATTTTCGAAGAGATTTTGAAGATTTGAAGTTATGGAAAGGTTCAGCATATTTCAAGCATCATACAGGAAAAATTTTAGATTTTTTGAAGATTTCTATGATGAACACGGCCTGGCCGTGCTTGTGTTCACGGCCGTGTTCATCGCAGTTTCAAACTCTGCATTTGACGAGGAGAACACAGCCTGGCCGTGCTTACAGTCACGACCGTGTTAGACAGAAAATCAAAAATCAGCCGAAGCGACCACCGCCATGCGCACGCCCGTGTTCGGGTGTTCTAGATTTTTCCGAAGTAAACACGGCCTGCCCGTGTCCAGACGCACGGCTGTGCTTACTTACTTGCCGATCACCGAACCGAACACGGCTTGCCCGTGTTCGCTATCACGCCCGTGTTCGCATCCGCAGATCACGACGGTTGTTCGTTTCTTCATCAAATTCGACGCTGCAGATGCCTAGAAATTGGGAGAAACTCCCAATTAATCTTCCTAACCGCCCAAGGCTTCGATTAAAGTATAAAAGTAAGGATTTTAGGCGGTTACGATCGTCAAATTTTGGAGAGAGGCGACTTGGGTGAAAAAGGAGGCGATTTCTGTGATTGAAGGCTTATTTGATCGAGTTTCTTCGGGGCTATCGAGAGAAGATAGAAGATCTGACGTCTCCTAACCATGGATTGTGATTTTCCCTCCTTTTAAATACATTTTCTTGGGTTTTTATTGTCAAACGATGTATTTCTTAGCGTAAAACCCTAGTTCGGAATTCGGACGTAGCCCGTTGAACAATTCTACACATGTAAAACATTATTATAAATCTCAGTGTTATTTTTAGTAAATTAACTTATTTAAATAAGTTGTGCGTATTGCGTATTTATGTTTTGGCCAAGCATTTATATGTGTTAAGTGTTACGAGAAGTACCGAGAGGTGAATCGTAACACTCGAACTTTCTCATTTAAACTTGTGACTTGGATTACGAGAGTTGTTCAACGTCACTCGAGGATTTATGTTCTTTCATAGAGCCCAATGGGTCTTTTAAGTTAATTTTGCTACGAGAGCAGGAGATTAGCTTAAGGTAGACATCGGATTACTTCGAGAGAAAGTAACCCGTACCCTAGGATTGATCGCCTTAAGTTGTTTACTGTCGGATTGCGCTTCGAGAGAAGGAGATCCATTTTCTATTTTAATCTGATTCAATGTTTTGCATATAAAGCATTCAACGTGGAAAAACCTAAAGTTTCGAACACTTCTAAAACTGTAACTTTCCCCTATTAGTCGTTGATTTCTTGGATTCAATACTTTGGAAATAGTTTTGTTTTCCATTCCTAATTTGAACCATCTAGCTATCGATGACATGAAAGGTCGGTACTTGACACTCTGCTCCCTTGGGATGATATTTTACTATTTCGATAGAATTCGTAGACTTGCGGGGGCTATCATCATGACTCTAGGGTTTTCACCTGTGAAAACCTAGCGCTCGCGCTGCCATTGCTGCTGCCGGCTCTCCACTACTGCCACCTGCTTTCCAGACCTTCCGGTGACCTCTCCGTTCGTGATTCCGGTGTCTCTCGGCGGTATTTCAGCAAACTTTTGGCCTCTCCTCTCCTCCACATACATGGCTCCACCAAAGAAACGTGTAGTCAGTAAGGGGATGGTGCCCGCCACTTCTGGTGCGCCTCCTCACAACCCTTATAGAATCATCTTCCGTGATGACGTCCAGGAGGCCTGCTACAACCTCCTACTCACAAGGAGGATTTCCAACACCCGCTTTGCTGACCGGTAGACACTCGAGATTTTGGGCCTGTATGAGGACGTCATGTGGATGTTTGGACATAACTTAGCAGTGCAGTTCCTGCAGCACTCCGCACAGACTTTTGTCCCCCTCGTCCTCAAGTTCCTTAGTTTCCTTGACGTGGCGGTGAACTCATATGACTACCGCAACTTGGGTCGTATCACTTTTCGCCTCGCCAATATTGAGCAGAGTCACGCACTACATTTATACGAGGGAGGAGGATGACGACCCCCGCGCGAATACATAGAGAACACCTTATGGTATTAGATTTCACCAAAGGCACAATTTTCACCACGGTTAGAGTGCGCCAGCAGCCTCTCCAACCCCTGCCTACGTTATGTCCACTGAGTTCTTGATGCAGGAGCATATCACATGATATTTGATCTAATTTTGACTAAGTCAATTTTTGCATAATTATTGTAAATCTTGATTATTCATAGACTTAGCCAACAATTATGTTTATAGAGGCACTAATCCATCTTATTTTTCCATGACAATATGAGGTCCAATGACTACGGTCAAATCTCCTAAGCTCAAGCTAGTTCAAGTCAAAGAAGAATTCAGCCCAAGGAGAAAGGCCAAATACGCAATCAACCCATCTCAAGCCCAAGCTTATTCAAGTCCAAAAGTAGCCATCTAAGCTCATCTTCCAAAGATGGTGTGCTGTCAACTCAAACAGAGAAACGATGGAGATTCAGAAGACTTGGCTGCAACGAGTCGATGCTTACGTGAAGGACAAGCCAAAACAAGATGAAGCAGCTCGCAATGATGTAAAGGATAGCTGTGACTTACCAAAATGAGAAGGAGACGTTGGAGACTTCCTTGAACATTGCAGCAACGGTCACAAAAGCTTCCCCAGCTCACCATCTTCATTCTACAAAATGTAATCTCTCCAATGTAGTAGACATATTTTGATGATTTGAAATGGAATAGTTTCCGATTTCTTCCTCTTCTATCGGGTGTCTCTTTTCCTTCTCTGGCGCTTGTGTCGCCATCACCTTCTCCCCCTCTTTCCCCAGTTGATTGCCATCCATCTTCCACCTCTAACCACGCGTGAACAACCTTCCGCCGCTGTCGCAAGCCACCTCTGTCGAACGCCACGCCCTGTTTCCCTGCCGAGTCCAGCTTCGGACTCTTGCCTCAACTCGACGCCGGCGATGATCCGACCGACGGATCGTCCTTTCCGACCGAACCCACAATTAGCCGGATCGCCCCATCCACCGACTGGATTACTGGAATCAGGAAAATTTTCGGCGACGCCCTAGCTTCCGCCCCTGTTCCGCCCCATCTCCATTGATCGCCGTCGACCTCCGTCGACCAGCCACCGAGCGCTCCCAAACTCCGGCCACGAGCCCACCCTGACCGGAGGAGCCTCCAGCTGTAGCAGGTCGAAACTTCGTGTCATGACGGACGATCGCCGGCAGCCTCTGCATCCTCCCGCATCATCCCCTGTTGTCACCAGAAGCTGGGCCGCGTTAGCGCTACCCGCCTCCTAGCGTCCAGGCGCCACCACCGGCCGGCCGTCAAATTGGAATACGTCCCTGCAGCCTCGAGCTACCCTTTCCCATGCCTCTACAGCCACCACGTCGACCAGCTTGTGCCCGATTCCCCGCTGCTTCATGAGAACACAGCCGAGACTCTGTTATTGTTCACATTTCTGCATTTTGTTTTAACTTGATTAGCGTTTTGTAATGCAGGTAAATAACGTGTTGCGTGATACTGAAGTACCTGATTCTTCTACGATTGGGAAGAACGTGATTTGCTCTACATCCTGAATTACTTGGGGCAGCTGAGCGTTATCAGATCAACCTGCGCACAAAGCAAATGGCCCCTCCTACATCAGTTGGTATCAGAGCGAGCAAGTGGCCAACTCTTGTCTGGCCACACCGATCCCTAGTTTGCTCTTTGTTTTAATTAACAAAAAAAAGAACTATTACTACATGCTTTCATGTTATTTAGTTGCAAATTTTAAGTTATTTGTTGTTGTAGTTTATTTGAAAAGAAAAATGCTTACCTTGAATTCAATCCTGCACAAAACTGCATCTGGTTAAAACTGCATATGATCTATAGAATTTCTCAAAGCTGTATCTCAATATTACTCATCACCGAAACTCAAATCTACACTGCTTTCAGATTTGCAAATTCTGATTTCTGCTATTCTCATTTTCTGATTGAGTTCAGCCTGCTTGCTGCGCTTAATTTCCATCAAACTACAACAGCTAGGATAACTATCAATACATTTCAGTGTGAAACACCTGATGCATTTGATTCTGATTTTCTTTCTAAATCCTGCACTTTAATTCTGAAATTTTCAACCTGGTTTTCAGCATTGTTTTTCCACTCGATCTGTATCGAACTGCAATCATCAATTTATCTCAGCTTTAACACCTACATGCGCTGCATTATCCATTGGCATTTGCTGTCTTCTAAGTGCTGAAATTCTATTTTTTAAAAAAATAAAAAAAAATTCTGCACATTTGACTTTAGAACATTCAAACCTGGGTTTCAGCATTGTTCCCTGCACTACATCTCTATCAAATTGCAGCCACTAACTAGTTTAGTTTACTTTATACGTGCTGCTTTACTGCTTTATACATGCTAAGTTGAAGTCTTCTATACACCAAGTTTACTTTCCTAGTTTGCTTTAAGTTCAAATTACTTGCTAGACATCATGCGGTACTTTCTTCAAAGGGAGATTATAGCAACAAAGGAATTAATTACTGTTAGGGATAAATGTAAGGTTCTCACACATAGTCCTAATAGTTTTACAACTCATGTTTGGTGCAATGATTATAAAGGTAGAACTATTATTGACCATTTTGTGAAGTTTAATGTTATATCTATTGAAACCCTTGAACAATTTGGCCTCACCATAGAGAAACATCCTAACCCTTATTGTATAACTTGGGATGATTTAACTATAAGTTTGATTGACTTTCAATGCTTAGTTCCCATTCAATTAGGCAATATTAAAACTAAAATTTGGTGTGATGTAATGAGTTTAGAAGGATTTGACATATTATTAGGGAAAGAATTCATGCAAGATTATCAAGGATATCATTTTAGCAAACCCTGGTGTTATAGTTTTATTTACAAAGGTTTGGAACACATAATCTACCATAAGGATGAAAAACTAAAACAAATCAACACCAATAGTACCTTTGACAAATTGGCTAAGCAAATTGAGGAATTACAACAAAGGCTAAAACTTAAAGACCAAACCTTAGAGCCTAAACCAATTATTAACTTATGTTTTGATGAAACTAATGAACTTGAAGAAATAAGTCATGAAGAACCAACCCTTCACGTAGGGCCACTACATTCAATTTTAGGGCCCATACCCACAGGTTCTTTAGAAAACATGCCTCAACTTGAGTCTAGCACATCTATTCCAACTAAGGAAACCATTAACTTATGTGAAAATCAATTGTTCTTAGAGACTCGATTAGGCATATCACAACTTAAGTTTGGGTCATTTTCCAGTGATAACTTAATTGAGAGCCAAGTTGAACCCCAATCCATAGATCTTCTTGAACCACACTTTGAACATAAGTTAGCTCCTTTTGAAATTGACTTAGACCCTCATCCTCAACCCTTAGGAGAAACCTTAGAATTAGAAGATCCTATGATCCTTGAATCTTGTTTCTTAAAGCCTTCTACCAACACCTTTAATGCACACTTAGAACCAACTCAACTTGAAAATATTGACTTTGAGATACTTGAATCTTTAGAGCCAATTGAGTTTGTGATAGCCCCTCTCACACATTTGGACCATAACATGCAATACTTTATGGGTATTACACTCTCTCCAACACATTTCACATTTGACGCATATGATTTTGTCATTCCTTCATCTCTTGTATTTAGATGCTTTAAAAGAAAACATAAGCTTGCTAATACATCTTATTTAAATCTGATTTTTTTCACATTGCTCATTGATTGAGAGAAGTGCATTAGGGGTAGACAAAATCAACCGAAGAAAATTTTTGCATGATCAACTTCTCTTTCTAGCTACCCTCAAAGATGAATACTCTTATAGGCCTCCACCTGAGCGTGATAAAGTTATTAGTTTTCATTCTTAGTTAATTGTTGTTAGTTTTTAATTACCCTAAGTTTCTCCAGGAGTACAATCATTTTGAACCAGGGGTGTCTGATGCAGGAGCATATCACATGATATTTGATCTAATTTTGACTTAGTCAATTTTTGCATAATTATTGTAAATCTTGATTATTCATAGACTTAGTCAACAATTATGTTTATAGAGGCACTAATCCATCTTATTTTGCCATGACAATATGAGGTCCAATGACTACGGTCAAATCTCCTAAGCTCAAGCTAGTTCAAGTCAAAGAAGAATTCAGCCCAAGGAGAAAGGCCAAATACGCAATCAACCCATCTCAAGCCCAAGCTTATTCAAGTCCAAAAGCAGCCATCTAAGCTCATCTTCCAAAGATGGTGTGCTGTCAACTCAAACAGAGAAATGATGGAGATTCAGAAGACTTGGCTGCAACGAGTCGATGCTTACGTGAAGGACAAGCCAAAACAAGATGAAGCAGCTCACAATGATGTAAAGGATAGCTGTGACTTACCAAAATGAGAAGGAGACGTTGGAGACTTCCTTGAACATTGCAGCAACGGTCACAAAGCTTCCCCAGCTCACCATCTTCATTCTACAAAATGTAATCTCTCCAATGTAGTAGACAGATTTTGATGATTTGAAATGGAATAGTTTCCGATTTCTTCCTCTTCTATCGGGTGTCTCTTTTCCTTCTCTGGCGCTTGTGTCGCCATCACCTTCTCCCCCTCTTTCCCCAGTTGATTGCCATCCATCTTCCACCTCTAACCATGCGTGAACAACCTTCCGCCGCTATCGCAAGCCACCTCTGTCGAATGCCACGCCCTGTTTCCCTGCCGAGTCCAGCTTCGGACTCTTGCCTCAACTCGACGCCGGCGACGATCCGACCGACGGATCGTCCTTTCCGACCGAACCCACAATTAGCCGGATCGCCCCATCCACCGGCTGGATTACTGGAATCAGGAAGATTTCCGGCGACGCCCTAGCTTCCGCCCCTGTTCCGCCCCATCTCCACAGATCGCCGTCGACCTCCATCGACCAGCCACCGAGCGCTCCCAAACTCCGGCCACGAGCCCACCCTGACCGGAGGAGCCTCCAGCTGTAGCAGGTCGGAACTTCATGTCATGACGGACGATCGCCGGCAGCCTCTGCATCCTCCCGCATCATCCCCTGTTGTCGCTAGAAGCTGGGCCGCGTTAGCGCTACCCGCCTCCTAGCGTCCAGGCGCCACCGCCGGCCGGCCGTCAGACTGGAATACGTCCCTGCAGCATCGAGCTACCCTTCCCCACGCCTCTACAACCACCACGTCGACCAGCTCGTGCCCGATTCCCCACTGCTTCATGAGAACACAGCCAAGACTCTGTTACTGTTCACATTTCTGCATTTTGTTTTAACTTGATTAGCGTTTTGTAATGCAGGTAATTAACGTGTTGGGTGATACTGAAGTACCTGATTCTTCTACGATTGGGAAGAACGTGATTTGCTCTACATCCTGAATTACTTGGGGCAGCTGAGCGTTATCAGATCAACCTGCGCATCAAAGCAAATGGCCCCTCCTACATCAGTTCTCTCACACACTGTCTTCGGACGTGGCGAGAGCGATGGTATGGTTCGTCAATCTGAGCTATTCTTATTATGGTCTATGTTTCATGGCTACAAGGTGGATGTAGCCTTCTTTTTGATTAAAGAGTTCGATAAGGTAGCGCGCTCCAAGAAGGGTGCTATTGTACAAGGGGGTCTCGTCACCCCAATTGTGCTAGCCTTGGGCGTTGACCCCTATGGTACGGAAATGGCTCAGGGTAGCCCGAGGATTGATTTGGAGTCGTGCGCCGTCATGAGGATGATTGTCCGCGAGGGCAACGTATTTTGTTTGATCCTCGGCCCGAACTCTCCGACCTTACCACTACCGAACAAGGAGCGGATGACGGTCCGCGATCAAGCCAATTGGAAGATTCTGCCCTCTGTCGCAGATGATGCCACGCTTCGCCCGCTTGATTTAGTTCCTCCGCCTCCTTCTTGGTAAGGTGCCGGACCATTTGGGATCGGCTCCTCCTCTCATGGCACTAGTCCTTCTTCATAGGGATATTGGTCCTGCTCTCAGGACCCTAGATTTCAGGCCTAGTCTGCAGAGGTGTTTGATGTTATCCGCGAGTGTACGAAAACGTCGAAGTAATAAAAATATCGATCCCACAGAGACTAATGACCAAGTACTAACTCTACTCAGGATTATTAGTTAGACGATTCAGAAAAAAGTTTTGATTTCGTTTACAAGATTATAAAAAAACAAAAAGGTTGTAATCAATTTGAAGGAAATTCAAGATCTCGGGTTCACCACACTATGTTTCATGACTATTCTAATTAAAATTAACTTAAGAAGAATTATTGTGCTGAAGGGGATTTATCTGCATGTACAGATTGAAAAAAATGTATAAATTAAGTACTATTGTATCCAAGTCAATGTCCATTCATTAGTCTATTGTCTTTGGATCAAGTTTGGGTCAAGTTCTATGAAATGAGAAGGAGTTCAACGAACTTTTTTAGCTTCCAAGTTACGTGTTGTTTCCAAAGTGACAACAATGATATCTATTGTCTTTGAAGATTCGGACTCTTTTGAAGCTTCTACCTTCACAGTAATTGCCTTTACTATTCAATCTTCAGCGTGATGGATTATTATAATTTAGGTCCATAATAAAGTGCTCAACTAATTGTTGTCTTCGTTTTCATTACCTGACATTAACAATAGTGCAAAGACAGAATCACATGATCCGGTCATGCTAGAGGAAATGGGGGATGAGGAATTGGCGCGGGATGTGTTGAATTGAAAAGAGATTTATATATTCTTGTTGATTCCTGAAGTTGAGAAGGAGAGCTTTCATGCAAATCAAGAAAATGTAAAACTGCTTCAAGAGACCATCCAATCCACAAGTCTACTGATGATTTCACTTACTAACCAAATTTAGCCAAAGCAGAACTAGTTGCCAAATCAAACTCAAGTTGATTCAATAGTATCCAAATTCATAATAAAATATTGATACGAAACTTACTGATATCTCATTGGCCTTGATCATCACTATCATCTACGAACTCATTTCAGCCCACTGCACAAAAACTCAACTTAAACTCTAAACAGCATTTGGGATGAGACTCTGCTATTCTTCCCATTACTTTTCTACAACATCAAAATAGTGGCAAGGATGATGAGTTCGCTAAGATGAACTTCCAATTGATGAAAAAGAGCCAATAATCTCCTCTATTCTTTATTCCTTCTACTTGGCTGCAGCTCTCCACCGACGTCTCACTGTTCCCACAACAAAATTAATTCAACCCCAAAAGCACACTTAGGGCTTCTAACAGTTTTTATTTCTATTTTCTTTTTTGTGTTTTTATTATTACTTACATGGGTCCACATGGAGGAGGGACCCACCAACAAACCTAGAAAAATGGCCTAGGCAGGGACCTACCTTTCAATCAAAAGCAGGGTCCCCCCATCCTGCTTTCACACATCTTGAAGCGTGGGGGTTGAGTCCAAATCTTAAAGCAACCCTAAATATCATTTAACCCTGGTTACCCTGGTTAGGTTCTTCTACGGTAAAAAAAAAAAATTGAAATATCCCTTTCACCTTGACTTCCTGAAACCCTCATGCTATCGTCAACCTTCCCGGAACCCTGACGGAGGATTACTCTAGCACAGATGAGTGTGTTGTCGACCTTCCTCTCCCTAGCAACTGCCCTTGCAGTCGTTGACCTTCCTCTCTCAAGAAGGTCTTGTTGTCGATTCCCTCATGCCCTCGACTTCTCGAACCCTCTCGTTATTGACCTTCCCCTCTGGAGTAGCTCCCGTCGCTGTCAACCTTCCTCTCTTGAGCATCTCTCATCGTCGTCGATAGGGAAAACCCGAGTTGACTGGGTCTCGGGTCTGATTCATGTAAAACCGACTGGGTAAAGTCAGGTTAGGGTCGGGTATGAGAATTCAGGTACCTGCCTCGATTCTTAAAATGATAAATTTACACATTCTAAGTTATAACATAGTTTCTAAATTTATAATAGTTTGATGCTTTATTAATTATTTTTATTATTATTATGTAGAAATGACTGTGTAGTTTATGTAAAATATTTTTTACATATATATTATGAATATGCAATGAAAATTAATTTTAAAATATTATTTACAATATATACTTATTTTTTAGGCCAATCAGGGTTGGGTGTGGGGCTAAACACGTTAGGGCAGGTCGGGGACGGAAAAACCCGACTCCGACCCTCCCCGTTGCCATCCCTATTTAGTACTTAGTTTTCAAATTTTGTTTCAACATGAATGTTTAGTTTTCAGATTTTGTTTCTTGTTGTTAACAATTGTTGGTGTAAAGTTGTCAATGTAGCTTAATGTTATATCTAAATGAAAAATAAATAAATTTGATAATAAAAAAATAAAATAAAAAGTAAATTTAAAATAAATAAATGTGATAATGATAAATGAAAAATAAGTTAATTAATTAAATAAAAATACTAATTATAATTTAAATTCAAATACAAATACAAATAAATAAATAAATAAATAAATACATAATAAAACAATCACAGATTAACTTTGCCGGCTAAGAATTCAACATTTAGAAAGTAATCATGATTTATTAAAAGTTTATAATAAACTATTTCTTTATTCAGCGTGAATTGTGAGTGAGTAACTCTCCGATCTAATTATATTTTCAAATATGTTATTGTACTTAGAAAAAAAGAAATAAATGGGAGTTTCCGTTCTTAATGCGACCATTGGCAGAGGCGGCAACGTTTCCATTCTTAACGCAACCATTGGCAGAGGCGGCGACGTTTCCTTTAAAGCTAACAGTCCCAGCCTAGCAATTCCTTCTTGCAACCCCAACCCTCCCAATGGCCAGTCTTCTTTCAACACCAACCCTCCCAATGGCCAATGCATCATCCTCATGGCATAGATCCTTATTCTTCATCCACTCTGACTTGATCCGATGCTTAGCCACTGAATCGTGCCATCCTCTTCCATCCACCACGCCTAGGTCACCCCACCTTCCTTCTCTTCCATTGATGCGCTACTCCATGCCACGCCTTCGCCTTCATGTCCACGAGCAACACCCTCACCGATTCTTCGTTTCAACTAAAAGCGCTCCTAAGGTCGACACCATAATTTGCATGTTAGAGACGTAGCAAGAAGTACTGAGAGGTGAATTGCGACGTTGGACCTATAGTTTTTGGACAAGTTGATTCGATCATGAGAGTAGTTTGAATCGGCTTGAGGGATTTTATATATTTGTCAGAACTCATTGGGTCCATCTCGAATTAATAGCCACGAGAGTAGGAATTAATTTGGATAGATATCGGATTGTATTGCTGAGAGGGGGCAATCTGTACATGCAGATAAATCCCCTTCAACATAGTAAATCCTTCTTAAGATACTTTTAATTAGAATAGTCATGAAACATAGTGTGGTGAACCCGAAATCTTGAATTTCCATTAAATCGATTACAACCTATTTGTGTTTTTACAATCTTGCAAACGAAATTAAAAACCCATTTCTGAATTGTCTAGTTAATAATCTTGAGTAGAGTTAGTACTTGGTCATTGGTCTCTGTGAGATCGATATTTTTATTACTTCGACGTTTCTATCCACTTGCGGATAGCATCAAGGATACCAAGGGTGAACCCTAATTTCATAAGAATTACAGCAAAATTATGGATATCCACGATGATGGAAGGTATATCCATGATGAGGATACCAAGGGTGAACCCTAATTTCAAAAGAATTAGGGCTAAATTGTCGGTAACCACGATGATGGACAGTATATCCACGATGAGGATACCAAGGGTGAACCCTAATTTCATAAGAATCAGGGCTAAATTGCCGGTATCCACGATGATGACACCTTGTCCACGATGGAGATACCAAGCTTAACAGTGTGTATCCATGATAGTTTCATTTTGAATCCCATTAATTACAAATAGTTATACATGATAATTTGAATTTGTATCCACAATAATTTGAATTTGTATCCATGGTAATTTAAATTTGTATCCACGATAATTTGAAATGACTTTACTTACTAAGAAATTTGCAGAGGATATTATGAACTGAGCCTCATTGCATGAGTGTCCTTGTCCTTCTCAACTTAATGCTATTTACTTGCGTAGGACCTCGTCGGAGCAGAAAATGCAGCAACCTTTAACAACTAATATTCTGTTGGTGTATATGCCCTGCAGACCAATGTATGGACATGGTCAGGCATTGTTTGAATGTACTTTGATAGAACTATTATTCTTTATATAGGCATGGTCGTTATTATGCAGACTTCCCTACCTGCGTTGATGTATTGAGTTGCATATATAATGTCCCAGGAGTTTGGATTGGATCCATTCTCATAAGCTATCCCCAGACGAGGTACCATAGCAGATATGGGACAGCTTTGGTACATATAAGACTAGTGTATGGGCTGGTTAGGTGTGGGGCACAGTAACGCAGACATACAAGTGCATTGGATGCACTAGAGTGATCCACCGTGAGGATTGACTTGTCTAGTCAACAAGTCAATCTCACATGCAAGAGGTTTGCATTGATCCTTAGACTTGAAGTATTCATGTCTAGATTTGATGATAGATATGCTTTGATGCAGTCTTACATCTCTCCGTAATTGGGGGACCAAAACAACTGTCATTGGGCATGTCATAAGTCACGTAGAGACATGAATGACCAATAGTAGGATTTGCCCCTTCCTTCAGAGGAAGCATGATATCCACTTTGGGGCACCCCACCTTATTGGTGCATGACAGGAATGTGTGGCCACACTAGTTGAGTCATGACCAATGCATTGGATTGATAAACTTGAGACTAATCCAATAACAGGATATTAGTTTAGGCAAAGGGATCTATAATGCAATGGGAATCCTCGTTGCTTGTTAGGAGTTGTTGCCATAATGACTTAAGTCCTATGACATGGGTAGTAGTGATGTGTTGCTAGATACCCCTCACTACTTATGATGTTTACATCGTTGTCATCGTCATTAGGATCCTACGGGGTCACACGCAATAGACTCTTGACGTTGCTTTAATCAAAAGCCTTAGGATCAAGTTATTGGATAACTTGGATCCATTTGGAAGATTTCATCAGCGCCAATGGGCCTGATGAGTTGGAAGAAAGTTATTGGAGCCAAACTTCAATTTTGGCAGGTTGACCCGAAATTGACCTAGATTGGTCACATTTGGATTAGGGTTGCATTGGATTGGATCCAATGGTTTAATCAACCCATGCCATGAAGTTTGGGCTAGCTCATTATCCAATGAGGCCCAATAATAAGTTGTCATGAAGAGGGAATTGGCTTAAAAGGGTATAATGGGGAGAAACCCAACCCCATTGGCGCCTAGGGGCATAATGGGGTGTGGGTGGCATAAATTGCTTCCTTTGGAAGGAAGTGGCGCTTCCCCCTTCATCCTTTGATGGTATCTTGCCTCTATGGCAAGTGTTGGGGCTAATATTGCTTGATGGCTCTTTTGGAAAGAGCTTGGGCGCATATGGATAGTAAGGTAAGGTTTATGGTAAGATCTTGGAGACTTACCTTACCTCCAAACCCTAATTCCCCTCAAACCCTTGCTTAGCCGAATGACTCTTGCATGTTGCGCCTAGCCCTTCTCCTTGGATCGAAAGAATGCCTCTAAGGCATGTCTTGGGCTGATATGGCTATTGGGCAAATAAGGATAGGTTGAATGAGGTTTATGGCAAAGTCTGGGAGACTTTCGATACCGCAAACCCCTCTCATCCTAGCCGCCCACTTGGCATGATCTTGGCCCTCCCTAAACTGCCTCTTGGCTTATAAAAGGGACCCTAGCTGCCCCCTCTCACTGGTTCGAATGCTTGGAGGCATGAACATACATAGAGGTGCGAGAGCAAGGGTAAAGGGCGACAACATCAAGGTGGCGCAACCCTTCTTCCTACTAGTGGCCGCAAGTCTTCTCCTTCCTCTCCTCTTGGTGTGACTTGGAGAAGGACTTGGTGGCGCCACTTCCTCTTACTCTTCCTAAGGGCCGAAACTCTTCTTCTCCCTCTTCTCTTGGAGTGAAGAGGATAAGGAGTTGGCGGCATCTTCCTTGCACTTGGCACATGATCCTTGGAGGTGGCGCAAGAGAAGTGAAGGAACCCTAAGGCTTGATTCTCTTCCCGAGGCTAGCACCGAGCGTGGAAGGGAGCAACGTTGAGACGGTCGACGCGTGGATACTTGTAGAGGGAGAACACATGGGCGCCTTCAACATGGCTTTGACAACTAGACAAGCAAAAGAGGTACATCTCTAACACATCCTTGTGTCATCTCTCTCGCATGGATCCTTGGGACCGGAATATGTTTCGGGTGTAATGATTCTTCCGCTGCGTCCTGGGATTGCAAAATTTTAAATTACACCCGGTATTCCCTAACATATTCAACAACCAGGGAAATACGAAATGTGCGAAAATATTAAATAAAAAAAAATATCTCACCTGATTCGATGGGAAGGACGGAGCAGTTTAGGGTTACGGTTTGCTGGGCGAGATGACAGCGATAGCCTCCAACAGATAAGAATCAGGTTTTAGAGAAGCAGTAGAAAGAGGGAGAAGGAGAGATTCGAAGACAGATTCTGGCTTGGGTTAGGGTTCCGATGAGAACGAGGATTTCGCCCAGGATGGAGGGAGGTGCGATGGGTGATTTCTGGGAAGAATGCCCTGGTGGGTATCTAAGCACATGGGAGAAGGCAAAAGAAAGAGCTAGGGTTCAGGGTGGACGATGAGAGGTTGACGTCAGTGGGAAAATTTTTTTGCAGGTTCGATGAGGGGAGAGAGAGAGAGATCAAATCACGGTCGAGAGTCGCATGGGAGAGAGAGGGAGGGAGTGCACGCGGTTAATGCATTTCGAAAAGTAACCAAGATTAACATTAGCACTGAGTAACGGGGTGTTAACGGGAGCGGGGAGGCATTGAGATTCGTGCAATGTGAGCCGCTTTAAGATTTAGTTCTCGAATCCTATGGGGCGCTGCTCAGGATTCTTGGGCAGCCCCCTTGCTTAGGAATTTTTTTTCCCAAATCTGCTAGCTCATGGAGTCCTCGGCGACAACAAATCCTTGAAAATTTTCCTACTTCGTTTTTATACAAAAATTATTTTTTTTAAAAAAAAAAAGTTTATATATTCGTAATCTACACATTGTAAGCTTTTCAATGGTACCAATATTATCATAGAAAAATCTACGCACGATGAGAAATTAACAAAAATATTATTAACAAAAACATTATGATAGAAAAAACTACCCAAATTAACAAAAACATTATAGTAGAAAAAATTATATATTCGTAATCTACACACTCTAAGATTTTCATTTATGTCTCTTCTGAGCATCCAGTGGCTTCTTCCTTGTTTCTATGGCAACAGTCTTCTCCTTCACCATATTCGGCGATGAGATTGATGTCTCGTATTTCTATAGTCTTTTTGACCTATATTTACTAGTAAATCGAGACCTATTTTCATGCTTTTACAACTCTTTCCAGCTTATTTCATTGACTTTCTTCAGAAGCTTCACTACTTGTCATGTTTTGTTGAATACAGGATAATTCACTCACTTTTAGAGCTACATGGAAGTATATTTGCATCTCCGAGTGAATCAGGAATCTTGACAAGAAGTTTGGCTTCGAACGGGATTAATTTTAAGAATTACGACTGAGGCCATAATCTACATCATGACCGTAATCCTCTGATTGGCTACATGATGGACCCGTTTTGATGCAAGCATAGTCATATTTCAAAGACGTGCCCATGATTTCCTCGACGATAACCTTTCAGATGAAGACGACTTTCACAAAGAGATTACGGGCACGGCCATAATTCAGCATAGTCATAATCTTCCGATCAGCAATTTTTGACGATATGACTATGGCCACAAATCAAGCCAAAGCCTTACTACTCGCCTGCAAATTTCAACACGAATCGGACTTCTACACCGAAATTATGGGCATGGCCATAATCTACCTCACGGCCATAATCTACCCCACGGCTAAAATCTCGCAGCCTCCGTAAGAATTCATCCGGCGCAAGAGTTTATCCGTAGCCGCCAAAATTTATTACCGTCTGTCATGGATTAAATGAGCATTAATCGTCTGAAGGTTACAAGAATTAAAGAGGTTGCAGTTAATGCATTTCCGTTACAGTCATAAATGCGGAATTTATTTGGATCATTTATTAGCCATCAAGAGTCATAATGGAAATTAAGTTAAGAATTTAAAGAGTCATGCAATTAATAGATGGGAATTTAATGCAGAATTTGAAGAGACGCCTTTAGGTCTATATAAGAGAGCTGGGTTCTCTTCAAAAGGGGAGACGAGTCTTAGTGAAAAGTCGAAGCTTTGGTCGAAAGTAGAGAAGGGAGGAAGAGATCCTTGTGCACCCACTCTAGAAGATCTGAAGAAGAAGGATTGCTACCCTTCCTTGAAGAGTTTGCCATCCCCTACCTTCTATCATCATTTTGGTTTCTTCTTTCCATAGAGATTAGTACTCGAACGACGCTATGATAGCGTAATTTCTTTATCGGAACTAAGGGTGTAGTCTCGTTGTTTGTATCTTTCGTTCGAACTCATTATTTCATAGCAAATAGAAATTTTATCTTGTGTTTATTCATTCTATGTTGTTTTACTGCTAGTGTTGCATTGGCCACGTAATTACTTTTCTTAGGCGCCGCAAGAAGGACCGAAAGGTGAATTGTGGCGCTAGATCTGCTAGTTCGGACATACTCTGAGCCGTCAAGAAATGGGGCGGGATTTGTATGAGGAATTTTATAGTATCTCTGAACTCAATGGATCAATCTAGGTACGGTGAGCCACGAAAGTAGGACGCCAATCTAGATAGATACCGGATTACGCCATCGAAAGAGGGTAATCTGTACCTTTTGATACTTCCTTGAGCACTTTTAAAATTGCCTTGCTATGATTTTAACTCGTTAGAATTTAAGATCCATCAATGAGATGAACCCGATGTTCCGATATCTCTAACTCTGTTTTCTCCCCAAAAGCATTCTCTTGCCAGACTTCATTTATTTTAAGTTGTATTGCTTTACTTTTCATAATTCTGAACCACTTAATCGATCGTCTAGCTATTAATTTATAATATCTCGGTACTTGATCATTGTCCCTATGGGATCGACATCTGAAGTACTACTATGACAAAACCGTCACGCTTGCGGTTAGTTGTGCGTTAGTACGACACACATCAAGTTTTGGTGCCGTTGCTGGGGACAGCCAATCAATATCAAAGTGATTTAGCAATTGGTAGACTAGACATTTTGTTTCTTTTGCTATTGTTTCTTTGTTTTTGTTTGTTTGTTTGCGTTTCTTAGTTTTGTTTGTTCTTGTTTTGTTTCTTTGCTATTGTGATTTAGTTTTTCTCTGTATCTTTGTTATCTGTGCTTAACTGTTATATGCGTAGAGGTTTACGATCAGGTGGACTTGAAGATCTGTACGAACTTGATCAAGAAATTGAAAGAACGTTCCATCGCAGAAGACGATTAAAGGAATTGAGTGTTAGAGAAGCATCAAGGATTACTGAACCTATTCCTATCGATCTATCGATGGCGAATGACAATAGAACTCTGAAGGATTTTGCTGCTCCAAATGAGCAGGGTCTTCACTCAAGTATTTCTCGACCTCCAGTAGAGGCTAATAACTTTGAGATAAAGCCCTCTCTCTTATCGATGGTTCAACAGAACCAATTCGGAGGTCTACCTTCTGAAGATCCGAACATGCACCTATCAATTTTCCTGGAGTTCTGCGACACGATGAAGATGAACGGAGTTTCTACCGACGCGCTACGATTGCGACTCTTCCCATTCTCTCTATGGGACAGAGCTCGAAACTGGCTATATTCTCTCCAACCTGAATTGCTTACAACTTGGGAGCAACTTTCTCAAGCATTTCTTTCGAAGTACTTTCCCCCAAGCAAAACCGTCCAACTGCGAAACCAGATCGCCGGTTTCACCCAAAAAGATGGGGAATCTTTATATGAATCTTGGGAGCGATTCAAGGAGCTTCAACGTCTATGCCCACACCACGGCTTGGAAAAATGGGTAATCGTTCATATATTTTACCACGGTCTTAACTCTGGTGGAGCAATCATGAACAAAAATATTGATGATGCAATGAATCTACTAGAGGACATGGCACTAAATCACAACCAATGGGCTGGAGACCAACGAGGTACATCATCTAGGGCCGTCGCGCCAAGTAAGTATGAATTAGATACCTTGAGTTCTTTAGCTGCTAAAGTTGATTTATTATCTCGTAAATTGGATTCATTGAATGTCAATTCTATTGATTCAAGTTCTAATCCTTCTGTATGTGAGATATGTGGAATTATGGGGCATAGCCATGCTAACTGCCACTTAGTTGTTTCCCAACCCTTTAAACCACACCGAGAATATGTTAATGATATAGGGAACCAAAATCCTAGACCTCAATTTGATCCCTACTCCACTATATACAATCCTGGTTGGAGAAACCATCCTAACTTTTCTTACAGGAATAACCCCAACCCTGCTCCACAATCAAACTACAGACCACCACCTGGTTTTCAACCTTAACCATACACACTACCACCTCAAAGGACCTCACTTGAAGCTATCATGGAAATTTTTATCTCTTCTCAGACCAAAACTAATGAAAGTGTTAATGATAAGATGCATCATATGTCATCTAGACTCGACTCCATTGAAGCCCACAACAAACAGGTAGATATACAATTGGCAAACCTAGCCACCAGTCTAGCAAGACCCTCAGGTAGGTTACCTTCCCAACCTGAACAGAACCCATGAGAGAATTGCAGTGCAATTACTACTCATAGTGGTAAGCAATTTGAAGAACCGAGAGTACCTGATTCTAACCTGAGTCCCGATGCATCTACCAGTAATGCACCCGAACCCGAGAGACCAACTGAGGAAAAAGATGATCATGAGACTAAACCAGCTTATGTTCCACCACCGCCTTACAACCCACCAATTCCATTCCCTCAAAGACTAGCTAGGGCGAAGCTGGATAAACAATTCAAAAAATTTTTGAAAATTTTGAAAAAGTTGTATATTAACATCCCCTTTATTGAAGCTTTAACGCAGATGCCCACGTATGCAACATTTTTAAAGGACATTCTTCCAAACCGACGGAAACTAGAGGAACTAGGCACAGTGGCGCTAACTGAAGAGTGTAGCGTCATAATTCAAAACAAGCTTTGAGAGAAATTGAAAGATCCGGGCAGCTTTTCCATACCATGAAAAATAGGGTATTTATCTTTTGATAATGCACTTTGTGACCTAGGCACCAGTGTCAGTTTAATGCCTTTTTCTATTTGCAGGAGACTGGACATTGGCGATCTCAAACCAACACCGATCTCATTACAACTTGCTGACCGCTCAGTACGCAAGCCAGTAGGAATTCTAGAAGATGTTCCGATTAAGGTCGGTAACTTCTTCATTCCAATCGACTTTGTCGTGCTTGAGATGGAGGAGGACATGAAACTACTGATAATTATGGGAAGACCATTCCTTGCGACTACTGGAGCGGTTATTGATGTGAAAAATGGAAAACTAGCCTTGAACATTGGTGAGGAGGCTATTGAATTTGATTTAACACGAAGCATGAAACACTCTTCTAATGCAAATTCATGTTATAGCTTGGATGTTATCGACGAGGCTATTAAAGATGAAAATCCCATGGCTGATGGGATGAACATGGACCCACTAGAGGTCTGTCGCTTGGAAAGTCCAAATGCTGAAGAGAATAAAGAAGACCAAGCTTATGAGAAACTGATGGACTCGGCTACATTCCTTGGTGTTGACACCTGCATTGCGAACTCTGAATAACACTGCGGTCGAGCTAATGACCCTAAACAAGCGCTTCTTGGGAGGTAACCCAAGTGTTTCATTTTGTCTTTTATTTGATGTTTTATTTAGTTAAATGCTTGTCTTATCTGATGATTGCTATCCTTTTCAGGACTGATTGCAAGTTAGTTGAACGACAAGGATGATCCTCATGAGGAAAGTGCTAAGATGAGCACCGACGATGACTCTGATTGATCCTGTGAGTATCACCACTCATATCTCCAAATTTTGTGTTCTTTACATGTTATGCATAGGGACTATGCATAATCTAAGTCTGGGAGATTGTGGATTCTTCTTCAAAACTTATTTTGATGACACTTTTTAATTTCTTATTCTGATGTTTGTTACACCCCTGGTTCCGATATTGGACTACACTATCTGATGTTTATTCTAATCTGATGATGGAGGGATAAGTGGTGATATTATTTTTAATGGAACTCATGATAGCTTAATAATTTATTGAATCTCTGGGATATTATCATTATGTTCTGAATCTTAGTACATAGTTAGGTAATTCATTTAATTATCTGTTGATGGAAAAAAGGTTGTGGAGTGATAGATCCAATTTTTTATCAAGGATTTTGCTTTCTAAGCATGCTTATTATCTTTTTGATGAAGTATATAACTCTATCGGCTTGATTCTCTTTGCTACTTGTTGGAAATAATCAATGCACCTGTCTATGGTTATAATCTCCTCAAAATTTAAAAAAACAAAATAATAATAATAAGACTCATCTACTTGGCACTATGTAAAATTGGCAGTGGTACCTAAGACATGAGTTGAAGTCAAAACAAGAAAAAAAAAATTTGAGGGGATGAAAATACATATAAGAGTGCATTGGTGTTTTTCCAACTCATATCTTTGGTTGAATCAAGTCTGAACAGAGTGTATTCTCCAAATAGAGGATTATTGCAGCTCATGAATGTAAGCCTCATCTGATTTTGTGTTTTGATCTTCACATCTTTATTCCTGACGATAGATGATTACCTTGAACTCCCTGACTTGCTGAGGCTTGCTCATAATGATATCTTCGTAGGACAATATTTTATAAGCTTGGCATGATTTCATCTTTATCTAATTACCACTTTTACCTACTCTTCTTTGCTTGAGGACAAGCAATGGCCTAAGTCTGGGAGATTTTGATGTCTCGTATTTCTATAGTCTTTTTGACCTATATTTACTAGTAAATCGAGACTTATTTTCATGCTTTTACAACTCTTTCCAGCTTATTTCATTGACTTTCTTCAGAAGCTTCACTACTTGTCATATTTTGTTGAATACAGGATAATTCACTCACTTTTAGAGCTACATGGAAGTATATTTGCATCTCCAAGTGAATTAGGAATCTTGACAAGAAGTTTGGCTTCGAACGGGATTAATTTCGGAATTACGGTTGAGGCCATAATCTACATCATGACCGTAATGCTCTAATTGGCTACATGATGGACCCGTTTTGATGCAAGTATAGTAATATTTCAAAAGACGTGCCCATGATTTCCTCGACGATAACCTTTCGGATGAAGACGACTTTCACAAAGAGATTACGAGCACGGCCATAATTCAGCATAGTCATAATCTTCCGATCAGCAATTTTTGACAATACGACTATGGCCTCAAATCAAGCCGAAGCCTTACTGCTCGCCTGCAAATTTTGACATGAATCGGACTTCTACACTGAAATTATGGGCATGGCCATAATCTACCTCACGGCTATAATCTACCCCATGGCTAAAATCTCGCAGCCTCCGCAAGAATTCATCCGGCGCAAGAGTTTATTTGCAGCCACCAGAATTTATTACCGGCCGTCATAGATTAAATGAGCATTAATCGTCTGAAGGTTACAAGAATTAAAGAGGCTGCAGTTAATGCATTTCCATTACAGTCATAAATGCGGAATTTATTTGGATCATTTATTAGCCATCAAGAGTCATAATGGAAATTAAGTTAAGAATTTGAAGAGTCATGCAATTAATGGATGAGAATTTAATGCAGAATTTGAAGAGACGCCTTTAGGTGTATATAAGAGAGCTGGGTTCTCTTCAAAAGGGGAGACGAGTCTTAGTGAGAAGTCAAAGCTTTGGTCGAAAGCAGAGAAGGGAGGAAGAGATCCTTGTGAGCCCACTCTAGAAGATCTGAAGAAGAAGGATTGATACCCTTCCTTGAAGAGTTTGCCATCCCCTACCTTCTATCATCATTTTGGTTTCTTCTTTCCATAGAGATTTGTACTCGAACGACGCTATGATAGCATAATTTCTTTATCGGAACTAAGGGTGTAGTCTCATTGTTTGTATCTTTTATTCGAACTCATTATTTCATAGCACATACAAATTTTATCTTGTGTTTATTCGTTCTATGTTGTTTTACTGCTAGTGTTGCATTGGCCACGCAATTACTTTTCTTAGCCGCCGCAAGAAAGACTGAAAGGTGAATTATGGCGCTAGATCTGCTAGTTCAGACATACTCTGAGCCATCAAGAAATGGGGCAGGATTTGTATGAGGAATTTTATAGTATCTCTGAACTCAATGGATCAATTTAGGTACAGTGAGCCACAAAAGTAGGACGCCGATCTAGATTGATACCGGATTACGCCGTCGAAAGAGGGTAATCTATACCTTTTGATACTTCCTTGAGCACTTTTAAAATTGTCTTGCTATGATTTTAACTCGTTTGAATTTAAGATTTATCAACGAGATGAGACATGGGGGTGTTTAGTAAATTATGGCTGTAATTTTCATTATGGAGCAAATTATGGCTGTAATTTTCATTACAGCCGTAGTGTGTTTAGTAAATTCTCTTTTCTCTTCAATTTTTGACCCTTTGAAACTATGGATTGTTGTAATTCTTTTACCACGCTAGCTTAGACAATTTATGAGACATGGGGGTGTAATCCCTTTAATTTCTAATGACTAGATAATTTTTATTTCGTCAGAATAATTTTGTGTTGATAATTCTACTCATGTGACGATTGCCTTTAATTCATAGTTTTATATTATCGTCATGTTTTAGAGTTTTTACGATATGGACTGAAAGGTGACTTGTGAAAACTTGGAACAATAAAATTGAATGTTAGAAACTCACCATAAGAAATTAGGTTTGTTCTTATTTCTCGATTTTAGACGTATTATTGCCATGTTGATAATCTAAATCTAGGATTGAGTTACTGTGATAAACGTGAAGATACTGCAAGAAATTGTGCATTGGATCGTTGGAAAACCATAAGTAGAACCTATGTTGAGATTCAGATGCACGAAAGTGATCCTTGAGTTTCCACTTGAGATAATTAACTTAGAATTCGGATGCACGAAAGTGATTCTTGAGTTCTTTGTTGATGGTTTACTTATTTTCAGCATTGAATAAATTCTACATGAAAGTGAGGATCGATTCTTTGTATGATTGTTTGCATGAAAGTGAGACGATTCCTTTATGAAGTAAATTATATCTTTATCATAATAAAATTAGACTGACGACCTCTTATTTAAACATAGTCATTGGAATTAAGGTGTATGAATCCCTAGTCCTAGTTTCTCTCTCTGACATATTTAGTGTATTTACTGGTCATTGCTTTGCTACTATTCAATTGCCTAGCTAATAAGAAATCAATTATTTGGTACTTGACAAACAAGGTCACTGTGGTTCGATATCTTTTTTAATTACTTCGAGTATCCGTGCACTTGCGGACACAACAAGTTTTTGGCGTCGTTGCCGAGGACCTTGGTTTCTATCAATATTAAAGATATTGAAAGTATTGCTAGACTAGGTTTTATTTATTGTTTATTTTCTATTTTTCTATTTTATTGAAATAATTTGATCTATCTACTTTTGCATGCGCAGGAATCTTAGATTAGGACCTCTAGTTCCTTTTGATCCTGAGATTAATAAAACTCTTAGATTGCATAGGAAGCTTAGATTTGAAGAAAGTCAAGCAGAAGAAGTGAACATGGCAGACAGAAGATCACTTAGGGACTATGCAGCCCCTAATCCACAGGAGATTCACTCTAGCATTGCTAGACCGGTCATAGAGGCTAACAACTTTGAAATCAAGCCTGCCTTCTTGTCTGTGATTCAACAAAACTAGTTTGGAAGATCTCCACTTGAAGATCCTAACCAACACCTTGCTTTGTTTCTTGAATTATGTGATACTATCAAGATAAATGGTGTTTCTAACGATGCATTAAAACTAAAATTGTTTCCTTTTTCTCTTAGGGATCTAGCACGCTCTTGCTTCAAGCTCAACCTACCGGTACCTTCACCACATGGGAACAATTATCCAATTCATTCTTGATGAAATACTTTCCACCAAGCAAGACCATCCAATTGAGAAACCAGATCACAAGTTTTGCACAGAGAGATGGTTAATCTTTTAGCAAGGCATGGGAGCGTTTCAACGATTTACAACGGAAGTGTCCTCACCATGGCCTTGAAAATTGGGTTTTAATTCATACTTTTTATAATGGTTTGCTATATAATACCAGACTAACTGTTGATGCTGCTGCAGGAGGAGCTCTCATGAGCAGGACTATTGAAGATGCCTTCAAGTTGCTTGAGGAGATGGCTTTAAATCACAATCAGTGGACTTCTGAGAGAGGGGTGCTGTATCAACCTTCTCAAGGTAAGAATGAAAGTGATGGTTAGCGCATCTTGGTAGAAAAGGTAGATTCTTTGTGCAACAGATTTGATTCTTTTAAAATGCAAACTGTTGTAGTGTCTTCATCTGTTGTTTGTGATATTTGTGGAAATAATGGTGTTTGTTATGTGAAAAATTTTAACCCCGTATTTTTACTTGTATGAGTGTGGGGTGTGATTCTGAGGGATGTTACAGATGGTATCAGAGGATATTACTAGCAATTAGAAACTCCGGGGAAGGAAAACTCTGTTTGTGTATTGCTAGAAACCAAGATAGGATCTGATCCGTGATTGAATATTGGTTGTTATTCCACCGTGTTATGTGATGCAGGTAAAAACAAAATGGTGCGACCAAGATCTAGCAGTAGCAACAGTGATCAACAGTCTGATCTGAGGCAGGCCATGGAGGCTATGACTGCTATGATGCAACAACAGAACGCATTCATCCAGCAGCAAACTCAGATGATGCAGCAGCAGCAGGCGCAGCACATGGAGGTTCAGCAACAGTTATTGCAGCGGCTGTCGCAGACACAGTCTCAGTCACAGTCACAACCGGCTGCACACTGTATGGGTGGCGCTGGTTCTCCTCTGGGTGATGGCGCACATCAACGATATGCTCGGTTGGTTCGAGAGTTTCAGCACCTGAACCCAACTGCATTTTATGGTAGTCCGGGGCCCAGAGCGGCTGAGGATTGGCTTTTGACACTGGAAAAGATTTTCCAGGTTTTGCGCTGTGATGATGCAGACAAGCTATGTTTGTCTGTCTTCATGTTGCGTGGAGATGCCGAAGACTGGTGGAAGGGAGTCGTCAGACTGGCGGCAACTGAATCCGGAGTTGTTGATTGGCAGTACTTCATGATGAAGTTCAATGCCAAGTTTTTCCCCTCTAGCTTATCTGAGGAGCGCGAGGTGGAGTTTATTCATCTTGAGCAGGGTGACCTGACGGTGGATCAGTATGAGGCCACATTCGCTCGGTTGTCGGGGTATGCTCCTCACTTAGTCAACACCGAGGAAAGAAGAGCCAAGAAGTTTCAGCGGGGTTTGAGGAAAGACATCAGGACAAGGGTAGCTATGCTACACTTGGAGTCTTATGCTGAAGTGGTAGACAGGGCTCGCACTGCTGAGAGGTGCATTGCTGAGATGGCTGTTGATACTATTCCAGTCACTGCATCCGCCCCTACTTCTGTGACTTACGCACCCACTCTGGGTGGTAAGGATAAGAAGAATTTCAAGAATAAGAAGAAAGACAATAAGGGCAGATACAAACCTTATCAGAAGCCAGCCAGCACAGTTCCTCAAAATGGCAAGAAGTGTTCCCACTGTGGGAGCACTAAACATCAGGATAATGAGTGCTACAGGAAGACTGGCGCTTGCTTCAGATGTGGTAAGGTGGGGCATATGATTAAGGACTGTCCTATGCCGGATGCTAGAGGACAGGGTGAGAAGCATACGGTGCAGACTCGCGTGTATGCCATCGCGGAGAGGGATGCTTCGGCTTCGAAGTCCGTGGTAGAAGGTACACTTTATGTGTTTAGTTATTTGGCACGCATTCTTTTTGATCCTGGTGCCAATTTATCCTTTGTGTCTGCATGTTTTGCACTATGTCTGCCTGTGTTGCCTAGGATACTTGATTTCTGTATTTCTGTTCATACACCTATGGGTGAGGCCATATCTACAGATATAGCATATCCTGACTGTTTGATTAAGGTTGAAGGATATGATTTACCTATTGATTTGATTAGTCTTCCTATGAAAGACTATGACATCATTCTGGGCATGGATTGGCTGTCTGCCTATCATGCTACTTTAGATTGTTTTGAAAAGTTAATTACTCTGCATCTAAGTGATGGACAGCAACTGGTTATCCAAGGCCGGATTTCAGAACAGGAGCCTTTGGTGATATCTCATCTGCAGGCCAGGAAGCTTTTAGCCCAGGGCTGCAAGGGGTATCTGGCGCATGTCAAGGTGCAGACTGAGTATGATTTGGATCTGGCTAAAATTCCTGTGGTAAGAGAGTTTGCTGACGTCTTCTCTGATGATTTATCTGGGTTACCACCCAGCAGAGAAGTTGAGTTTGGTATCGAGTTGTTGCCAGGCACGACACCGATATCTAAAGCTCCTTACAGGATGGCAACTTCAGAACTGACGGAGCTGAAGAAGCAACTGGAAGAACTATTAGAGAAGGGGTATATTCGACCCAGTGTTTCTCCATGGGGAGCACCTGTGTTATTTGTGAAGAAGAAGGATGGTACTTTGCGCATGTGCATCGATTACCGTCAACTCAATCAAGTGACTGTTAGGAATAAGTACCCATTACCCCGTATTGATGATCTCTTTGATCAGTTGCAGGGTGCTACGGTATTCTCTAAAATTGACCTGAGGTCTGGCTATCATCAGCTGAGAGTTCAGGAGGTGGATGTACCTAAAACTGCATTCAGGACCAGGTATGGGCACTATGAGTTTCTTGTTATGCCCTTTGGATTGACAAATGCCCCTGCGGTGTTTATGGATCTGATGAACAGGGTATTTCATGAGCTCCTGGACAAATGTGTGGTCGTCTTCATTGATGATATTCTGATCTACTCCAAGAATGCGCAAGATCACTCTCAGGATTTGCGCAAGGTGCTGGAGATTCTGCGGCTGAAGCAGCTGTATGCTAAGGCCAGCAAATGTGAGTTCTGGCTATATCAGATTGGCTTTCTGGGGCACATTATTTCTGGCCAGGGTGTGTCTGTGGATCTAGTGAAGGTGGAGGCCATTCTTCACTGGGGAAGACCAACTACAGCGACTGAGGTCAGAAGTTTTCTGGGCTTAGCTGGATACTACCGCCGCTTTGTGGAGGGTTTTTCCAAGCTGGCTGGTCCTCTGACTAAGCTAACTAGAAAGAATTTGAAGTTTGAGTGGTCTGATGATTGTGAGTTTAGTTTTCAAGAACTGAAAAGGAGACTGACCAGTGCTCCTATCCTCATCATTCCCTGTGATGGAGAGAAGTTCACTGTGTACACTGATGCCTCTGGTAAGGGTCTGGGTGCTGTACTGATGCAGCAAGGAAAGGTAGTTGCTTATGCTTCAAGGCAACTCAAAGACTATGAGGTAAACTACCCCACTCATGATCTGGAGTTGGCAGCTGTAGTTTTTGCCTTGAAGATCTGGAGGCACTATCTGTTTGGACAGACATTTGAATTGTTTACAGATCACCAGAGCTTGAAGTATATCTTCACTCAGAAAGAGCTGAATATGAGACAGAGGCGATGGCTTGAATTGATAAAGGATTATGACTTCACCATCCAATATCAGTCTGGTAAAGCCAATGTGGTGGCTGATGCTCTTAGTCGGTATCCTGTGACTCAGATAGCTGCACTGCGAGTCTAGGAGTGGTGACTATTGCAGGAGTTCAGTGACATGCATCTGAGTGTGACTCCGGGTGAGAGAGGCGGTCTTCTAGCTTCTCTCAGGGTTCAGTCAGAGTTACTGCAGAGACTGAGATCAGGGCAGCAGTCAGATCCGGATATTTTACGGTGGAAAGAGAGGTCTGAGCAAGACTGGGTTGAGAATTTCAGTATGTCGGATGATGGTCTCCTCAGATTCCGTGGAAGGGTCTGTGTCCCTGAGGACCCTGAGTTGAGAAAAGAAATTCTTAAGGAAAGCCATTGCACTAAGTATACCGTTCATCCTGGTAGTACCAAGATGTATCAGGATCTGAAAAAGACTTTCTGGTGGCATGGTATGAAGAAGGATGTGCATTTGTTTGTGTCCAGATGTTTGACTTGCCAAACCGTGAAGGCTGAGCATCAGAGGCCGGGCGGTTTGATGCAGTCTCTCCCTATTCCTCATTGGAAGTGGGAGCATATCAGTATGGACTTTGTGTGTGGACTGCCCAATACCAGAAGGAATCATGATGCCGTATGGGTGATTGTGGACAGACTCACGAAGTCAGCTCACTTCTTACCGATCAAAATGACTTACAGTTTGGATCGGTTAGCAAAACTGTACATCGATGAGATTGTCAGATTGCATGGAGTTCCCTTGGACATTGTCTCTGACCGTGATCCTCGATTTCTGTCCAGGTTTTGGAAGAAATTACAGGAAGATTTGGGAACTAATCTGAGTTTCAGCACTGCATATCATCCTCAATCTGATGGTCAGACAGAGAGAACTATTCAGACACTTGAGGATCTTCTGAGATCTTATGTGGTTGACTGGTCTGTTGAGTGGGATCTGGACTTATCACTGATAGAGTTCACCTACAACAATAGCTTTCACTCTAGCATACAGATGGCTCCGTATGAGGCCCTATATGGGAGGAAATGCAGAACACCTATATGCTGGGAGGAAACTGGGGACAGAACAGTGCTAAGGTCGGATGCTGTTCAGGAAGCCACTGAGAAGATCAGAGAAATTCAGAGAAAGATGAAGATTGCTCAGGATAGACAGAAGAGTTATGCTGATGTGAGGCGGCGTCCTCTTGAGTTTTTGGTGGGAGAGCATGTTTTTCTAAAGGTCTCACCTATGAAAGGGGTGATGAGATTTGGGAAGAGGGGAAAATTGAGTCCCAGGTACATTGGTCCCTTTGATATCATTGAGAGGGTTGGACCTGTGGCATACCGACTTGCTCTGCCCCCATCACTGGAACACCTCCATAATGTGTTCCATGTATCTGCACTCAGAAAATATTGTTCTGATCCTTCTCATGTTCTAGAGTTGGAACCTCTTTAGCTTGAAGAGAATATGACTTTTGTGGTGAAACCTCTCAGAATTGAAGATAGAAAAGAGAAAGTGCTGAGAAATAAGGTTATTCCACTTGTGAAAGTCATCTGGGGAAATCAGTCTGTTGAAGAAGCCTCTTGGGAGGTTGAAGCAGATATGAGAAAGGAGCATCCTCACCTGTTCAGTGACGGGCTTGGTCAGCTTTAGAGGACTAAAGCTCTATAAGGGGGGGAGGATGTAACGCCCTCGATTTTTCTGAATTATGATTTAAGGTTAGAAATTCTGTTTCTGTATTTTTATCTGTTAAAATTTTGGGATTTTTGCCTAAGTGTAGGAATTTTTCCTACAGGGCAAAAATAATTATTTTGGTTGGGGATTTGAACCCTCAACCTTGATTCTTTGCTCCTGGAATTCCTTCCACCATGGTGGCGCATATCACTGATGTTATTGGAGTGGCGCGGGGTGGTTAAGCCCAGGTAAGCCTTAAAACCGATTTTTTCACTTAAGTTAACTGGGTTATTGGGTCTTGGATCCGTTTGGGGTGGGAGAAAAAGAGGAATTGCGTGAGGGCTCCTCTCCCTCACGACTTTTGTGTTTTCTTGCCCTAGCCGCCTTTGGTTGTCGCCCCTCACTGTGCTTGGCGCCTCCTGAAATTTCTGACGCTGGTGGTGGCAGACTGGTGGTGGACGAATTTCCTGGTGATCCTCTGTCTTGGCGTTTTTCTCTGTGGACGATTTTTCTGGTGAGTAATTCGATCCTAAGGAGTCTAATCCGCTAAATTGTAAATTATCATTCAATTAAAATTCGTTATTTGCAATGATTATCTGTATGAACCTAATTTCAACGTCTCTTGTGTCTTCTATGCTTGATTTGGGTTTTGAATCTCATGATATTCGTTTCTATGGGGACGAATTCAAATATTTATAGGGTTTTAAAATCCTGTTCTGCTGAAATCTGCATTCTCTAATCTGACCTTTGTGTACTATAACCCCAATATCTCATGGCATATAGATCCAAATCGCACGAAATAAATTTTGTATGAAACTAGATACATTCGGCTTTTATTTGAATATGATATCGACCATATCCGAGCTGTATTCGTATTTCAATCTGTATTGCAATCTAGCTGTACAAAATCAGTTTTCTGGAAATCTGAATTTCGACCTTTATGTGTTCGAACCATCATATCTCCCTAGGTATAGCCCGAAATCTTGTCAAATCAGTTTTATTAGAAAGTAGACTCGAAGGGATTCATTTTGACTACCATGTCGCCTATTTTCTGTTAGTTATTGGATCTGAAATTTGTGTCGCAATTCTGATATACGAATCTGTTTTCTAGAATTCTGAAATCCCGACCTTTCTATGTTCGAACACCCATACCTCCCCAGTTATAACTCCAAATCCGACGGATTCAGTTCTATTGGAAAGTAGATTCAAATAGCTTCATTGTGAATATCATATTGCCTATTTTAGATTACTTACTTATGCATATGTGAAATTCGAAATTTACCTGTGCCGGACGAATATTCCTTTGTGAGAAAAATTTATCCTGTATGGTTTAATCTCTTAAATTGTGATCTGTAGTTCTTCTAAAATTATTTGCTTGATGAGAAATTATAGAGAAAACAAAATTTGAGGATTTAACTAAGAACTTAGGAATTTTCGAAAATCATGGTTCGGGCCAATTTTGGGGCTTTTGTCATTTTCCTTCACAAACGTGCAATTAAAATTATCTGTAGTGGGGGACTGAAATTATTTTCATGAAATTTGTATGTTCTGCAAGGATTCTGAAAATTTCGCCCCTTGCAGTGATTTTATGGCTCACGGTTTTTTTTGAAATTTTGGGGAAGAATAGTGCAATGAGTATCTATATATATATTTCCCTATAATTTCTAGGCTTGTTTAATTGTTTGTTACGCGAATAATTTCTGTTCTGTATATATGTTGTGAATTTTCTGAAACTTTGAATGTGTTATAACCTTGTGAGAACATAGAATGGTTTGACCTGAATTAAGGATAGTTGTATGAAATCTAAGGAATTCACTCATATATTACTTCTGGTTGATGGTAAAAATTATGAAGAGTGTTCAGCTTTGATTTTCTGCAAATTGTAATTTTGTTAAGGACTGGATATTGGGGTGTGTCATTTTCTGGTTTGTGAGACACTTTGGGCATGATGTGAGAATTGAGTAGTCGTTAGTCCTACTCCTCCGTTTCAGCATGACCTGTTCTGTAAAAATTATGCCCTAGTGTAGCACTCTTCCGTGTCCTTACCCTCCTTCTGTGGCGCTGTAATGGTGCTGATAGTCTACTACGACCCATGAGACAATAGTGAAGGGTAGATGTGAGCTGGTCTCACCTTCCGTTCTCCCTCCACTATTTCTGTTCTGTTCTGGGTATTGGAGGCCAGAGTGCCACGTCCTGACAAGACGGGGGCCACCCACTGATACCTCCTCTACTAGTATTGGAGGCCAGAGTGCCACGTCCTGACAAGACGGGGGCCACCCACTGATACCTCCTCTACCATTCTGTTTCTGATATGCATGCATGTCTCGTCCTCGGCAGAGGTGGGGTCAGACCTTCTGTGGTCTTCAGGCCTTCTGTGGCCTTTCTGTTTCCGATGTAGACTATCTGTTTGGATTCTGAAAATTCTGACTTTCTGTCTGTCAGTTCTGATTTCTGTAGTTCTGTTTCGATCTGTCGTATAGAGGTGTTGGGCGGTGTGATTAGTTGGAATGGGTTGGTATACTTATACCCTACTTCATGCTTGATGCCTATTGTTATAACTGTCTGTATTTGATTATGTTTTGTTTCTAATATGAGTGTGCATGTTAAGTGTCTTATCTGCAAGCATGATATTTTTGATGTGTACTATGGATCGCTTTTAGTGTCTTTTACTCACTGAGCTTTTTAGCTCACCCCCGTTGTTTAAATATTTTCAGGTGAGACGTCAGGACAGTGATTGCTACAGCTACTTAATTTGTTATAATGCTTGCTAATGTTTCATATAATTTCTAAGAGTTGTCTTCTAAAGATTTATCAGGCCTGCGTGCCTAACTTACTTATATGACACGTTTTATCTCCTGAGGGCTTATGCCTGTTTTCAGGATATTATATTATAGTTGTCTCGTTTTATTGTTGGATACGAGTTTTGGAGTCATGAAAATACAATTGTTCTTATTCTGAAATGTGTAACCGAGTTATTGTTGTATTTGGTATCTGAATAATCAGTTTCTGCAATATTTCTGAAATTTGTGTTCTCCACATATGTGTAGTGTGGACATCTGTTTTGTTCCAGGATATATGGGTCTGTGCAGCAGTAATTCAGTATACTTGCTGCCGGATTTTGTTTTCTTCTGGATTTCCGGATTTCTATTTCCTAGTAATCGATCCTACTCAGTTCTGTGCGGTTTTCAGTTCCGTAGTAATGTCCTTCGATGCCGCTTTCTTCTTATGTTTTAATGGAAGAGTAAAAAAAAATTTTAACCCCGTATTTTTACTTGTATGCGTGTGGGGTGTGATTCTGAGGGATGTTACAATATTTCTGAAGAGTGTAAGGTCATTACTAATCAGGGTAGAGAACAAGTTCATGCATTAGGGAATTTTAATCAAAGTAGAAACAATGATCCCTACTCTAGTACTTACAACTCGGGATGGAGGAATCACCCCAACTTATCTTGGAAAAATAATAACAATGTAGGTGGACAAACTGAAAATAGAGGATACCATCAAAGGCCAAACCAAAATCAAAATCAAAACCAAAATTCAAATGTTGAATCCATGTTAGAAAAGTTTATGGCTAATCAAAATTAATTCATACAAAATCAAAACAAAGAAAATGAAGATCTTAAGGGAATGGTTAGTCAACTTGCATCTCAAGTAGGATTTCTAGCAGCCCACAGTAAGATATTAGAAAATCAAATAGCACAACAGGCTAGCACTTCTTACAGACCCCCAGGAAAATTATCTGCTAAACCTGAATTAAACCCTAGGGAGCACTGTAATGTTATTATCACTAGAAGTGGGAGGCAATTAGAGGAATCTAAAAAAGAAATCTGAGGATAATGAAAAAGAGCCTAATGATGAACATAACCATGAATTAGACTTAGAGAAATCTTCTGTGCGTGAGCAATTCCAAACTAGTTTGTCACCTCACCAAGGTGATGAACCTAAAGGTGATGTGCCATGTCAGACAGATATTTCTAAACCTAATTCTCCTACACCTTATAGGCCACCTATACCCTTTCCTCAAAGGGTAGTGCAAGCAAAATTAGATAAACAATTTGAAAATTTTCTTGATGTTTTAAAGAAGCTTTACATTAACATTCCATTCACTGAAGTTTTATCTCAAATGTCTTCCTATGCCAAATTTTTGAAAGAGATCTTGTCTAATAAGAGGAAAATAGAAGACTATGGTACTGTGGTTTTAACTGAAGATTGTAGTGCAATTATCTAGAATAAACTGCCATCAAAATTAAAAGATCCATGTAGTTTCCCTATACCTTGTTCTATTGGAAGTATGGCTTTTGACCGAGTCTTATGTGATTTGGGTGCCAGTGTAAACCTAATGCCACTGTCTATTTGCAGGAAACTGGACATTGGAGAGCTTAAACAAACCTCAATATCTTTACAGCTTACTGATAGCTCAGTAAAGTATCCTGTTGGTATTTTAGAGAATGTTCCAATCAAAGTAGGTAAGTATTTTATTCCTACAGATTTTGTAGTCCTAGAGATTGAAGAAAGTCATAAAAATCCCATCATCCTTGGTAGACCCTTTCTAGCCACTGCAGGAGCACTTATAGATGTTAAGAAAGGAAAACTTACACTAAATATAGGAGAAAACATAATTGAGTTTGAATTGGCAGATTCACTGAATAAACTTTCATATTCAAGATCATGTTGTAGTGTTGATGTAGTAGATAATATTGTTAGTGATGTGCACAATTTATTTGATAAATCCTTTTATATTGAAACTAGCATTTTTTTCTAAGCATATGGATAAGGGATTTCAGGAGAAAACACATCCAATCTCTGAAAAAAGGAAGAAGAAGAGGCCGAGGAGAAAAAGAGGCTCAAAATTACTTGATCAAGGAAGAAAATTTCTAAGTAAAATAGGACACTGTTTTATGAATGAGCCTTACGTTGTCAAAAGTGATGCACAAACCAAAGAAAAATCAGAGTGGCAACTGAAGAAATCGAGATCAAATCCGAGTGCAGAACGATCAAACTAATAACTTGTAAATTAGCACTTCTTGGGAGGCAACCCAAGCACTCTTTCTTTAGTTCATTCCTTTTATTTTACTTTATTTTTATTTTTGTTTTTTAGAACTAATTTTTCTTCTCTTTTTGTAGGCAAAAACAAGTTTTGGCAAACATTATGGCACCACCGTAAGTAATTTACAGGCCATATTTTCTGTCCGTTTATGATCAGAAAAGTTTGTTGAAATTACGGTACTACCGTAAGTATTTTTACATGCCATAATTTTTGCGTTGAAAAAAAAATATTCTGCTTGATTTTACGGTACTACCGTAAGTAATTTCACTATACCATAATTTTGAACCATTTTCCACTCGAGAGTTTGCACGCTTATATAGTGGTACCGCAAATATTTTTACGATATCGTATTTTCGGTCGATTTTTGACCCGAGAGATTCCAGATTTTTACAGCACCGCCGTATTCATCTCACCGCCCGTGTTTTTTGAATCCGTCAAAATACGGCACTGCCGTAATGTTTTTCACGGCCGTAATTATGTTTTTGGCACGCGATATCTATGCCGTTTTTAGGGTTTCTACGACCGTATTTTTAGGTTTTCTCATGATTCACACTCGTTTTTGCACCGTTCTTCGACTCCGACCTTCTCCGACCGTCAGTGCTCGCCGGCGACCATTCCTAACCTGCTCCAGCCATCGATTGGGTAATCTCTTCATCGATTTCTCCGATTTGGGCGAGTTTACACGATTTTCGCTCCTTTCTTCGTTTGTTTTGTTTCTTGGTCGTTTTCAAAGAAATTTGCTTGCATTTGCTTCGTAAATGATAGGCGACCCTTCCTAGTTTAATTCTAGAGATTTTTGACTAATTTATGTTGCGATTTGGGCCTTAAATGAGAAGAACAAGTTTTTCTGCCTAGTTTTCCGCTGCACTGTTTTGACGAAAATATATGGGTTTAAGTTTTGATTTAGCTGATAGTTACTTCTAGAGTGATTACTAAGGAGAGATTTCTGGTTTTTAAGAAGTTTGAAAGGGAGATTTGTTTTTGAATTAGTGTTTGCTATATTGTGTTGAAATTCTAGCTTGCAGCTTGTTTGTTCATTTGAGATAGCACCTAAAGTTAAGCAAGTAGTTTCCAAGAGAAAAGGGAAAGCACCTGCTGAATCTTCAAGACCCCAGAATCCTTATGGTATTGTTTTTTGAGATGAGATACAAGAAACACGTTATAATCAACTTATTGAAAGAAGGATAGTGAATACCAAGTATGCTGACAGACGTACTTTGGAGGCCTTAGGATTATATGAGGATGTCTCCTGGATGTTTGAGCAGATCAGGGCTAAAAGGTTTTTCCAGATGACACCACATACATATTTGCCACTGGTTTTGGAGTTTTTGAATAGCTTGAGTATAGATTTGCAAGAATATTCAAATGGGTTTGTAGAAGGAGATGTTACCTTCCGCCTTGCTAATGTTGAGAGGAAGCTTACACTGAGAGAGATCAGATCTATTTTTCACTTGAGTTCAGGAGGTTATACTCAGATTCTAGTTGGCTTCATTGAAAATGTGTTTTGGAACCAGATTACTTCAGAGACACACTTCTCAGCTGTATCTGCCATAGCTTCAAGGATTATGAATCCTTGTGTTAAGTATGCACACAGGGTGCTTGCTCATACCGTGTTTGGGAGAGGAGATAGTGACGACATGGTCCGTCAATCTGAGCTTTACTTTCTATGGGGAATGTTGAATGCGTTTGTAGTGGATGTTGCTTTCTTTTTAATGAAGCACATAGATAAAGTGGCAAGAGCAAAGAAATGAGCTATAGTGATAGGAGGCCTGATTACTCCTATAGCCCTGCATCTGAATGTTGAACCATATGGGGTGGAAGTAGCAAAGGGAAACGCGAGGCTGGATCTAGAGTCTTGTGTTTCTATGAAGATGATAGTAAGAGAAGGGGATGTATTCTGCTTGGTCCTTGGACCAAATGCCCCTACCCTACCTCTGCCTAATGTAGAGAAGACCTTAGTGAAAGATAGAGCTAATTGGAAGTTGACACCGAGCGTTGCAGAGACAGCCTTTACACCACCTTTAAACACAGTACCACCACCACCCACCTAGGGTGAGAGAGGTGATCCATTCGATATGGAGTCACCTCAGCTAGCTGCAGCCTCTTCCCATAGAGCTCATACAGGATGGTCCAGTGCCTTCGATCCTGGTTTCCAGGCACTTTCTACTGAGGTGTACCGTCAGGGACACCAGATGGAGAGGATGCTTGACTCCATGGGGAGAATGTCTGATACCATGCAGCATATTCATCAGGATGTGGAACAGCTGAGCAACTACATGGAAGATATGAGAAATTTCCTTTATGATCACTTTGGTTATGAGGACAACCAGAGAGGAGGTGACTACGGTGGTGATCAGGGTGGATAGCCTTATGCTCCCATGGATACAGCAGCTCAGGACACCGAGGAGATCGGATCTAACGGGGATGAGTAGAGTTTTGTGAGTATCTTTTTCCTTACCAGTTTGTTTGTCATTTTTTATATCTACTGATGATTTATATGTTTATAGGAAAGGATGACCTTTCGAAACTTCTTGTGCCCGCCACTACTATAGATTTCATTATGATTCGATTTGGTTGTATAACATTGATAATTTGATATTGAGTTTCAATATGGTTGTATTATACTGTTGATATTTTGATTGGGTTGTGTGGTGAATTTAAATTGTTGATGATATTTCAATATGATTGTAAAATGATTGATATTGTGATATATATATATTGTTTCATGTTTGAGTATATGAACTTTGTGATTGGATGCTGATGCCTTGCATTTTGGTAGTATTTTCTGATATCATTTTATCTAAAAATAAGGTATATTCTGATGCTTTTATGTAATATTAAGGCTTATTTACTTGCATTGTTCGGAATCTTCACTTTTCCTTGTCTTTATGCAATATTAGGTAAAATCACTCATTTCTAGAGGTTATTTGAAGATTCTAAAGCCATAGAGTGATTTCTAGTGATGAGACAAGGCTACACAAAAAATTTGGGATCAATCATAGCTTTCTTTGAAAAATACGGCCAGGTGAACCCCACGGGGTTCACCGGTGCTTTCACCGGATGTCTGAAAGTCCACATAACACTTCACAGCTTGGTGAACCCGACGGGGTTCACCTGTGATTCTCTTAGAGGAAGTTTACGCAGAAACAATGCACTTCACTGGTAGGTGAACCCCACGGGGTTCATCGGTGATTTTTACTCAACAAAACTTCACAGCATACTTCACCGCCAGGTGAACCCGGCGGGGTTCACCCGTGATCATAACCCAGCAGCCCGACTTACACATGATCAAAACTGGGCTGACCGACCCCCACTCGGTTTTTCTTCGATTCCGAGCCCAATAAAAATTAGAAAAATATGAAAAAAAAATATGTTTTTGGAAAGCTAACAGAGAGGCGAATCTTTTGGGTATAAATCTTTTTCGTGCCATATTTGGGGAGCAATCGAGGAAAAGGCGAGTTAGGGCGAGTTGACCGACACCTATTCATAATTTTGGCGATTTTGAACCCGATTGATGTCCAAATTTGGCAAGAGAGGACTTTTTGAAAAAATAATTCGAAGGAGAACACAAGGAATATAAAAGCCCCAATTTTTATTGCCGAATCAGGGAGAAATTAGCCGTCGAACAGGCTAGGGGGGATGGAACACACGAACACTCCTTTCCGGGGCGATTTCGAGGGATTGGAGCGTTAGATCTTCGCGATTCTGGAGGATTTTGTTTGGTTCATCGTCTCCTCTCCCTCTAAAACGCTTTGTAGCAATTTTCCTAACATTTTAGAGAGATTCTTGCGAGTTTTCATGAATTTTGTAGCATAAACCCTTATTCGGGGCTCGGATGAAGCCATTGGACTTGATCTATTGTATGAACTAAACTTTCTTGATGTTTTGAGTCTTATCTGAGCATATTTAATTTAGTTGTACTTATTTCATAATATTACCTTGATCAAGTATTGTTGTGTGTTAGCCGACGCAATTCATACCGAGAGGAGGATCGTGGCAGTGGAACCCCTAGGTAAAACTTGTGAATCCATGACATGAGAGTGCTTGGTTTTCGCTCGAGGGCAACATAATTTTTCATAGAACTCATTGGGTTTATCTGTAACGATCCACCGCGAGAGTAGGAGACCGTTCCGGATAAGCACTAGGGTGAACCACCGAGAGAGGGCATCCTGTAACTTAGGGAAGATTCCTTATGTAAAATGATAAACTCATGCATCAACTAAATTCTAGTTCAGATAGATCAGTCAATGTGGTGAATTCTGTAGTCCTGATATCTCTCAATTAGACACCTTTCATGTTTCTGTCGTTGCTTTTCCTATTTTATTTATAATTGAGTTAGTTTACTTCATTCCCAAAAAACACAAAAGATTGGATTGCTTAGCTTCTAAAAATCAAAATAGTTGGTACTTGACCTAGCTCCCTATGGGATAGACAATCTTTTATATTACTTCGATAACACCGTGCGCTTGCGGTGCGTATCAGATGCATGCAAATTATTCTTTCTATGATCATGTGGTATGTTCTATTTTTAAGAATTTTTAATGATGAAATTGTCTCCTTGATGATGACTGAATTTACACTATGATTATGGATAGACCTATCATGTCGAATTTATTTCTTCAATACATATTTGCCTTGTGAATTTTTCATTGGTTGATGCATGAAATTTTGGGTAGATATGTTATTTGATGAATTTGATCCTAAATGTGAAATTACTTCTTTAAATAAAATGAGCATATGAGTATAATTATTGAATTGATATTGATTGATTAATCTAGTGATGTTTAGTCTACCTTACTATTTGTTGGGAAGGAAGAATCTATGATCCATAAAAAATAGTGAGACACACTCCCCTACTTGGCACTGTGCAAAATTGACAGTGGTACCTAAGAGATGGGTTGAAGTCTATATAAAAAAAGAAAGGAAGGAAAAATAATAATCATGACTCCTCTACTTGACACTATGTAAAATTGACAGTGGTACCGAAGACAAGAGTTGAAGTCTAAAATAAAAAGTATGTATCTATGTGGGTACATGCCATCTATGCAAAAATTTAAAAAAAAAAGAAGAAGAAAAGAAAAATTCTATGTGAAAAAAGATCTAAGAGACTTTATTCCTGTAAACAAAAGTATGATAGATTTGAATTGAAACTAGAATGAAATCTTGAGATTGAAATTCTATTTATTGTACAAGTTGCGAATTATTATTTGATTAAGTAGTAGATCTTGAGAATTGAATTCAAAGGATGATCGGTTTATTTAAAATTTTATGAAATAATTGGTGAGATTTTTCCTTGGTGATTGTATTTTAGAAATTTATTCTTCATGAGAAAGTCTTTTCATTTGATCAATTTTTGATTTTTGCTTGAGGACAGGCAAAGTTTGAGCCTTATGTATTTGTTGACACGAAAATTTATAGTATATTTTATATTATCTTACATGTCTTTTCGTGCCAAATTTATGCTCTTTTGCTTATTTTTATGCCTTATTTATCAAATATTGCGGAGTCTACACCATTTTTGGTTTTTGATGATTTTTAGGTAAAAAGGCACTATTTGTAGGTGTTTTCAAGCAAATTCAGATACATAGAAGAATCTCCATCATCAAGAAGAGATTACATATCAAATTTCACGAAGAACAGAGCCATAGACCAAATTACGGCAGGGCCGTAATAATAAATACGGCACCGTGGTTTCACCGGACTTACCGAACAAACCATGGCACTGCCGTATTTTCCGAGTACTTCCGTAATTTGGAGAGTTTTTCATCCAGGAAGTTTTGCAGATATTACGGCCCTACCATAACCATTTTCACGGGCCGTAATTTTGGGGTGATTTCACAGTTTTTATGGCACTGTCGTAACCTATATTATGGGTTATTTTCGATATATTTTTCACCTGAGAGATCGGCTGAAAATTACAGCACTGCCGTAACAGAAAACACGACCGTAATTCTATCCAGCCGCCCGATTTTCATGGTCAATTTTGAAGTCCAATTTTTGCGTGATCAATTTCGAACAATCCAGGCCATCAATTTCAAATCTGGAAGAAGGGTTTTGCTCGTTATAACAAGGAGAAGACGGCGACACAAAAGGCCCTAATTTTGATCCACTGTCGGGCGAGAAATCGAGTTTTCCACCGACGCCCTAGGTTTCACCGTCGAGAAGCGTACAGTGCATCTCCGGCCGTGAAATTTGAAGGGAAGCTACGCCTGGAGGAGGAGAACACACCCCAGAAGTTTGAGAGCGAAATGAGGTCGATTAGAGGAGAAATCAATGGAAGAAGGAGCGCCGACATTGTTCACGCGAGTTCTTGGAACAAATTATGGCTGTAATTTTCATTACAGTTGTGGTGTGTTTAGTAAATTCTCCTTTCTCTTCAATTTTTGACCCTTTGAAACTATGGATTGTTGTAATTCTTTTACCATGCTAGCTTAGACAATTTATGGGACATGGGGGTGTAATCCCCTTAATTTCTAATGACTAGATAATTTTTATTTCGTCAGAATGATTTTGTGTTGATAATTCTACTCATGTGACGATTGCCTTTAATTCTCTAGAGTTTTATATTATCATCATGTTTTAGAGTTTTTATGATATAGACTGAAAGGTGACTTGTGAAAACTTGGAACCCTAAAATTGAATGTTAGGAACTCACCGTAAGAAATTAGGTTTGTTCTTATTTCTCGATTTTAGAAGTATTATTGCCATATTGATAATCTAAATCTAGGATTGAGTTACTGTGATAACGTGAAGATACTGCAAGAAATTGAGTATAGGATCATTGGAGAACCATAAGTAGAACCTGTGTTGAGATTCGGATGCACGAAAGTAATCCTTGAGTTTCTACTTAAGATAATTGACTTAGAATTCAGATGCACGAAAGTGATCCTTGAGTTCTTTATTGATGGTTTACTTATTTTCAACATTGAATAAATCATGCATGAAAGTGAGGATCGGTTCTTTGTATGATTGTTTGCATGAAAGTGAGACGATTCCTTTATGAAGTAAATTATATCTTTATCATAATAAAATTAGACTGACGACCTCTTATTTAAACCTAGTCATTAGAATTAAGGTGGATGAATCCCTAGTCTTAGTTTCTCTCTCTGACATATTTAGTGTATTTACTGATCATTGCTTTACTACTATTCAATTGCCTAGCTAATAAGAAATCAATTATTTGGCACTTGACAAATGAGGTTTCTGTGGTTCGATATCTTTTTTTATTACTTCGAGTATTCGTGCACTTGCGGACACAGCATGTTATATCAAAGTATACCCCTTACCATATAGAGATACGAACTCCCATAAGTCGAAGGACAATGCACCTTTGTCACTATGAGTTTTGACTTAACGACACCAAGTCAAACCTTTACGGCGGTCAGTCCAGTATATCTACTTTAATATACCCATATACCTACGTCCAGCACCCCATGCTAACCAACGCATAACTAGTCTCACTTGCATCATAGTTGTCTCCTATCTATTATGTTACTCGACTAGGGACATAACAACGATACTAGATAAGATCTATCTCATAGGGACATTATTATGCAAAAAATGTATATTCAACTCAGATATACTAAATGTATAATAATGATAATGCGAGGATATGACATATACCAAATATATATGTAGCACATATATATTGGACCAACAATTGGTCCTAGGGCATATACACCAACAATGTCTCACAAAAAAATTTTCAGGGCAGGGTACCCTGCCCCAACAATCGCAGCACAGTATTCTCATCTGCTAAGCACGAATTTTAAAATGTCCCTATTATACGATAATATATGATTTATATGATAATGGTATTATACGATAACTCATTTGGATTATATGATATAAGCATTATATGAAAATATGTATATATTATACGATAATATTGTATAACATGTTTGTATTATGCTAACATATTCAACTAAAATATCATATAACACATATGCATTTTCGTATATTACTTATATCGTATAACACTAATAAATTATCATATAATATCGATATCATATAAATCTTATAATTTTATACAACAAATACATTTGGTACCTGCTGTGATCATGGGGACATAGTACTTTTATATCATATAACACTAATAAATTATCATATGATACCGGTATCATATAAATCTTATAATTTTGTACAACAAACACGTTTGGTACCGCTGCGACCATCGGGGCATAGTACTCTGCCCCTAAAAATTTTTCGTGACTCATCCTATACGTACAGGAAGAAGTCTTGATGGTGATCAAAAGGACATTGTACTATTGTAGAGGATTACAAAAATAATGTATGCATTTATAAAGCTACCTTTAATGAATGCTAGTAAAGAAAAAAAAATTGAATGCTAGTAGGACACTAGTTAGCTTGTGTTAATCAATAGTACAAACATCATGAGGGTAGTGTAGAGGAGTTAAAAGGAGGGGTTATTTCTACGGAATTGTGGAGAAAGAAATACTATCTTATTAGTTATCTCGCTTGATCTTCTCAAGCATCTAGTTATCCTAGGCTTTCTAGTCATGAAGACATATGATCACTTAGACTGTGTTTATTTGGATGAAATCCACATAAAAAAAAGAGAAAATACATTGAATCTATCTTTTATTCCTATTAGCACTATTCCTATTAGCACGAGTATAGATTAAACTATTTTTAACTAATCAAAAATAACAGAATTAAAACAAGAACAAAAGAACCTAGAGGCACGGAGAATCATGCTGACCTTAGGTGAATATTTGGGCTCTCGTGCGAGCTTAATCCAAACAGAACACCTAGGATACAATCAGTGTCCTTCTCCTGCGGGTTATGACCGTGGAGAAGTTGATCGACCACCTTTGAACTTTGAGCATCAAAAGAGGAAAGAAAACTGAGGGGATCTTGCAAATGTTACTAGCTATGCAATTTTTGTTGTTGTGTCTATACCCAAGGGTCACGCACCAATTTATAGGCTAAACCCTAGGGATGTCAATTATACCCTTTGGGTTCAGGTACCTGACCCGACCTGTTTAAGGCGGGTTCGAGTAACCGTTTATGTAAATGGGGTGAGTTTGGGATTAATATGTGTAACCCGTGTCGAGTTCGGGTTTACACTTTCTCGGGTACCCAAAACCCGAACTCGATTACATTTAATTAATTAATTTAGAATAAATAATAAAACTTACTCATATAGTCATATAAATTACAAAACCCTAAAATCTTATATTCCCCTTAGCCCTAAGCCGCCGCACATCTTCAACCCTTCGTCGGTTTGTCCCTTCGACCCTTCCCTTTCCTCCAAGTCCTACGAAGGGGATTCTCATCTCCTTCATCTCCAACCCTAGTCGCCACCTCGCCGGCCGCTTCAACCTCCTCTCCAAGCCTCCAACTCTACTCGCCGGCTTTCTCGCAAGTCACCAACCTCCGCCCCTCTCGCAAGCTCGTCCGTCAGGTTCGGGTACTCCCTACTCAGCACAGATTCCTTTTTACTCCAAAAATTGCGAACATTCAAATTTCAATGAGCTAAGAGTTATTTTTGGTATCACATTCTTCTTTCCCATGATGTTTTTTTGGGTGGATTTTCTATCTCTACGTTTCCACTGATTCCTTTTTAGGTACTGGTGGATCCATTCATCAGGCAAATGTGATTGCGCTGTCCAAGGTACTTCAGAGATTTAGAGATGCTGATAAACATTTTAACTTTTTCCAAAAGTACTTTTACACTACAACAACATGAATTCTAGGCCTTAGTTTGCTGATTGTTAGAGAACTGCAGCTGATCTACTTGGTGCTGCCAGATGGATACAATCACTTGTTGCAACCAAAATCAATTTGGAATGCTGAGGGTATCCCTGAAGACTTCTCACTTGTAGAGCATGTATTGCATCCAGAGCCAATAGATGTAAGTATAAAGACAAACTTTTGTTAACTACTTCCTCTTTCCCCTCTTCTCTGCTCTCTTCTTCCTTTTCTTCTATTCGATGCTCAAGCTACCTCTCCTTGTAATATGGATTCGTTGTAAGTTTACCTAGCTCATATTGTTTACGTTTTTGCCAACTGTTTTTGGCACAATACAACAGTACAGAAGCTAGAGGGGAACATATAGATGGAAATATAGAGAAGCAAGCTTATTTAGATGCCATGACACTAAAAGTAGGCAATGTATATTAAACATTGGAGCAACAGACTACTTTTCAGTTACTTCCCCTAGTCATTATTTGGGAAGAAATCTTACTTTTCCAACTGTATTTTGTTGTAATATGTCATTCTGAGACAAAAATTACATTTTTGAGTGTTTTGTAGTTCAAATTCCACGCATGATTAGGTTAGTTTCAACATGCTTCATGAATTTGTAGTTATTTATCAGTTTAATTTAATCATGCATCACTGTTCCACCTTCCTGATTATTTTGAACTTTTGATTGATTTATAATGATTTTTATCTTCAGGTCGGGTACCCGTCTAACTATCAGGTCGGGTACCCATAAAAACCCATCTCAGCCTAGACGGGTACCCGTGGATATTAAGTTTAATTTTATACTAATTTTATTTATTTGGGTACCCACGGGTACCCGTTTATGTACCTGCGGCGGGGTCGGGTTGTGAAAGATGATACCCGACTCGGGTTCGGGTAGCGGGTGGTATCTATCGGATCGGGTTCAGGTAGTGTGGGAAAACACGGGTACCCGGCCCGTTGACATTCCTACTAAACCCCCATGTTTAGAGCTGTTGGATTAAATCCGACGGCTACCACAAATGTGCCACTAATAGCATTGCTAAAGTTAAAATAGCAAATAAAATATAAACTCAGTAAAAATAGAAAAATAAAAAAAGGAAAGTTTTAATTTTAAATTCTAACAATTCCCCACAAAATTAAAACTTTCTTAAATATAAGAGAAAAGATTAAAATTAAATTTTTGCTCATTGTCTATACTATGCGGTCAGTAAAGTGCACTTAAAGGCATATCATTTACTTAGTTAAAATGTCTCTATCTGAAGGAAAGATAGTGAACTAGTCTTGAACTACTTGCCTTTGATCCAGCCTTTAACATTTCCACACACAATACAAGGTGGACTGATCGCAGGGTTGCACATTTTTGGTCGTGCATGTGTATCTTCATGAGAGCTTCTGAGGATTGTCTATGTCCTCAGCCGCGGCTGTATACGGACTCTCTCATATAGGAAGTTCCCTGCAAGGGATGAGTGTAGAGGATCATGCATGGTAATTAACCACTTTGGAAAATTTTCCTTACCTCTACAATAAGAAGCACAAACTATCCTCAGGAATGGGAGTGTAGAGTATAACTCTATCACATAAATTTTTATACACCGTGGTGTTTTATAATTTCATTTTTCAAAATACTTTTCAACCAATCAATCAACTTGTTATTACCATATTAAACCTCCTTCAAGGGATCTCCTATCACAGAGGTTGGGTTCCCATCGCTGAGTGGCCTTTTTTACAGACTAATTCTTATTCCTCTCAATACTTTTAGGATCTAGGTCCTAGGCAAGCCTTTGGTCAATCCATCGGCTAGATTGTGCTCAATCTTTACAAGAGCGACAACCCCATGTGAGTCCAGTCATCTAATAGACTTTTGTCTAATTTTAATGTGGCGACTCATTTTCACATTTATTAGTTTCTTCTTACAAAATACTATTGTGGCTTGAGAGTCGCAATGAATAGAAATAGGAGCTAAAGGAGCAGAAGAAAATGGAAGTAAAGAAACTAATTTTTTAAGCCATTCAGTTTCAATACATGTGGCATCCAAAGCCACTAACTCTGCTTCCATTGTGCTCCTAGCAATTATGGATTACTTGGAAGATTGTCATGTAATGACACTTCCTCCTAATAAAAACACATAGCCAAAAGTATATTTGATATCATTAGAATCAGATATCCAATAAGAATCACTAAATCCTTCTAAAACAGAAGGATAACCAGAAAAGCTCAAACCATATGAGCTAGTACCTTTAAGGTATTTGAATACTCTATTCAAAGCATTCCAATGAGAATGATTAGGATTATAAGTGTATCTACTTAATCTAGAAACAACATAGGCTATGTCTGGTCTAGTTCTATTTGAAAGATATAATAATGATCATATACATTGAGCATATCTATCTTGATCTACAGATTTGTCATTATTTTTTTTCAGTATGACATTAGGATCAAAAGGACTAGAAAGAGGAAAACAATTACTAAAACCAAATTTTTCTAAAAGTTTATTAGTGTAATATGATTGAGACAAAGTCAAGGAATCTGAAGATTTTATTATCTTCATACCTAAAATCATATCTGCTTCTCTTAAATCTTTCATGTTAAAATTATTTGAAAGATAGAATTTAATTTCAGTTATTAATTATAAAATAGGTGATAAAATAAGAATATCATCTACATAAAGGCATAATTTATTCTCATCTACCTTTTTAATATATAGACAATTATCAGACTCATTAATTTGAAAACTAAAAGAAATTATTACTTTATCAAACTTTTTATGCCATTGTTTTGGAGCTTATTTAAGTCCATACAATGACCTAACAAGTCTACAGACTTTATTTTCAAAACCAGGTAAAACAAAACCTTCATGTTGGTTCATATCTATTTCTTTTTCTAGGTCTCCATGTAGAAAAGCAGTCTTCACATCCATTTGGTGAACAAACAAGTTATGGATGGAAGCAAATGCAAGCATAACTCTTATGGTAGTTATTCTTGCTACATGTGCGTAAGTGTCAAAATAGTCAATGCGAGTCTTTTTGCCAAAGCCTTGAACAACTAACCGTGTCATACACTTTTCTACTAATCCATCAGTTCTTAATTTCTTTTTAAACAACCACCTACATTCTAAAGGTTTATTACCATGAGGTAAATCAGTTAGAATTCAATTATGATTACTTAGGATTGATTACATCTCACGATAAATTGTCTCCTTCTAGAAAGGAGCATCAGGAGAGTTAAGAGCCTCATGATAAGAATTAGGTGTGTCTTCAATTAGATAAGTTATGAAGTCATCACTAAAATTCTTTTCAACTCTAACTCTCTAACTCCTTCTGGGTTCAGATAGTTGAAAAGGTTTTGAAACTATAGGTATAAAAGATATTTCTGATTGATTTGAGGTTGATTGAATGCTTAAAGAGACTTTATTTTTAAAAGGAAATATATTTTCAAAAAAAAGAAACATCTTTAGACTCAGTTATTGTGTTATTTGATATTTCTAGTATTTCAAAATTGATTACCAAAAATATATAAGTATTACTATCTAAGGAGTAACCTACTAAAACAGCATCTATAGTTTTAGGGCTTAGTTTTCTCTTTTTAGGTTCAGGAATATTGACTTTAGCAAGACACCCCCACATTCAAAGGAAATTAAGCCTTGGCTTATAACCATTCCATAATTCATAGGGGGTGACATCCTTATCTTTTAAAGGGATTTTATTAAGAATAAAACATGAAGATAATAAGGCTTCTCCCCAAAGATTTTGAGGTACACCTGAACTCTACATCATGGAATTAACCATATCAAGAAGAGTTCTATTTTTCCTTTCTGCCACACCATTTTATTGTGGTGAATAAGGAGGTGTTATTTGGTGGATTATGTCATGTTCTTGACAAAAAGATGTAAAATCATTAGACATGTACTCTCCTCATCTATTAGATCTAATTATTTTTATCTTTTTATCTTGTTGATTTTCAACTTCAGCTTTGAAGATTTTAAACTTATTTAAAACTTCATCTTTGGTTTTAAGCAAATAAGTATAACAATATCTCGAACAATCATCAATGAAAGTTACAAAATATTTATTACCTCCTCTAGTTAAGGTTGAAGTTGAATCACAAACATCAAGATGTATTAATTCTAGGATTTGTGAACTTCTAGATTCAACTGTTTTGAAAGATTTTCTAGGTTGTTTAGCCTTAGCACAGATTTCACACTTTGGATTTACTTTAGAATTTATTTTAGGAATTAATTCTAAATTTATCATTTTGTTGATAGATTTAAAATTAACATGACCAAGTCTGCCATGCTAATAATCATTCATTTTAGAATTTAATGCAACAGAGGATGAAGAAAAAGAATTTTTATTACTTAGACAAGGAAGTATATATATTTTGAAGAGTCCTCTGAGATGAATCCTTTGCAAATGAAATTGTCTTTTTTAGTAATGACAACCTTATTTACTTCTAATACAATTTTATATCCTAATTGAACTAGAAAAGATCCACTGATGAATTTTTTCTTCACATCTAGAACTAGTAGAACATCTTTGAGAATTATTGACTTCTCATAAGCCTAACTTTTATTAGATTTAAAGTATAATTCTTATGACTTATTCAGGCTTAATTATTATTTTTTGGCTTATTTTGGATTAGTTTCCTTTAAAGTACAGAATCTTCACTATTTTCGATTGTTTGTGAAATGTAGGATATTTTTTCCATTTTTCATAAAGAATTTGAAGATTTGAAGTCATGAGAAGATTTTGTTAGATCTTAATTTTGACATCATAAAGATAACTATCATAAATTAACATCATAAAATTTTGAATCTTTAAATAAATAATCGTCACAATAAAATAATAATATAAATATGTACCTGATGCGAAAGACATCATGATCGATGAAAATAGAAGAATTACCAAGTCTCAAGAATTTGGTTTCTCTCACTTGATCTTCGTTGCAATACACGTCTCGATGGAAGAGACACCCTTCATGTATATATTGAGATAGAGAGAAGACCAAATTACTATATCAGTGTTTCCTTATATGAAACGTCCATCAAGTTTCCATTAATTGAATAGTGATGCGATTTGATTTTGAATCCACTATTAAGGATAGAATTTGAACCAAGAAGGAAGGTAAATATCAAACCATTAAATTTACCATTAAAGAAATATAGCAACTAATTCGGGCCATAATTCTTACATTCTCCCACTTGGCCCAATATTCCAATACTTAATTTTAGTAGTGAAAACATTAAGCGCGCATAATCATAATCAAAACCTCATCATCAACATAATTTACATTACTATATCAGTGTTTCCTTATATGAAACGTCCATCAAGTTTCCATTAATTGAATAGTGATGCGATTTGATTTTGAATCCACTATTAAGGATAGAATTTGAACCAAGAAGGAAGGTAAATATCAAACCATTAAATTTACCATTAAAGAAATATAGCAACTAATTCGGGCCATAATTCTTACATTCTCCCACTTGGCCCAATATTCCAATACTTAATTTTAGTAGTGAAAACATTAAGCGCGCATAATCAAAATCAAAACCTCATCATCAACATAATTTACCTCAACTTACTAAATTCACATAATGCGGGTTATAGGGCGGTTGTACACTGTAGCATTGCATACTTCCTTCCATATACCACTACATTAGTAATTTAATAAGTTAGGTATCATAATAGATATAAAATTCATAAAGGTACACATTAGTGTCTCATAGACCTCTTATTTTCTTGTTCAATGTCAATTAGGTGTACACAAACATAATGAACAAAAAAATTAACAATAAAAATCAGAAACTTATTATTGAGCTCAAGAGTGTTAAAACATCATTACAATTAATCATTATTACAACCAAGACCCATTCTTTGAACATGTTCTTTAAATGTCTTTGGTTGTAATCCTTTAGTTAAAGGATCTGCAATCATGAGTTCTGTCTTAATGTGTTCAATACACACTCTTTGTTTATGAACTTCTTCTTTCACAGCAAAATATTTCAACTCCATATGTTTTGCACCTCTAGAGTATTTATCATTCTTAGAGAAGAAAACTGCTGCAGAATTATCATAATAAATTTTCAGTGGCTTAGAAATAGTATCAACGATCTCTAGCTCTGAAATAAAGTTTCGCAGCCATAATGCATGAATTGTAGCCTCAAAGCAAGCTACAAACTCTATCTCCATAGTGGATGAAGCAATAACAGATTGTTTGATACTTTTCCATGAAATTGCTCCTTCTGCTAGTAGGAACAAATAACCAAACGTTGATTTTCTACTGTCAATGCATCCAGCAAAGTCTGAATCCGAATATGCAATCACTTCTAATGGATTAGATCTTCTATAAATAAGCATATAGTCTTTCGTTCCTTGAAGATATCTCATCACTTTCTTTGCAGCTTTCCAATGGTCAATACCAGGATTGCTTTGATATCTCCCAAGCATTCCAATTGCAAAGCTAATGTCGGGTCTTGTGCATGTTTGTAAATACATTAAACTGTCAACAACTGAAGAATATGGAATAGATTTTATTTCCTTTCATTCTACATCATTATTTGGACATTGCATAAGACTAAATTTATCTCCTTTCTGAATTGGAACAATTCCTAGAGAACATTTATCCATATGAAATCTCTCAAGAATTTTCTTGATATAGTCTTTCTAAGACAATCTTACCAATCCTTGTGATCTATTCTGAAATATTAAAATTCCAATCACATAGGATGCCTCACTCATATCTTTCATTTCAAAATTCTTAGAGAGAAAATCTTTAGTCTTATACAATAATCCTAAATCATTAGCAGCAAGTAAAATATCATCAACATATAGAACTAAAAATACAAACTTACTCCCACTGATCTTTCGATATATACACCGATCAACAGTGTTTTCTTGAAAATTGAAAGATGTTATTGTATCATTAAACTTAATATACCATTGTCGTGAAGCTTGTTTTAGTCCATATATTGATTTCTTAAGTTTACACACCATGTGATATTTTCCTTCTATGGTAAAACCTTCAGGTTGATCAATGTAAACTTCTTCCTCAAGATCCCCATTTAGAAAGGCTGTCTTCACATCCATTTGATGTAACTCTAAATCAAACTGAGCTACAAGTGCCATAATTATTCTTAACGAGTCTTTCTTTGAGATAGGAGAAAATGTCTCTACATAATCTATGCCATTCTTTTGAGTGTAACCTTTGGCAACAAGTCTGGCTTTATATCGTTCTATATTGTCATTCGAGTCATGTTTGGTCTTAAAGACCCATTTACATCTAACTCGTTTACAACTTTCTGGCAAATCAACGAGATCCCAGACATTATTTTGTGCCATTGAGTTTAACTCATCTTTCATGGCATTAATACATTTATTAGACTCATTACTTTCTATGGCTTGTGAAAATGAAACAGGATCTTTATAAATGCCACAATCAAATTCTGACTCCTATAAATAAACCACATAGTCATCAGGAATAACCGACCTTATTCTTACAGGTTTATTTAAGGCTATCCCATATGGTTCATTTATGTCAGTTGGATGTAAGTTAGTTTATTCATGAAGTGCTGCTTCATTCAAATGTTGCTTAACATCATGTTGTTCCTCCAATGTTAGGGCAACATTTGATGTGGATATGAATATTGGAACATTTATGGGCAATGGAACATCAACCCTAATTTCATTAATATTCATAATTTGTCTTTCAGCACTCCCACTAACTTCTTCATTTTCAATAAATTTAGCATTAGCTGTTTCAACAATTCTTGGACTGTGGTTTGGACAATAAAACCTATACCCTTTAGATTTCTCTGGGTAACCAATAAAGTAACCACTAACAGTTCGAGAATCTAATTTTCTTTCATGTGGATTATAAACTCGTGCTTCTGCTGGGCATCCCCAAACATGAAGGTGCATCATACTAGGTTTCCTGCCAGTGCACAACTCAAAAGGAGTTTTAGAAACTACCTTATTAGGAATCCTATTCAGCAAATACACAGCAGTTTTAAGTGCATGCATCCACAAAGTTTTGGGTAATGAGGAATTACTCATCATACTCCTAACCATGTCTATTAATGTTCTATTACATCTTTTTGCAACACCATTTTGTTCAGGTGTTCCTGGCATAGTGTATTGAGCACATATGTCATGCTTTTCAAGAAGTTTAGCAAATGGACCATGACACTGTCCTGACTCATCATATTTACCATAATATTCACCACCTCTATCAGACCTAATGATTTTCACTTTAATATCTAATTGTCTTTCAACCTCTTTAATAAATACTTCAAGAGCATTTACAGATTGAGATTTTTCATTAAGCAAATAGACATATCCATGCCGTGAAAAATCATCTATAAAGGTGATAAAATATTTCTCTCCACTAAAGGATGGAGTATCAAAAGGTCCACATATATCAGTGTGTATAATTTCAAGCAGCTCAGTGCTTCTTGTGGCATTTTTCTTATTATGTTTGGTTTGTTTTCCCTTAATGCAATCCACACATATATCAAGATCAGTAAAATCTAAATTTAGAATAATTTCATCTTTTACTAATCTTTCTAATCTTTTTTGGATACATGACCCAAATGCTTATGCCACAAGAAAGCAGAATTTTCTTTCATCATGTTACATTTACATCCAATAGAATGATTAACACAAAATAGGGATTCAGAAAAAATGACATCCAGTTTCAATTTATATAAACCATCCATAAGAATTCCAGAACCAATACAGGAATGATGTTTTAAATAAATTGAAACATCCATGTCCAAACTTAAAATCAAACCCACATTCATCAAGTTTTAAAACTGAAATTAAGTTTCTAGAAATTGAAGGTACATAGAGAGTTTGTTTTAGATCCAACTGATAGCCAGAATCTAACACTAATCTATAAGTGCTCATGCCTTCAATTGAGATCTTCTTTCGATTTCCTATAAATAAGAAGTTCTCAGTTGGGTTTGTGGTTTAGATTGTAAGGAATCCCTGCATCATATTAGAAACATGAGTTGTAGCACCAGAATCAAGCCACCAAGAATTTGAAGGAACTTCAGTTAAGTTTAGTTCAGAACATACGAAAAGGTTAGAAGTATCTTTCTTTTCGAACCAAGCTTTGCGTTTCAGACAATCTTTCTGATAATGTCCCTCCTTTTTACAGAAGTGACATTTATCAGTCTTTTGTTCTTTCTTATTCACATTCGCAACCTGTGATACTTTAACATGTGCTTTCTTCTTAAATTTCTTGGTCTTTGGCTTATTTGCTCCTTGACCCATAAGGTTAATTGAATGAACTCCTTACTTCATAAGTCTTGTTTCTTCTTGAGTAAGCATACTGGCCAATTCATTAACATTCCACTTGTCCGTTATAGTATTGTAGTTAATTTGAAAAGGCTCATACTCAGAAGGTAGCGAGTTCATAATGAACTGCACTAAAAAGGAGTCTTCAACTATCATACCCAGGGTCCTTAATTTTGCTGCAACATTTGTCATCTCTAGGACATATTGCTGCATACTACGCGACCCATCATACTTCATGGTCGTGAGTTCAGCCATTAATGTTCCTACAAGAGATTTATCTGCAGAACGAAAGCGTTCTTCCACAAGCTTAAGATACTCTTTAGCAGTTTCAATTTGTGGAATTGTAGTCTTAATGTTGTTAGCAATTGTCATTCGCATGAAACTAAGACATAATCTGTTTAATCTTTCCCATGCTTTATAGTTTGACTTTTCTTCCTCACTGCTCCTATCAGTAATGGCAGTAGGCTTTTCTTCTAATAGTGCTAAGTCAAGATCCAAAACACCTAAGTGGAAATTGACTTGCTCGCACCATTCAGAAAAGTTCAAACCATTAAACACGGTAACAGAAGAAGCATGTGAATGAAGAGAAATAGTTGCAAATACATAAAAGCTCAATCAATTATGGATTCAAATGTTTAAAACAACATAAAATATATTGTATGTTTCCTTTGGGTAAACACAACAATATATTATCATAAATTGAATGCTTTGAAATTTTTTAAATAATTACTTAAATATTGTTAAATATAATTAGCATCTTTGGATACATAACTATACTTAACAATAAATTTCCTTTTATTATGTTTATTATTAGTCACATGTGACCTGAGTTAGACATGTGTATGTATCTTTAACGATGTAATTCTATTCTTCTAGTAATAAACTTTTCTTACCTTGGCAAAAAAAAAAAAAATACATTAATGATTTATTGTTACATAAATAAATTAAAAATATTATTATTTTTAATAATAAATGATCACTTTGGTGATTAACATTTATTATTAAAAGAGATGCACATTAATATTTAATAATAAATAATTACTTTGATGATTAATATTTATTATTAAAAGAATTTAATTTAATAGTATTATCACTTTGGTGATGCCAAACTATGGATCTTAATTTTCATTCACTAATGCGTGAATAATATAGATTTGTGACATAGCTCTATATACATAAATATGTGAACAATAAATCATTCACATGAACCTTAATTTTCATTCACGGTAGGAAAGGATTTTGCGTGAACAAGTAATCATGCTTTGTCATCATATCCCTTTCCTTCTACAAAATTACCATAAATCATTAAATCAAAACACATAGCACGTTTCGACATCAAAGAAAGTTCTCTTTATTTACTTGAATGCCACCAAACATTAAAACATTAAAAGATTTCTTTGTTTGTTCATGTTGACGAGAAACATGTTGACGAGAAACAAAGAAAAACAATAAAACCTTTAATAAACTTCACATGCGACAAGATAAAAGTCATATGAAAACGTTGAACTTTAATCAAAGGATTTATAAACATGATGCAATCAAACTTTGCAATAACTCTTACGTATCCAATAAATCCTAAACACATGCATAGAATTTCTTAATTATCATAATAACTATTATACGGACAGATTATTTATTCTACAACTTTGCTTACAACTTTGCTCTCATACCACATGTTAGATCTTAATTTTGACATCATAAAGATAACTATCATGAATTAACATTATAAAATTTTGGATCTTCGAATAAATAATCGTCATAATAAAATAATAATATAAATATGTACCTGATGCGGAAGACATCATGATCGATGAAAATAGAAGAATTACTAAGTCTCAAGAATTTGGTTTCTCTTACTTGATCTCCGTTGCAATACACGTCTCGATGGAAGAGACACCCTTCATGTATATATTGAGATAGAGAGATGACCAAATTACTATATCAATGTTTCCTTATATGAAACATCCATCAAGTTTCCATTAATTGAATTGTGATGCGATTTGATTTTGAATCCACTATAAGGTTAGAATTTGAACCGAGAAAGAAGGTAAATATCAAACCATTAAATTTACCATTAAAGAAATATAGCCACTAATTCGGGCTATAATTCTTACAGATTTCTCACAGTGTTAGAAGGTCACAAGTCAAATTTGAGGCAAATCGGAGCTTTCTGCAGAGAACACGGCTAGGCCATGATCATCATCACGGCCATGACAGCTTCTCGGCAGAACTCTACAGCATCGACGATGATCACGGCCAGGGTGTAATCAATTTCACAGCCGTGAAGAGCATTGATGAGACAGTCACGGCCAGGGTGTGATCGTGTTCACGGCCGTGAAGAGGTAAAAATCTGTGCGACGGGATGATCACGGTCAGGCTATGATGGCCATCATGGCCGTGACAGCTTCCGCCAGATTCGATCTTTCGAAGGTTTTTCGCCCGATTTGGATGATTCTGAAGTCAAAATTTGCTGAAATTTTAGGGGAACCTTCCTAACTGCCTAAGGAAGAGATTAAGTCATAAAAATAGGATTTTTGGGTGGTTATAGGGGTCGAATCCTTGGAGAACTCGACTAGGGCGAAAAGAGGGCGAAAATCAGCGTTGGAGGGCTTGTTTAAAAGGATTTCTTTGGGATTTTCGAAAGAAGACCAAAGATTTGTCGTCTCCTACCCTTAATCTGTAATTTCCCTAACTTTCGGTTATATTTTCTTGGGTTTTTATGAGTTAAATGATGTATTTCTTAGCGTAAAAATCTAGTTCGAGACTTGCGCGTAGCCCGTTAAATAAATTTTCACATGTAAATATCTTTATGAATCTCAGTGATAGCTTTTAGTAAATTTATTTATTCAAATATGGTATGCTTATTGCATATTTATGTTTTGGCCAAACATTGATATCTGTTAAGTGTTACGAGAAGAGCCGAGAGGTGAATCGTAACACTCGACTGCCCATTTGAACTTGTGAGTTGAATTACGAGAGTTGTTCAATGTTACTTAAGGACTAATGATTGTCACAGAGCCAATTGGGTCTTTCAGAAGCTAATAAGCCGCGAGAGTAGGAGATTAGCTTAGGTAGACACCGGTTTACACTTCGAGAGAAGGTAAGCTGTACAATAGGACTAATTGCCTTAAATGATTTACTGTAAGGTAATCCGTTTCTAAATTTGACTCATTAATTATTTTACGTTTAAGCATTCAACATGGTGAAACCTAAAGTCCCGAAGCTTTTTCGAAACTGTAAATCTCATCTAGGCGTTGACTCTTAGATTTGATATTTTAGACTTTGATTAGTTCATTTTCTTAATTCTATTTTTGATTGTCTAGCTTTCAATGTCACTTAAAGTCGGTACTTGACTCCCTGCTCCTTTGGGATGATCTTTTACTACTTCGATAGAAACCGTGCACTTGCAGTATGCCTGTCAACTTCCCAGAAGTAAACTTCAAGTTGACATTCCCATGTCCTAGCACGTTCACAGATGTTCCATTTCCCATTACTACACTTCCACCACTTGTGAAATATTTTTTATTAGTACAAATATGTACATTAGCTCCAGAGTCAAGCCACCACTCAGAATCATGGTGGACTAAATTGATAGGAGTGAAGGAGACTGACCTGATAGTGCTTGTGGAAGATTCACCCTCAACTACATTGACTTGAGGTTTAGGTTTGAATCCCTTTTTCTTGGTTTGAACCTTCTCAGTCTCCTTAAAATTAGGTTTGGAGTTTTTAGTGTTATTGGTGTTCCTATAATTAAAATTTTTACTCCTCAGATTAAACCTTTTGTTATTAGGTTTAAAGGGAATAAGAATATTACTTATTTGCATAAATAATTTCCCTACTATGAGATTTATTGTTGAAATAAAAGGTTTACATGTTATAGCAAAAGAGTTCAATATAGCTAGAATCATAAGGAATGTTGTAAATAAAAATTTACACATGTTCTACTTTCAAAAAATGATTAAGATCTAGCAGATCAAAAATTTAGAAGAGAACATAAATAAAAATTTTATAGCATGCAATTCTAATTTTAATTTAAATAGCAGAAAATATAATTGCTATTGTTTTATTTTTTTTATTACCTAGTGGCCAAATGCGTTGACGTCACCCAAGCTGAACGCGTCAGGCGGATGCTACCACTTGCCGACGTCACCCACGCGTCAGGCGGGCGCGTTGACGTCAGCCATGGAATGCGTCAGACGAAAGGAAGTGGGTCGGGCGCTGTGATGTGGATCCGGGCAAGATTGTCGAACAAGCGAGCGTCATGGATCCGACGGTTAGGTGAACAATGGGACGAGGTGACTCCCCTGCTCACGATGTGCGACCGTTGCCACGACGAAACCCTACCGCCGCCTTTGCTGCCGCTTTGATACCCTGTTGCCGGTGCTTCGGTGCTCGAGTCGTGTGTTCGACGGCGTCCAGATGTCGGCGAGGGCGAGCGGGGCTGAGAGATAACGCCGCAGAAGAGTCGCAAGCGGCGTAGCTGAAGCTTCGCGAAGGAGAAGGAGACCCTTCGCCCGCCTCTACTCGCGATGGTGATGTCTGTGGCCAAGACTTTCCTATCAACATGGACGTGCCGGCGACGAGGTATGCGACAATCGGCGACGGTGGGATCGAGAGACAGCAACGGCAAAAATCGGGTTTAAAAACCCTAATTTCTCAAGCGACGACAGTGATTTTTATTTTTTTTATTTTTTTTCAACAATAAGAAGAAGGAAATTCGTAAATGCAACGTAATACAACAAACAGATTAATCGTGATGCAATATAGATTTTAAAGTAAGAAGAATAAACAAATACGTGGATAAAAAGAAATAATTTAATCTATAACTAGTACCTATTCACCTAAGATTGTTAGCACGAGTATAGATTATACTTTTTCTAACTAATCAAAAATAACAGAATTAAAACAAGAACAAAAGAACCTAGAGGCGCAGAGAATCCTGCTAACCTTAGGTGAATATTTGGGCTCTCGTGCGAGCTTAATCCAAATAGAACACCCAGGATACAACCAGTATCCTTCTCCTGCGGGTCACAACTGTGGAGAAGTTGATCAACTACCTTTGAACTTTGAGCAGCAAAAGAGGAAAGAAAGCTAAGGGGATCTTGCAAATGTTATTAGCTATGCAATTTTTGTTGTTGTGTCTATACCCAGGGGTCATACGCCAATTTATGGGCTAAACCCCCATGTTTAGAGCCGTTGGATTAAATCCGATGGCTACCACAAATGTGCTACTAATAGTATTGCTAAAATTAAAATAACAAATAAAATAAATAAAATATAAACTCAGTAAAAAATAGAAAAATAAAAAGAAAAATTTTAATTTTAAATCCAATGATTTTTTTTAGATTTAATGTGTTTTTTCTTCTTTTCGTTGCGGATTCTTTCAAGTAAAAAAGGCATTAAAGCATTTATCTTTTGCCTTGAAATGTCTCCATTCAGATGACATATTGGGAGCCTATGGTCCCCATCATCTTTGGTCCTTTTTGGCTTAGATGACTCAATCTTTAGTTTATCTTAGCTAGACCAAGTCTATCCTAAGCCTCATCTTATATTTCCCCTAACAAATACTATTGTATTCTACCATCATAGTACACGAGCATACAGGTTGGTATTGAATGATTGCGTGTGCTGTTAGGCATTTAGTTTAGCGACTTAGTTTAATACTCTACAATAGCCTAGAAAGTAGAGGTGAGTATTCAATTTGTATCTAAACCAATTTTACTGAATAATATTTACCAAAGGAAATTTTTTACTAAATTGTTTTCTTATGAATACCAAAATGAATAAAAGAACTACTGATACTTATTAAACCGAATTTAACAATGTATCAATTTAGATTGTTTTATCTATATAAATATATTAATGTTTCTCCTCAATATATTTATTGAATAAAAATTTACTAATTTAGCACTTATATTAATAAATTCAATAATTTATCAAACTAAATTTACTAATTTAGTGCTTATGTTGATAAAATTACTAAACGGGAAAAAATTATCAATAACATATGAAACATCAATTACTGATAACACACATCAAACATCAATTATTTTCTAAATATGTATTATAAAATAATAATAATAATAATAATAAGATCATACAAAAAAAAAATATAATTAAAAAAATAAGTATTATATATTCATTAATATAAGATTGAATTAATAGATATTATTAAACTATATTATATTAACAATTATTATTATATATGCATATTTTGTGTTTATAAATATATATACTACGTGACGTTAATGTATCTGGATCCTGAGAGCTAGACTTAGGGCCTGGTTAGTGTCCCTTCGAAGCTAATTTTAAGCCGTTTTCAAGTAGAAAGTAGTTAGAAAACTGTTTGATAATAAAAAAGTAAGAGTAGAAAAAAAATAGTAAAATAATAGAAGTTAGGAAAGCAACAATTTAATGCTTTTATCGTTTTTCCTTCTCCAAAAAAATAATTTATATAATTTTATTTAAAATTTTAGATATTATTATAAATAATTTAAAATTTTAACACTAAAAAAATAAAATATATTATTATTTTAAATAATTTAAAATAATATATTTATTTATTATTTTAAATTTTTACAGTAGTTAAAAAGTTATTAAACAAATATCTTAGTATAATACAGTTATAAAAGCTATTAACAGCGAGGCCAATTAGACTCTTAGATTTGTAAAATATGACATTTCTAGGCCTAGATTTGCGACACATGGTACTCCCAAGCGATGCTAGTTGAATAGCGTATAGTCGAAGGCAACGTATGCATTGCACTATTGGGAGTAACACGCGATGTTCAGTGTGGTACTCCTAGGTGGTGCTGGTTGAGTAGCGTATAGTTAGGCCGACGTACACAATGCACAGTCGAGGGCAACACGCCATGTTCAGTGTGGTACTCCCAAGGGATGCTAGTTGTGTAGCATATAGTCAAGGGTGGCGTTTGCAGTGCATTGCTAGGGGGGTGACATGTGATGTTCAACATAGTACACCCAAACGATGCTAGTTGAGTAGCACACAATCAGGAGAGATGTACGTAGCACATCGTTGGGGGCAACGTGTAATATTCTACTCATTTGCGGGGGCGTAGAGGCAGTGGCACAAGTTGGAGATTTATGCGATCCTATGTACTTGAAGTACACGAGCAAATGTTGGTGTGTGCAATATAGTCGTTACATGCACGTAGAGTGTTCACAAATGAGTGAACATACCATGCCACAACTTTGCCAAATATGAACATGTGCTGTGGAGTTGTGTGTATGGGACATCCACGAGGTGATACAAATGCATAGTGGCACATAAGGTGACACCATACCTAAGCATACAACAAAAAGCTAGAGATAGCTTTGTAGACTTCACTTGGTAGCCATTCACATTGGATTGATCAGGTTTTTGGTGACAGAATTGGATGGACCCAATGACTTGTGTTTGGCTAGGTTTTGACGGCCTAGATTTGGGTGGACCTATATCAATTTCACTATGAACCAAGTGTGGTTTAATTGGCTCAACATCAACTTCATGCTGGCCAGATTGGCATGACAATTGGAGGATCAAATGCTTGTCAAATGCAAGTGATGATCAACGTTGGTGTGACTTGAGTGCGATTTTGATGTAGTAGCAGTCTAGCCCACTAATGTGTTCTTATACAAGTTTTGCACAATGGAATAGGGATCTAACAACTTCAAAAAGCACCGTGTCCTGATTCTAGAGGAGGGCACAGTGAAGATGGGGTGCGTATGAGACGGTGGCAACTCCATAGAGGTGTGTGTCATTGGCCGCTAAATATAGCGCGCCCGACAGAGTGTAGCAAGCACAGAGTAGGTCTCGTCTACTTGCAACCTAGGTAGGAATCAAAGCTATTATGGAAAGCTCGTGGAATTCCGGAGTTTATCATCGACAAAGGTGTGGCGCTTGTCTCATGCGACGCTCGAATGGATTTGGCTAGCTCAATCTTTCTTTCCTCTTTCCTTCTTCCCCGAATCTTTCTACTGTTCTGGAGAGTGTACTCAGCGAGACTTTGACGGGCAAGGAAAATATACGAGTGACATTCTTAAAGCTTCTGCTACGTGTGAGGAGGGTGGGACTTAGGCTGTGTTTATTTGAACGGAACTGAGTGGAAAAAATAAAAAATATATTGAATCTAAGGGTTTATATAGAGTAAAAATCTGGCAACGTCGTTGCCGACAATCCTGAGCTTCCTTAGGTGGTGTGGCTAGGCGAGTGGAAGGGAAAAAAAAGTCAACAATTTTGGTCAAAGACCGTGACACTGAGACGCCGTTTAAAACAAAAAAGGCAGTGGCTTAAAAGACAAACAAACAGTTCTCTAAATAAATACGCTGCTGCAGGAAGGACTGAAGGAGCCACTAAAATGATCACTTTATATATTTAATTGTACAATGTCTAATAAGTTGGCCGGTTGGTTACTCTGAGGAGCAAGCTCAGCACTAAAAATTTTTCATAGCTCGGCATGTTAGGAAAGGCACTCAAGTTGAGCATGCCAACTACAATCATTGGTCCTAATAAATCTATGTACGATCGATCGGCTGTGCTTGCAAGCTTACGATGGTGGCAGGCATTCCACCACGAATAGCCCAACCCTCAGAAGGTGCAGACACTCGCGTGACTACACAGCTCTCACGCATTGGGTCCCTTAGTCAACCACCAGTTATGTCTAAACACGACAACAGGAGACTGATAATTTATGACCTATAAATCCATAATTATTTTACAGATTTCGTAGCCGCCACCACTAAAATAAAATAAGGAAAAAAGTAATTTGGAAAGCACAACCACCAGAGAAGCCATCATCAATCACCACATCGCAAAGACGGCCGATCGGAGCCTTGAATCGTACGGCGCCGATCGTTTCAAATCTTGTGGAGCTTGTCCGCCTTGACGACGGGGTTGGCGCGGGCGATGGCCGAACGGCCGGCCGCCTTGAAGTCGAACGCGCACCCATGCCGCTCCGCGTACCGGTGGGTGCCGCAGAAGGTGGCGCCGCACCGGCATACGAACCCCGTCAGACCCACCCTCTTCCTGCAACTAGCGCACCGGCTCGGCCCCTCCGCCGCTTTCGCTTCCGCCTTCCCCGCGTCCTCCGACGAGAGCGCTGCGGCGGCGGGTAGCGAGGCGTCCAGGACACAGGGGACTGTCACGTCATACGTAGCAACGGCCGATGAATCGGAGGCGGGGAGGGATTTCTCCACCGCGACCTTGGAGGCGGACGAGGCCTGCAGCTGTTGCTGGTGCTCCTCCTTGAGGCGGTGGTCGCGGTAGCACTTGGAGCAAAGATTGAGCGTCGCGGGACTGCCAAAGAAGCCGCAGTTGTTAGCGCACAGCCGGTGAGCCTCCTGGCATCGCTGCTCTTCCGCCATTCCTCTTCCTCCTTTTCCTTTTACAAATCCGATCGACGGGTCGGTCTACACACAGGCGAACATGAATTAGCATCTAAAACATCAGATCGGCCATGGAAACCTCTTCCCCTCTTAAAAAAAAGAACACGAAACTTCAGCGTTACGATTTGCTAAAACTCCGTCGCTTAAGCGTCAAGAAAAAACCAATGGATCCACAGACAACGGAGATCGCACGCGATCACGGAATTAGATCGAAAAGGCGTGTTAATTAAAGGAAACTAACCTTAAAAAGGAGAAAAGCGAGATGATATCGCCGCTAAGAACTGCGTGGCCGATTTGATGCGAGGAAGATGGAAAGGAGCATGAAGAGAAAGGGGCTCTCGACGAAGGCGGCGGTGGAGGTGATGGCGTCTGGCTTTGGATCTTGGAATGGAAAGGGGCGCAACCCCAGGGCGGATTGTAATATAGGGAAAAAGGAGAACAGTTTGATAAAAACAAAAAAATGAATAATAAAAAGGAAGAAGGAAAGAAATAGCAAGAGGATAAACATAGGGGATGAAAAGAAGGGGTTACACCCAGATTTTCATCTCTGTGTGTGGTATGGAATTGGATGGTATTGTCCCATAGAAAGCCGGGTAGGTCCGTTTTACTTTGGATGGTGTGGCCTTGTTGTCACATGGAAGATTCCATGCACCTAGCAAATCATTTACTCCCCCTTTATCAACCACCTCCCCCTCCAATTAGATTTCAGCCGTCTGCTTCGGACCATAGTTCAGGAATGTTAGCCCATAAAATTCACGAGCATCCAACATTGGGATGAGCTGACTGCTGAGGCGACGGATCGACGTCAGCGGCCGCTCGATAACCCCTAACTCAGACGTCACCATCCTGTACTATCGCTGGCGGATACTTAGCCCTGAACCAATACGAGGTGTATACATAAACCCCTGAACTTTATATGCAGAGTAAAAAATAATTATAAACATAAAATAGTATTAAAATATTAATTTGAGTATGCAAATCGGTCTAGATTTATATTGACAAAAAAATGATTTATAACAACAGCGGTCCGTGACAGGTAGGCAGGATATTGAATTGCCCTTAATTAATTCAGTTTTTTTTGGGTTTGACTTCGTCCACTTTTTGAGATAGCGACTCGGGCACCACTCGAACCGGCGTCGAGTTGCGCGGGGGGCAGGGCCAAGGAATACTCTCGCTCAAGTACGCGAGTAACACTTTTCGGCTTCTTATTGGAGTTCAGACGGGCTCCACGGGAGCTTCTTAATCACACGCCTGGTGGCCCGTTGGGGCTAGACAGTTTGCGAGAGGTATAATATTGCTTGGATGTCCGACGTCGTTATAAGTTTCGGGGCCCGCGTCCCTGGACGAGTAGGCTTCTGGGTTAGGTCGCGGTCGATAAACTAGGCTGTCCGGCTCAACGTCGCCCCGGTTTATTTATGGGAAAATTGCTATTTGACTATCTGAGGGTCCGCTTCAAGTGGGTAAGCCGCTGTGTGGTGCTTGAGGTGACGTTATCTTTATCGGAGAGTATACATTCGGTTCCTTTGCAAAATAAAAAAAATATTAATATATAATATTATTTTTAAAAAAGATATATCCGCCTAAAAAGATATTTTGTAAGGCTAGTATAACTTTACAATATTCTCTAACTTTTTTATTTAGATTGAATTTAATGGAAAATTACATACTTGTTTGAAATTAAGTGAAAAAGTTTAAATTATAAAGTTAAATTCAAAGTAAAATGACTATTACAATCAGTACCCAAGGAACCCAAGCCAAAAATAGACTTATTTTATAAAAAAAAAAAACGAGTTGGGCATTTAGGAGAATGGGCTCACTTGTATCCAACCCATTTATGGTGGTTATATCTCAAGATCAACACTATTAAACTACTAAAAAGCTACTCAAACCTACACATGTAATGGTCATGGTGATCCATAATCTATTAGCACAATATATACTATTATTTGGGTGTTTTTGCAACAATTCACTATATTGCATAAACTCCTAGAGTCTTAAATGCATAATTCCTTTCTCAATATTTGAGATTGAAAAGATCAATGAGTGCGACAGTAATATAATTATCCATGAAGAATTCAAAGTAAATATATTACCTAAGCAGATTAGGGTAAGTGGTCTTCAAGTTTTATATTGTTATATATGTATTCTCTAAAGTGATCACACCCTTTTAAAGCACAAGTTGTAGTTTTACCCTTGTCATCATTGATGATTAACAAGTTGGTAGAGGCTAGGATTGAGCAAGTATTGGTGGAACATATTTAAGGACTAAAGCTCAAAGTTCTTAATATTCAAAGATGGTCTATTTGGTAAAGGTATTATTAGCTTAATCATTCATATATATATTTATTGAATATGATGAAATCTTTTGACATGGAATGGTTTTATTATTAAGTAATTTGGATTCATGAATTTTAAAACAACCCAAATTGTCCACTGCTTTAAGATTCATAATTTCATAGAGATAAACACGGCAAATATCTTCCTGTTTAAGATTCTTATGCAAGGGTCTTTTTATACGGGTTAATTTTTTTTTTCTTCTTGATATAAAATATAAATCTTATTTAATATATTTTAAAAATAAAAATTAAATGTCATATTCAATTCAACTTTTCAAGTTCTTTTGTGTGGCTTACGACACACTTTTAAGTGTTGAGAAGAATAAATAAATATGAATAAGTTAAAAGGCAAGACGCCAAAAGTGCTTTTGTCTCACACAAGCCAATCACTAAAAAGAAAAAGAAAAAATGTAACTAATACCTGCCCACAAAGGGAAAAAACTTTTGAGCACAGGGGCGTTGAACTTTTTCTAAGCGCTTGGTTTTAGGTGCTTTTCACACTTCTTAAAACTGCATTTCACACTATAAGATATTCAGCTTTTTTACTCTTCTTTTCCATGGCCGGCGTCCTCCTAAGTTGGAGACCCCTTTCTGTTTCATGGCCCACCAATCAATTCACGCCACCTAAGTTCATTGCGGGTCCGTTGGAAACGTATGAAATGTATTACTGTTTGCGAGTCGTGATTGATTTGGGTTAGAGTCCGTGCCGCCTACCGCTGCGCGAGAACCACGAGCCCAATTATGGCCGCTTTTGGCCGTGAGCTGGGAACGACAGCGTGGGGTGCGCGCTACAGAAAACGCAAAAAAATTCACCGTTTTTTCGAAAAAAAATTTCGCTGCTGAACAGTGACAGCCGGGTACCCGGCTATCTCACAGCATGATAGCAAAGGATTTCATAAAATGACACATATTTCTAAATTTTACGAAATCTAGGATTTCATTTTACGAATCTGTATAATAACTTTTTTGGCCGACGGTTGGGTACCTGCTGCCATAGTTTTTTTATTTTCCCGGGCTGCGGTGCTGCTTAACGGGGAATTTTTAATTACTTGCGCACAATGTTCACTCGTGAAGTGAACTGTCTCTTCACGCAGCGACGATTCTTCTCCCCTTCCCCCTTTCCCTCCTCTTCCTCTTCCTTTTCCAATGATTTTGCAAATCGTTCCAGACCTTCCGCTCCCTTTCCCCTTCCAATGATTTTGCCAATCCGATTCTCCTTTCCCTCCCCTTCCCCCTTCCTCTCTCCTTTCCGTACCCTTCCAATATCCCGGAGAGCAGACTCGGCCTACCAATCCGATCCTTCCCCTCTCTTCCGTGAATCTGCGTTCATCATCCCCTCTTGCATAACCATGTAATTAATTAATGCTAATCTAATCACCTTTCCCCTTCGGAATGCTATTAAGGGTCTGTTTGGCCCCGCTTTAAAGCTGATTTTAATCAACTTTTTAGCATAAAGCAGTTAGAAAAACTATTTGGTAATAAAAAGTAGAAGCAGAAAAAAGTAGTAAAAAGCAGAAGTTATGAAAGCTATAATTTGATGCTTTTACAGTTTCTGCTTCTTTAAAAAAGTAATTTACATAATTTTATTTAAAATTTTAGGTATTATTATTTAAATAATTTAAAATTTTCACATTAAAAAAAATTATATTATTTTAAATAATTTAAAATAATATATTTATTTATTATTTTAAATTTTGACAGTAGTTAAAAAGTTATTAACCAAACATCTAATAAATTTTAACAGTGCAGCACAGTATAGTGCAGCACAGTTTAGCACAGTTATGAAGAGATTTCGTAATTAAATTAGTCCTAGTTTAATAATGACATGAAAATAATTTATATCATATTTATAATTTTTCTTAGTTTATTTTTTAAAAAAAAATTATACATGATATATAATATATAAATATTAATTAATTGCATTTTTTATTTCTAAATTATGAGTTTTATGTGCATATTTATTTTTTTGAAATTAACTAAAAATTTGTATAGTATTACAACACTACTCAAACAATCATAATTGAACAGTAATTTATCAAACAACTCTCAGCTGCTACCGTTACTGTATTGAACTCCTAAAAAACCTTACAATCTGATATAATTAGCCCGTCTCTGTTAATATGACTTGACGTGGAATTTGGTTAGCCCGTATCCGTTAATTTGACTTGTCGTGGAATTTGTAAAAAATAATACTGGAATTTATTACTAATTGGTATAAAACAAAAAATTTTTAATTTTAAAAAAATGCCATAAGCTGTCGCTTGAAAGTGTACGGACACGTGATAATTGGCCGTCGGAAGCGAAATGAGCACGTTCGTTAATCGACCGGCTAAATGGATGCCACTGGTGACGATAGCCTCCGGTTTGCGGTTGCATAGATAAGCCAGCACTGGAATGGGGAAATTTTATAAGCGGTTGCTTATAATTTTAGGAGGTCGTCCATCACGACCGTTCACTCCATCAAACCGAATCTCAAAGCTCCTAGCGGTAAGTAAAGTAAAATACCTCTGTTAACTCTTCCGTAACTCTTCGAAGCTGCTTAAGCTAATCTCTTTCGCTTAACTCTTCGAAGCCGCTCTTCAGCAAAGCCCTAGCGTCATTCTTTCGCTTAACTCTTCGAAGCCGCTCTTCAGCAAAGCCCTAGCCGGCGACCATTCACCCAAGGAGATCATCGTGCAAAATCGTAGTCGATTCGAAGCGAAGCTGCTTCACTCTTTGGCCGAAGCAACAGCCCTAGGTCAGCACCAACTCAGATTTTTACACATTATTACCGTTTAGCTTTTCTCTATCTGGACGAGATCTCCCAACATATCACATCGCTAAGTTTTTGTTAGTTAATTGAAAATTTATGCGCTCTATAATTTGCTGAAGATTGGTTTATAATTTGCACTTGTTTGTGTATGCTAGAAATGGAATGAAAATATTGAATGATAAATATATGCAATAAGTTGATGGATAACATGGAGAAGGGTAAGAAACCAATGACATACAATGAGACATTGGGTTGGGAGACCTCATCTGCATCACCATCTCATGACTCATATGCATCACCATGTTATGATGTTGAAGTAGGATCAGGAAAACATGAGGAAGTGGAGGAGGTCGAAACATCTGTGAATGTTGCATCTGATAAGGAATCTATTGAACCTGTGGTTGGCATTAAGTTTTGTAGTGAAGATGAAGCATATGACTTTTACAATGCTTATGCAAAAAGCAAAGGGTTTAGCATTAAGAAATACAGTGTAGCACGTAGAATTGATGGTAGTTTGAGATTGCGGAAGTTCACTTGTAGCAAACAAGGCATGCGACAAATGCATAAAACTCATATCACTTTGAAGCCACATGCGGAACCAAGAACAGATTGTATGGCACGATTTGAATTTGTATATATGTCCCACTAGCCCACGAGCTCCTATGCCACCAGTACCAACATTGCATGTGCCGTTTGATTTTAGGTCTCCTTACATACCCATGCATGACACACAAACACAAGTAGGCATTCCTCTTAGGCCAAATTTGATGAATTATAGATGCTAATTTGTTATTATTCAAAATGTTTCATGGTTGCAGATGCCAATACCACCTGATAACCGAGCTCCTCCTGCACTACCACTTTTATCGTATGATATTAGGCTAAGACCAATTCTAGACACACATAATCAGGTAGGCATTCCTCCTGTTAGCATGATTTATCTTGGCATGTGTTGACTTGTTAATATTCATGTTTTGTGGTTGTAGGTGCCAATACCACATTACTGGAACTACATAGCATCTATGATGGGGAACTACACGGCTTGCTCGGACAAATCATCTAGATTTGCTCAACAGAATCAACCAGGGGAGTCAGGGGAATAAGCATAGGCCAATACAAGATTGTTCTGTAATGAACTTAGTACCCTCTTTAGAAAAACTGTAACATTATTTTATATTGAACTTAGTAAGTGGTTTCTATGTAATTTGTATTACTAAGTTATGGTACAAGATTTTCCATGTAATTTGTATCACTAAGTGATGTTACATGATTTGTAGAATTGTTCCAGGTATTTAATTTTTGTTGTTGTAGTTTTGTATTAGAGTGATGTTACTTGATTTGTACAATTTTTCCACCAAATATCAGAAGTTTGTAGCAGATTTTTTCCACCATGTAGGATGGTAGAAATTTACAAGACCATGGTGGAAAATAAGTAAGTGGTCATGATCCAACCACTTTGTTGCAGTTTTGGAGTAGAAGACATGTTTCTTGCTGGGTTAGAATTTTTCCACATTTTTCTTAATTTTTGTTATAAATTTTTTCCACCATTTAGGAAGGTAGAAATTTACAAGAACATGGTCGAAATTAACTAAATGGTCGATATTTTTCCACTTTATTGCAGTTTTGGATAAGAAGACATTTTTCTTGATTTGTAGAATTTTTTGACACATTTCAGAATTTTGTCACAGATTTTTCCACCATGTAGGATGGTAGAAATTTACAAGACCATGGTGGAAAATAAGTAAGTGGTCGTGATCCAACCACTTTGTTGCAATTTTGGAGTAAAAGACATGTTTCTTGCTGGGTTAGAATTTTTCCACATTTTTCTTAATTTTTTTACCAATTTTTTCCACCATATAGGAAGGTAGAAATTTACAAGAACACAGTTGAAATTAACTTAATGGTCGATATTTTTCCACTTTGTTGCAGTTTTGGATTAGAAGACATTTTTCTTGATTTGTATAATTTTTTCACACATTTCAGAATTTTGTAACAGGTTTTTCCACCATGTAGGATGGTAGAAATTTACACCTACATGGTCGAAAATAAGTAAGTGGTCGAAATCCAACCACTTTTTTGCAGTTTTGGAGTAGAAGACATGTTTCTTGCCGGGTTAGAATTTTTTCACATTTTTCTACATTTTTGTTACAAATTTTTTCCACCATATAGGAAGGTAGAAATTTACTAGAACATGGTCGAAATTAACTAAATGGTCGATACTTTTCCACTTTGTTGCAATTTTGGATAAGAAGACATTTTTCTTGATTTGTAGAATTTTTTCACACATTTCAGAATTTTGTCACAGATTTTTCCACCATGTAGGATGGTAGAAATTTACTCCAACATGGTCGAAAATAAGTAAGTGGTCGAAATCCAACCACTTTGTTGCAGTTTTGGAGTAGAAGACATGTTTCTTGCTAGGTTAGAATTTTTCCACATTTTTCTTAATTTTTGTTATAGATTTTTCCACCTTGTAGGATGGTAGAAATTTACAAGTCCATGGTGGAAAATAAGTAAGTGGTCGTGATCCAACCACTTTGTTGCAGTTTTGGAGTAGAAGACATGTTTCTTGCTGGGTTAGAATTTTTCCACATTTTTCTTAATTTTTGTTACAAATTGTTTCCACCATATAGGAAGGTAGAAATTTACAAGAACACGGTCGAAATTAACTAAATAGTCGATATTTTTCCACTTTGTTTCAGTTTTGGATAAGAAGACATTTTTCTTGATTTGTAGAATTTTTTCACACATTTCAGAATTTTGTCACAGATTTTTCCACCATGTAGGATGGTAGAAATTTACACCAACATGGTCGAAAATAAGTAAGTGGTCGAAATCCAACCACTTTGTTGCAGTTTTGGAGTAGAAGACATGTTTCTTGCTGGGTTAGAATTTTTCCACATTTTTCTTAATTTTTGTTACAATTTTTTTCCACCATGTAGGATGGTAGAAATTTATAAGACCATGGTGGAAAATAAGTAAGTGGTCGTGATCCAGCCACTTTGTTGCAGTTTTGGAGTAGAAGACATGTTTCTTGCTAAGTTAGAATTTTTCCACATTTTTCTTAATTTTTGTTACAAATTTTTTCCACCATATAGGAACGTAGAAATTTACAAGAACATGGTCGAAATTAACTAAATGGTCGATATTTTTCTACTTTGTTGCAGTTTTGGATAAGAAGACATTTTTCTTGATTTGTAGAATTTTTTCACACATTTCAGAATTTTGTCACAGATTTTTCCACCATATAGGATGGTAGAAATTTACAAGACCATGGTGGAAAATAAGCAATTGGTCGTGATCCAACCACTTTGTTGCAGTTTTGGAGTAGAAGACATATTTCTTGCTGGGTTAGAATTTTTCCACATTTTTCTACATTTTTGTTACAAATTTTTTCCACCATATAGGAAAGTAGAAATTTACAAGAACATGGTCGAAATTAACTAAATGGTCGATATTTTTCCACTTTGTTGCAGTTTTGGATAAGAAGACATTATTCTTGATTTGTAGAATTTTTTCACACATTTCAGAATTTTGTCACAGATTTTTCCACCATTGTAGGATGGTAGAAATTTACAAGACCATGGTGGAAAATAAGTAAGTGGTCGTGATCCAGCCACTTTGTTGCAGTTTTGGAGTAGAAGACATGTTTCTTGCTGGGTTAGAATTTTTCCACATTTTTCTTACAAATTTTTTCCACCATATAGGAAGGTAGAAATTTACAAGAACACGGTCGAAATTAACTAAATGGTCGATATTTTTCCACTTTGTTTTAGTTTTGGATAAGAAGATATTTTTCTTGATTTGTAGAATTTTTTCACACATTTTAGAATTTTGTCACAGATTTTTTCACCATGTAGGATGGTAGAAATTTACACCAACATGGTCGAAAATAAGTAAGTGGTCGAAATCCAACCACTTTGTTGTAGTTTTGGAGTAGAAGACATGTTTCTTGCTAGGTTAGAATTTTTTCACATTTTTCTTAATTTTTGTTACAAATTTTTTCCACCAAATAGGAAGGTAGAAATTTACTAGAACATGGTCGACATTAACTAAATGATCGATATTTTTCCACTTTGTTTCAGTTTTGGATAAGAAGACATTTTTCTTGATTTGTAGAATTTTTTCACACATTTCAGAATTTTGTCACAGATTTTTCTACCATATAGGAAGGTAGAAATTTACAAGAACATGTTCGATATTTACAAGAACATGTCAAGACAACTCATGTCTTAAGACCATAGTCCATAATAAAGGCACCTACATCTAGAAAGTAATTGAAACACGAGATGAATAATTCCAAATATACACAAAAATAGTAGGACGTCAACTTTGAAAACCAGTTCGTCATTTTGCTGTTAGAAGTTCAAAAATTAGTGTCTACGTAAGGATCTGCAAAAATTCCAGTATGCATAACAAACTGAAGTCAGCTCTGTCAAGGTAAAGAATTGAAGTGGCATGAACAAAAACAAAGTAAAGCAAGGCAGAAATTCCATCTCCTAGCTAATTTTCCAAATGAAATCACAATATAATAACTAAGCAGAAATTCAGAGCTGGAGAATTTTTCCACCTAAACTAAGGAAATAATTGCAGACAACACATAAATCCACAAAAAGATGACTATACCAGGAGGTACAGGACAACACATAAATCCACCTAAAAGACAACACATAAATCCACCCACAAGACAACACATAAATCCACATTCCACAAGACAACACATAAATAAAATAGCAAAATCCACTATACCAGGAGGTACAGGACAATTCCACAAATCCACCTACGGACAACACATTTTACCATACTAATGTCTTAAGACCATAGTCCACAATTCCACAACACATATCATAGTTTCATAAGCATTCCACAAGATGACTATACCACAATTATCAATTATCATACAAAGTGAATTGCACATCCATACGAGAGTCTTCAGACTTTATCAATTATCACATGAGGGATGAGTGATGAGGCTTGACCGCTTGCGAGACTAAGTCCATGAATCCATAATCCATGAGTCCATATAAAGCAGACACCAATCATATTATCCTACATAAGATCAACAAGACAACAATCGTCAACTAACAAAAAGATGCCACAATCTGCAAACGGGTAATTGATAAAGTCTGAAGACTCTCGTATGGATGCCACAATCGTCAACTAACCTATTGGTGCCGGTTCGGCTAGGGCTTTGCACGATGATCTCGTTGGGTGATCTCGTTGCCGACTAGGGTTTCCACAGAGAAGGCCGATGGCACCGGCTAGGGAGATCTCATCCAGATAGAGAAAAGCTAAAAGGTAATAATGTGTAAAAATCTGAGTTGGTGCTGACCTAGGGCTGTTGCTCCGGCCGAAGAGCGAAGCAGCTTCGCTTCGAATCGACTACGATTTTGCACGATGATCTCCTTGGGTGAATGGTCGCCGGCTAGGGCTTTGCTGAAGAGCGGCTTCCAAGAGTTAAGCGTAAGAGTGACGCTAGGGCTTTGCTGAAGAGCGACTTCGAAGAGTTAAGCGAAAGAGATTAGCTTAAGCGGCTTCGAAGAGTTGCGGAAGAGTTAACGGAGGCATTTTACTTTACTTACCGCTAGGAGCTTTGAGATTCGGTTTGAGGGGGTGAACGGTCATGATGGACGACCTCCTAAAATTATAAGCGGTCGCGACCGCTTATAAAATTTGCCCCACTGGAATGGTCAATGGCGGCGGCCGACCAACTCGCGCTTCTATTCTTCTCCTTCTCCTTGGGTTTTGTCGTGCTATTCATTATAATGCTGCTGCTGTAGAGGCGGCGCCCGTGGTGCTGCTGCCATGTCTGCTGGGCCTACCTGACCTCGGGCGGTAGAGTTCGACGGCCTGTGCGACTGGCAAGCCCACCTGCTGCGCCGCGAAAAAAATTTGGAAAGTTAGGTGCCCTCATCAGTGGGATACGAATCTCAAAGCACCAGCGAAAATTGTAAAGTATGGTCAACTTCACAAAATCAAATTAACTTACATGAACTATTAATTAGCATTTAACCCAAGTTAAAGTCAACATCTATGAAATGCTCGTCAACTCACATAATATTCTGAGCAAATTATACGAAATCTAGATGGATTACATGAAAACTAAAATTATTACACGAAATTTTGAATGGATTACACGAAAAATAGGTGGGATTACACGTAAAATAAGCGGGATTACATGAAAATCTTGATAGCTTATATGAAATTCTGATGGAGATTAAAATCCTGTGAGTTGATTAATTTTTATATAAGTTGACTTTTAAACTAAAATTAAAGGGTAGTTAAATTTTCTTGTACATTGACTAGTGTTCATGAACGTTAACTTTGCTTTAAAATTCAAAAATTCTGCTTTTTGGGATTCACATATGGTAGATGGAGGCACCCAACTTCTGGGCGCGTTTTCTCAGAAAGAAACTTTCTAAGGAAATTTCAGAAAGCCCTTTTATCACCGTCTATCCAATTTAATTTCGCATGAATCTCAATACATACAAAGTCACCCGTTTTCACCTCCGGCTTCCGTTTTCTTCCTGTATACGCTGTCAGCCTCGATCCCCCCTCTCTTGCTCTCTCTCTCCCGACTTCTCCAATATTTCCTAAGCTAGCCCTAATTTCGCCGAAACTATACTCCGCCAGACCCTCCTCTTTTTCCCCCCAAAACCCCTTACACGCTTTCTCCTGACTTCTCCGATGCTCTCGAAGCTCGCCCCCTCTTCGCTGGAACTATACTCCGCCAGCCTGACTTCCTCTGCATCCGAACCTGGTCATTTTTGGCCTCCTCTGTGAGCTCTGAAGTTTGTTCAGGGTATTTAGGAGGTTTTTGTCTTCCGCAGCCAAATCGAAGCACAGATGAAGAAAAGCGTATTATATATAGTAACAGTTTGATTCCTTCTCAATTATTATTTTTCTTTCTTCTTAATTTTTTAGTGTATTATAAGCACAGATAATATTTTGTGTTATTTCTGATTTTATCCCTTTCATAGTCTAGTATGTACCATTTGTTACAAACTATATAATAAGAAAATCTACCTAGCAATTTAATATGCTTAAAATAATATTATCCCATTTAAAATGTTTATACTTAAGTTAATAATATTAAACTCATTAGGCCTTAAATATTATTGTAATTTTTATCTACTTTTAATTTGACACCAAACTAGGAAGTCGCAAATGGATTGCCTCTTTCTTTTGTCTTTTACATGATCATACAATATGAGACCATCCCTCTTTTGATGGCTCAACTGATGACATGCAAACATATGATATATCATGGCTTAATTTTATCATTATTTCAGAGCAAATTGCATGTTTCGTCTCATTTATTTACTTAAATGCTTCATATTCTTCAGAGTCTTCACTTTTCCTTTGTTTATTGAAATATAGGGATTTCGCCCTAAGATCGATGGAATTTCGAAGATCTGAAGATATGGGACAACTTCTCGTGACGAGACGAAGCTAAATGCCAAATTTCAGATTAAACAGAGCCCTCCACAGAGTGCACGGTCATGAGTGTGTATCCATGCTCGACTGTGCATGAACGGACCATTTCAAACTCTGACGAGACGTTCACGGGTATGGCTGTGCATCCATGCACGGCCGTAAAGAGTAAGTTTTCGGAAAAATAATCTCCACCGAGCCGTGCACGGGCGTACCCGTACACCAATACACGGTCGTGTATCGTCCCGATAGGCGACCGGTTTTTCACCCGATTCTTCCTATTTTCGAAGCAAAATTTGGGGAAAATTGGTGGAGACCATCCCAACTTACCCACAGACATTTTGGGATCGGAATAATCAGATTTGATCAAGCGGTTGAGGAGAACCAAGCGAAACAGCGACAACCTAGGGTTCAGGGCGATTTTCTGAGCGACGACACTGTTCCGACGTGATTTTTCCTCCGTTCCGACGTGGATCTTCGTGCTGGACCTTCTTCCGTCAAGGATCTATCCCTCCCTTTGGTTTGAATCAACTTTTATGAGAGATTTTATGTATTTAACGATAAATCTTGTAGTATAAACTCTCTCTTCGGGGTTTGGGCGTAGCCCACTGTAAGAATGTTGATTTTAATACTTGATTAATACATTTCTCTTATTTATCTTTGTTCTTATTCATGTCTAGGATATTTCATTCATTTTTATGTACTGGCCATATCTTAGATTTTCATATCTTAGATGTTGTGGGAAGGACTGAGAGGTGAACCACAATCCCCCTGGACTGGACTGGTGATTTCGTTTGGCGAGAGCACTCGAAATCACCCAAGGAACCCTAATTCTTCACAGAACCCATTAGGTTCGCTTAACCCGGTAAGCCACGAGAGTAGGAGACTTGGGTTAAGTCGGACACCGGAACGTGTCCTGAGAGGGAGCGTGTCTGTATCCTAGGAAGGATTACCTTGAGAACATAGGTAGAACATAATTAAATTATCAGTAGTAACTATCTCACATGCTTCAGTGTGGTGAAACCTAAAACCCCGATCTTCTCTCATAGCTCTAAAACCCCGATTTCTTACTTTCTGCTCTGCTTGCTTTTGATTTGCTTCAGTTTAATTACTTGCACTAGGACATTAGTCATTTCCCATTTAATCATTAATCTAGCTATTAGCTAACTGATCAGTTAGTAATTGATCCCTAATCCTCGTGGGATCGATACTTATTGTATTACGAGATAGACGGTGCACTTGCGGTAGTTGCCTGTCTAGGCCCTTTCATCAACCACTCGCTCAAGTAGAAAATACAAAAAAGGATTTAGGATTAGGTTTATAATGGCATTTTAGTAATTTAAAAATGCTAAGCGGGTTTGAGTTCTGAGCAAGTTTTGGAAATCCCAACTAGGGATGGCAACGGGGCGGGTCGGGGTCGGGTTTTGCCATCCCTGACCCGACCCCGCAGGGAAACCCGACCCCGTCCGACCTAAAAAATAAATATATATTATAAATAATATTTTAAAATTAATTTACATTCTTTATTCATAATATATAAATAAATAAATATTTTACATAAACTATATCATCATTTCTACATAAATTATTAAAATTTAGTAACTACGTTATAACTTATAAGGGGTAAATTTATTATTTTAATAGTCGGGGCGGGTTCGGGGTCGGGATCAGAGCGGGAACCTAAATTCCCATACCCAACCCCGACCCGACTATACCCCTATCGGGTTTTCCCCGAACCCGACCCGACCCCCAGTCAACTTGGGTTTTCCCCGTTGACTTCGGGTCGGGTTGGGGATCGGGTTTTTTGCCATCCCTAATCCCAACCCCAACCCTGAAGTTGTGTTTTACTCAATCCCCAACTCGAACCCAATAGCTTTTCTGTGAAATAATATCAATTTCCACTATGTTGTCTTATTTTTCTACGACATTTGCATGAAATTTCCTATGAACCAAGTAGATTTTGTATGATATAATATCAATTTTCATTATGTTCTTTTATTTTTCTACGACATTTGCATGGAATTTCTTTTGAACCCAGTAGCTTTTCTATAGAATAATATTAATTTCCACTATGTTCTCTTATTTTTCTACGACATTTGCATGGAATTTCCTATGAACCAAGTAGATTTTGTATGATATAATATCAATTTCCACTATGTTCTCTTATTTTTCTATGACATTTGCATGGAATTTCTTATGAACTAAGTAGATTTTGTATGATATAATATCAATTTCTACTATGTCATCTTATTTTTCTATGACATTTGCATGGAATTTCTTTTGAACCCAGTAGCTTTTCCATGGAATTATATCAATTTTCACTATGTTCTCTTATTTTTCTACGACATTTGCATGGAATTTCCTATGAATAAAGTAGATTTTGTATGATATAATATCAATTTCCACTATGTTTTCTTATTTTTCTACGACATTTGCATGGAATTTCTTATGAACCAAGTAGAATTTGTATGATATAATATCAATTTCTACTATGTCATCTTATTTTTCTATGACATTTGCATGGAATTTCATTTGAACCCACTAGCTTTTCCATGGAATTATATCAATTTTCACTATGTTCTCTTATTTTTCTACGACATTTACATGAAATTTCTTTTGAACCCAGTAGCTTTTCTATGGAATAATATTAATTTTCACTATGTTCTCTTATTTTTCTACGATATTTGCATGACATTTCCTATGAACCAAGTAGATTTTGTATGATATAATATGAATTTCTACTATGTTCTCTTATTTTTCTATGATATTTGCATGAAATTTCTTTTGAACCCAGTAGCTTTTCTATAGAATAATATCAATTTCCACTATGTTCTCTTATTTTTCTATGACATTTGCATAGAATTTCCTATGAACCAAGTAGATTTTGTATGATATAATACATCAATTTCGACTATGTCATCTTATTTTTCTACGATATTTGCATACAAAATCTATATAATTTACATTTACATTTGTGATACAATATCTCTTTTGTACATTTGGTAGATATCAAAAATAGATCCAAGCATAACCTCAAGTTGCAGGATAACTTGATAATTTTTGTACGAAATGCATGGAATGTAAGCACTCAACTATTTGTATACAACTCACTAAGATCTTGAAAAAAGAGGAAAAAAAAGGAAAAATAAAAGGTATCATCACTCCTCTCCTGTCCAGCTAAAAAAACTCTTCAAGAGGATTCTGTGCCTTCCTGGCCAAAACAGCAGCCGCTGCAGAAGACTCCGATTTGGCGGCGGAAGACAGAAACCTCCTGAACAAACTTCAGAGCTCACCGAGGAGGCCGGAAATGACCAGGTCCGGACGCAAAGGAAGTCAGGCTGGCGGAGTATAGTTCCGGCGAAGATGGGGCGAGCTTCGGGAATATCAGAGAAGTCAGGAGAAAGCGTGTAAGGGGTTTTGGGGGGGGGGGGAAGAGGAGGGTCCGGCGGAGTATAGTTTAGGCGAAATTAGGGCTAGCTTAGGAAATATTGGAGAAGTCGGGAGAGAGAGAAAGAGAGGAGAGTTTGGGCAGGTGAAGGAAAGAGAGAGAGGAGGGTTTTGGGGTTTTGGGGGGAAAAATCGAGGCTGACAGCATAAACGGGAAGAAAATGGTAGCCGTAGGTAAAAACGGGTGATTTTGCATGTATTGAGATTCGTGCGAAATTAAATTGGATGGACGGTGATGAAAGGGCTTTCTGAAGTTTCAAAAAACGCACCCCCAACTTCTGCGAAAATTTTTTCATGCAGCACTCGCCCACACACACATACCATCCATTCAAATTAGATGGACACGAATCTCAATAAATTAAACTCCTATTTTCTTCCCGTTTTCTCACTGTGTACGCCGTCATCCAAATTGTAATCAATGAACCCAGTAGATTTGGCACAGATTTCAAAATATTTAATGCTATTCTAGAAATTTAATAATAGATGGTAGAAATTTAGTAATACATGGTAGAACTTTAGATAAATATTTTTTAAAAAATCTAAATTAATTATAGTAATTAAGTTGACACTAAGCAAATAAAATATTATATAAATTATTTTTTATTTGTACATATTTTTTATTTTTTATGTATTATATATATATATATATATATATATATATATTATGCATAAATAAAAATATATAACTTATTACTATAATTAATAAAATATGTATAAATAAAAAATAATTTATATAATATTTTATTTTCTTAGTGTCAACTTAATTACTGTAATTAATTTAGATTTTAAAAAAATATTTATTTAAATTTCAACTTTGTACTATTAAATTTCTACAATATAATAAAATATTTTATATGTATTATTAAATCTTTATGTTAAACCTAAGTTAACTATGCTACGTAACTTAGAATTAAGAAAATAAAATATTATATTATATTATATTATATATATATATATATTTATTTATTTATTTATTTATACACATATTTTTTAACTTTTTTACATATATTGTAACATCGTAGAAATTGAATATTATTTTGTGGAAATTTAGTTAAGTACCTTCGTACTAAGGAAATAAAACCTTAACTAGTTTACTTAATGGAAATTTATTTAACTAGTAACTAAATAAAATATTATATAAGTTATTTATTATTTATACATATTTTTAATGAATGTTTTTACATATTTTTTAATATCATAAAAATTTAATATAATACAGTAGAAATATAGTTATACTATGTTATATATATAGTATCTTGAGATCTGTTATATATATATATTTCTATTATGTAAGCTAGTTAAGGTTTTATTTACTTAGTAATAAAGTAGTTAATTAAATTTTCACTATGTAATATTAAATTTCTACGATATTATAATATATGTAAAAAATTATAAAAATATATATAAGTAAAAAAAATATATAATATTTTATTTTCTTAGGTTTAACATAAAGTTCAATTAAATTTTTACTTTATTGTATTAAATTTCTACATTATTATAATATATATAAAAATATTTATAAAAAATACATAAAAATAAAAAAATAATTATAAATAAAAAATAATTTATATAATATTTTATTTTCTTAGTGTAAATAAAAAATAATTTACATAATATTTTATTTTTTTAGTGTTAACTTAATTACTATAATTAATTTAAATTTTTAAAAAATATTTATCTAAATTTCTATCATGTATTATTAAATTTCTATCATCTATTATTAAATTTATAAAATATCATTAAATATTTTACTATATTATAAAATATTTTAAAATTTTTGACAAATCTACTCGGTTCATTGATTAAAATTTGGATGGCAGCGTACACCGGATTTAATTTATTGCGATTTGTGTCCATCTAAAATGGATAATAATTAATAAGCTTTATGAAATTTTCGGATAAAGAAACTTTTTTTGAAAACGCGGCCCCACACAGTCCACATAACATCCACGTGCTGGCCACCACCATCACCGCCAACCCGGCCAACGTCGAGCACATTCTCGCCGCCCGATTCGACAACTTCCCCAAGGGCAAGCGCTTCTCCGCCATCCTCGGCGACCTCCTCGGCCACGGCATCTTCAACGTTGATGGCGACGCCTGGCTCTTCCAGCGTAAGATGGCCAGCCTCGCATTCGGCAGTGCCTCCGTCCGCTCCTACGCCCTCGGCATCATCTCAGGCCAGATCCGCCTCCTCCCGCTCCTCCGCTCAGCCGCGCAGCGTCCGGCCGAAGCCATCGATCTCCAGGAATTGTTCTGGCGGTTCGCCTTCGACACCATCTGCCTGATTTCCTTCGGCCTCGACCGCGGCAGCCTCGAGCTGGTGGTTCCCCTCCCGGAGTTCGCGGCGGCCTTCGACACTGCGTCGCGGCTGTCCGCATGCCGGGCGGCGACGGCGGTTTGGAAGCTGAAGCGCCTGCTCAATATTGGGTCCGAGACGGAGCTGCGGCGCGCGATTGCGGTGATTAATAAGTTGGCGGCGGAGGTCATACGGCAGCGTCGAGAAAAAGGCTTCGCGGACAGCCACGATCTGCTCTCGCGCTTCATGGCCTCTGTCGAGAATGACGACGTGTACCTCCGCGACATAGTTATCAGCTTCCTGCTGGCCGGCCGTGACGCGGTAGCCTCCGGCCTGATCGGCTTCTTCCTTCTCCTCTCGCGCGACCCCACGTGGCGGAGTCAATCCGCCGCGATATATCGACGGCGTGAATGGCGAGGTGACCTACGAGCAACTGAAGGAGATGAACTACGTGCACGCCGCGATCTACGAGAGTCTGCGCCTCCTGCCGCCGGAACAATTCGATTCCAAGTTCTGCACGGAGGACGACGTGCTCCCCGACGACATGTTCGTGAGGAGGGGCACGAGGGTGACGTACCACCCCTACGCCATGGGTAGGATGGAGAGCATCTGGGGGCCGGACTGTGAGGATTTCAGGCCTGGGCAGTGGCTCCGCGGCGGCGCGTTCACGGCGGAGAACCTGTTCAAGTACCCGGTTTTCCAGGCGGGGCCGCGGGTCTGCCTGGGGAAGGAGCTGGCTGATGGGGATCCGAACCTAATCTGACGATCTAAGCGAACGAGAAACCACCATTAATGACATTTATCTTGATAATATTGATGGGGCAAGTATAATTGATAGGGATCCGAATCCAGTCCAAGCGAACGAGAAGCTGCCATTAATGACACTTATTCTGATAACATTGATGGCGCAAGAGTAAGCAGCATTAATCTTGTACATTTTATGAGGATAACTACTATTATGAGCACAAATAACGATGAGTTCTACTTGTCTTTCCATGGTTTGTTGACATTATGATGTATTAGAATATTTTATTTTGTTATTAGACGATTCAATTTGAGACATGTGTCACAATTTGATCCGTCTAATTAGCTTTAAATAGGTCTCTATACTATTGTAATAGGGGGTGTAGTACAGTTGAATGAAATCAAAGTTATGTTGTTCTAAGTATGGTCCTCCTTTTTTTTCTTCTATTCTCTTCTCCTCTCTCGATTTTCGACTCTTCTGCATTCTTTTCCTTTCCCACAAACACTGAATTCTCTTCTTCCAACATCTTCCAACCTCTGCGCCAGTCTCTCCATACCCCCATCGACTCGCCTTCACTCTCGCGAAAGCTCACACGCGTTCTCCTTCCCGTCACGCCTCTGCTATCTCCGGCCATCTCCAATCCGTGGCTTCGGCTCCTTCGCCCACCACGATTTTCTCCCCTTCCACCTTCAATTCACCCTGCAATCAAAATCTCGCGCCCACATCTTCCCGTTGGCTTCGCCCGAATCAAGGTCAGTGCTACATTACCGACCCCGTTCCGACTCCAGCCGCCCTTCCGGTTTTCCTTCACCACTTTCGCCCGCCATCGTTGCCATCGACGCCATCGTCCGCCTGTCGCCACGCCTCCATCTCCCGACAATGTTTCCAGCGTCCTTCCCCGCCTGATCTTCTTCTCCAGCTAGTTGTCCTTGCTCGCAACACCACCACGCACGCCCGGAGTCCTCGCGCGTGCCTTCCGCCACACCCTCAAAGAACTCCGCCACTGAACCTCCTTTGCCCATGTCCTCATCCCTTCATCCGCAACGAAGATTTCGTCGCCTCCGACAGCAGTCTTTCTTCTCCTGTTCTTCCATCACGCGGCCACCTCTAGTCGCCACGATTCCTCGTCGTCTTCCCCAAATCCCCAACGACCGCTTTCTCCCAAAGCCCGCCTTCGCCCCTCTGTCCTCACGCCACTGCCCTGACCTTTGCGCCGTGGCCGACCTGCTCCACCGCCCTGCTGCAACATCGCCGGCCTCCGCTGGGAAAAGAGGCGGCGCGTGAGAAGAGTTGGCAACCAGCCAACCTAATATTAACATAAAAAAAAAACACCAAACATTTTGGAGCCGGCCTCAGCCCAGTCCACCTTCTGCAAGAATAGTCCTTCTTAGACTGGTCCAAGTCCTTCTTAGACTAGGTCCAAGATCATCTACAGCCCAACGGCTAATCCAGCGCACAAGAAAGCTCATTGGTTTTGGCTTTGTTTACACAGATATCATTACATATTTTACGGCTCGTATTTGATTTATAGTCATGCACAACTTGAGAGATCCTACCACTATACTGTTTACGTGTTAGACATGCTTATCTCCTGTTACTTTAGGGTTATTGCTTAAGGAGATTTTTCCCTACCCCTCCATCATTGGCTGTGCTTGAGATGAAGGTTGTGGTAGTGTCAGTCATGAGGAAATTCGACGTGGAGGTGGTTCGCGGTGGCGCGCCAGTCAAGTTTGTGCCGCGGCTTTCGGCGACTATCGACGTAGGGGTTCCCGCCCTAGTATGGCGGCGGCTTGGGGGCTCGATCGAGTGAACCGAATCATGGGCTTTCGGTTTTTTTCGCTGATTCTTGGTTTAGTAGATTGAATTGAACCAATTGCTATTATCATATTTTGCCCCCATAATGTGGCCTTGATCTCATATTTTTAACTAAAATAAATAAAGAAAATTTCCTCCACATACGAGATTACAGTGATAAGATGATATATACTTGAGCTATATGTGCCATTCATGTTCTTATTATTGAAAAAAAAAATAGATTCTTGAAATTGAAACCATACTTGTTATAGAACGAGAGTTACATGGCTAGTGTTAGACCCGATTTTGACCAATCAACTTTGGGCTATTGATCATGTCAAAATCGGCCAATCTTAGCTCAAATCGTGATTAGGGCTCGTGTGAGATGGGGACGGCAAACACACACATGGCGCGGCTCTAGTAGCTTGCGGCAACGTGTGGGGCGGTGGCAGGACACAAAAGCTGACGGACACGGTGTGCAAGCAGGCAAGGCATAGCTGGGCAGCAGACGACAACCACGGCCAACGGAAGCGACGACGGCATGAGCGCGTGCACGGTTGGTGAGGTAATTGGCGATTCTGACAGATGCGATCGGCGGCATGCACAATGTGTGACGCATCTGTAGCGCTGCGTTTTTTAGGAGGGGTGAAGTCTCTGTTAGGGCTAAGCATTCGGTAAAAATTGAATACCGAATTATCGAAAATTGATTTACTGAAATCGAAAATTCTAATACCGAACCGATACCGAATATGGTATTTACCGATCGGTAAATTATCGAATTACCGATTTACCGATTAAAAAAATTAAAATATTACCTAATTGACTAATTAATCTACATTTGATGAATTTGATGAATACTATTTGGTTAATTGGTTACCGTCATTACTCAATACTCATTGGAGTTAAGTTAGAGTTAATATAAGATAAGAGAGATTAATAAATAAATATTTATTTTTTTATATATTAATATATATCGGTAAATCAATTAATTACCGAACCAAATTTATTTTACCGTACCGAAAACTGAATAACCGAATTACATTAAAATTAATACCGAATCGAAAATCGATTATCGATTTACCGAATTACCGATTTATCGATCAGTAAATTCGGTAAAAATCGAATTATGCTCACCCTAGTCTCTGTGTGACTCGGGCACGGCGAACAACGGACTTCAAGCAGGAAAGCATTATCATCGGGAGCCGATAGGGCGTTGGGAGCGAGGTCTGACGACGTCTCCTGCCAAAGATATGATGGCACGTGGCGTGAGTTCAGGTGTGCGGTGCTCTCGGCCAATGGGACAACGGTTGCATGACACAAAAATAACGGGTGAAGCCTATTGGCCAGTGAGCGACAGCTAGTGCATGCGGGCAACGAGCGAAGCTTTGCCGCGTGGCGCGAATGCAGCAAGCGATGACGTTATCCAATGGTGCAACAACCATGTGGCATGAGTTGAGGGAAAAAAGGCAAGGGCAGGTACCCTCGTTTCAATCAAAAAAGGGGTCCGTCATCGTGTGTTCCATCTTGAAGTAGCTTATATATGTGAATCTCAAAGCATCGTTATAATGGCCTTAACCTGATTACCTTTTCTAGAGTTAAAAAAATTTCCCTCTCGATTTTTCCCTCCCTCTCGCTGGAAGGCCTCTCTTTCGTCTTCTCCCATCGGCGACTTCTTCTTCTCTGTCTAGTGCTCCTCCACCAAGTTTTCTTCCTCCGACCCCCATTCTTCTAGCTTCGCAGACCTTTTTGTCCAGGTAACGTCGTCCGCACCCTCCCTTTTGTGCTAGCAACAATTTCCGCATTTAGATAGCAAGATATTCATCATCTTTTCTATGTAAACGTAATCTTCTCTAACTTTGTTATTTCTTTTCTTTCAATTTTCCTCATGCATGTGGAAGTTAGTATTTATTCCAAATTATTATATTATAGAACTCATATTTCATAGAATCTAAATTTGATTGCGTAGAATATGAAGGTTTATTAAATTTCTTTGTGTTAGCTTCGCAGACTTTATTCCTGATTATGTACGTTATTTGCCTTAATTTGAATTTTTAGAAATTATAATCATTATTGTGGCTAAGAAGACTTTTAGACAATATAGAGAAGGGTGTGGAGAAGGGTGAGGACCTAATGACATGCAATGATCTATTTGGATGGAAGTCATCAGAAAAAGAATAATATATGGTATCTCAACCCGAGTATGCCTCGAATGAAGTAAAGTTGGTTAGAATATATATGAAGTATCATGTGAAATCTATATTCAATGCTTCAATTGGGGTGAAATCTATATGGTGAATATGTGAAATGTTAATAGGAAGATGATGACACTGCATCATATGTATCAGTGAAAGTTAAGAACACCGAGGAGGATTTTACAAGAAATGAGAATGAGAATACTGAAATGTCATCTATTGTCCCAATAGTTGGTATGACTTTTTTTTGGTGAAACTGAAGTATATGATTTTTATAATGAATATGCGAAAAGATTAGGATTTAGTATTAAGAAATATCACGTGGAACATAGAAAAGATAGAAGTTTAAGATTTCATAAATTTGTTTGTAGTAAACAAGGGTTGAGGTAAAATGCGTGAAACCCAAAGATTCAAGAAACCTCAACATAAGACAAGAACCAACTATATGGCTCAGGTTAAATTCAAAATTGACTTGAATAAGGTTTGGACCTTATTAAAAGTAGAGATTAATTATAACCATCCTATGACATCACCAAATAAGCTCCACATGCTTAGATCACACAGAAAGATTATACCTTTTTAGCGTGCTCTTATAGATCAAATGACAGAATCTGGTATAAAAGTTCATCATGTTTATGATTATTTTTAGTCTGGGGGCAAACAACAATGAAGTTGGGTTTATAAGAGACAATAGCACAAACTATATTAAAAAATGTATAAAAGAAAACATTGGATAGTAAAGAAATGTGTGGTATACTTAAGTATTTAAAGGAATGGTGATTAGTTGATCCTTCGTTTTTTATGCTATTGAAGCTCACGAAACAGAAGAGATTGCAAACTTTTTTGGGCAGATTGTAGATCTATTATAGATTATGCATATTTTGGTCATGTAATATGTTTTGATACCGCATTTCAAACAAATGAATATGATATGTCATTTACTCCTATTATTGGCTTGAATCACCACAAGCAAACAATTATTTTTTATGCTGCCTTATTATATGATGAGTCTGCTGATTCTTTTATTTGGTTATTTGAGACCTTCTTACAAGCAATATCTGGGCAGCCTCCTCTCACCATATTCACAGATCAATCAGTTGCTATTTCAAAAGCTATTCAAATTATGATGCCAACTACAGCCCATCGACTTTGCCTATGGCACATATTTCAAAACGCAACTACGCATCTGTCTCAGGTGATTCACACGTTTCCTAGATTTGTCCAAGATTTCAAATATTGTATTTATGAGAATTGCACTATTAAAATATTTGAAAAACTATGGGAGGATCTATTGAATAAATATAACCTAGCTGATAATTCGTGGATCATCAATTTTTATCATCTTCGTGAAAAATAGGTTGCATGATATCGGGTTGAGACATTTTCTGCCGAATTGCACTGTTGTCATTTTCAATAACGGTTCTATTATTCTAATTAGGGAAATTGAAAATGTGTTTTCACTTGATATTGAACTTCACTAAACTATCTGCATGTTCTTGTCTTGTGTATATTTGCTAATTAATTTGCTACGATTATACAGGCAATCTGGAAGTGAAGGCAACGGTGATTTTGGGGTTTATCTTTTTCTTGTTACTAGATTTTGCAAACCCTGGTCGTTTGGCAATTGGAATTTCCATTCCCAAGTTTTTATCATCCCAAACAATGGGATATATATTAAATCAATGGAGCTGATATGGTTTTTTTTTCTTGGTGCTCGGTAGATTCCAACTTTATCTATCCCTATTTGATGTGGACTATTGAACAACACTTTTTTCTAAGTGTGGTATGTGGTAGCATCATAGAATTGCATTTTTAGGGTGCCGCCATGAAATCAAAGAGCTCATGGTCCCTAGTTGTAGAGCTCCACATCTCTACCCAGTTGCCTAAACCGCCACTATAGGAGATTGATTCATAGATGAAACCTATGAAACAACAATGGAAAAATATGCTCTTTGCTCTCTTTTCATGACCTACATAAATGACATGCTTTTAAGTAAATTCCCATCTCTTAATCTTGTAAAGAATTGAATCTTGGATAGCCAATTGATAAATGAGAATTATGAGATTATTCCTTTGAAATAAATTGCCTTATGCTAATCCACCATCATAGCTCTAAATCAAATGGTCTCATCTGTAGAGCTGAATGAAAAATGTTCAAGGTTGCAAGTAACTAATCACTGCGATTGGCCTCTAAGTAGTATTGGATTTGGATACTCGAGATGGTGGCATTGATTGAGTAAAATGAGGAGAATCTAGAAGTAGGGACACCATTGTCCAATTCGGTTAGTGATGCCTTACATTTTTATTATATTTTATGATATGATTTTACCTTAAATCGGACATATTTTATTGTTTTTATGCCCCATTTAGATTCAATTGTTTTGTTCGAAACCTTTACTTTTCCTCATTTTGTAAAAATTCAGGTGAAATTACTTGATTTTGGAGCTTATTTGATGATTTTGAAGTTATCGAGTAATTCAGGATAAAAAGACATAACAAAACAATAAATTCGATATGAAATAGAATTTTTTATATCCATCATGGCTAGCTCATGACAGACATCATGGCCGTTATGAGTAAATGACAAGAGAACATATGACGACCAAACCATGATGAAATCATATCCATGACATACTTGAACTAAAATCTGAAGTTTATTCTACAGTGAACTTCACGACCGTGATCGCTAAGTCAGTTTTTCATAGAAAGATTCACATCTAATCATAACCAACATTATGACCATGTTCCATTTTCTTGTTTTTCACATATCACTTCATAGGGATGGCAATAGGGCAGTTCGGGATCGGGTTTTGCCATCCCCGACTTGACCCGGACTTCCCCAAACCCATCCTTGACCCCGACCCCAAACCCGACGGGTATAGAAAACTCAACCCCACACCCAATCCCTACAGACCTAAAAAATAAGTATATATTATAAATAATATTTTAAAATTAATTTTTATTATATATTTATAATATATGAATAAAAAATATTTTACATAAACTAAATAATTATTTATACATAAATAATAATAATAATAATTAACAAAGCATCAAACTATTATAAATTTAGTAATCAGATTATAATTAAAAGTGGGTAAATTTGTCATTTTATTTTTTCGGTCGGGTTCGGAGCGGGTAGATGAATTCCCATACCTGACCCCGACATGACTTTACCTTGTCGGGTTTTCCCCGACCCCGACCCGAGACCCAATCAAATGTCGCTGTTGACTTCGAGTCAGGTTGGGTCGGGTCGGGGATGGGCTTTCTTGCCATCCCTACTTCCCAGTAACTCACAAAATGCTTAGCTGTGACGGCGCTTGGCAAACATAAAAATTCCTCGATTTCTCCTGAAATTTGGATGGTCTCTTGGGAATTTTCATGGGGAAGCTGATGAGGTGGCTTCCTCAAGCAAAAGGGGGAAAATAGGATCAGAAATGGGAGGTAGATTGGGCTCTAAGCAAAGAGAGACGAACAGAAGCAGCGACAAGGAGGGACGAACGTGAAGAAAGAAAGAAATATTGGGTGATTTTGGCAGGCGATTCTTCATCAGATCTTAGGGAATTCGTTCGATCATCCATCTCTAATTCTCTTTCCTTTCTATTGTATTTTTTTCTTAGAATTTCAATTGAGAAACTTGGGCCAATTAGACTACTATGGCTGCATAAGCTTTTTATGTGGACTAGGAGTGTAGTCTTTGTACGATCTTCTGTTTAAACATTTATTATCAATGTTTACGAGGTCTTATTTCATTTATTTGATTTTTTTTCTTGTATTATTATCTTGTATTTGCTATGGCCAAGCATTTACATATTTTAAATGTCCCAAGAAGGACTGAAAGGTAAATTGTAACTTTGGATCTACTTAAATTAAACTTGTGAAATTTTATTAAGAAAGTAGTTAGAATTCGCACAAGGACTTTATATATTATCCTTACGCTCATTGGGTCTATTCAGTTCGGTAAACCACAAAAGTAGGAGACCAATCTGAATAGATATCGGATTATACTATTGAAAGGGGTAACTTGTACTTGCGGATAATGTCTTTGAATGATTTAGACCATCTGCTTTGATACTTTTTTGTTTAAATTTAGATCAGTCATTATGATGTACCCAACTTCCAAATTATCTCGAAATTGTATTTCGTTCGTAAGTCTTATTTGGTGATCAATTAGAATTATTGATTTAGTTCAGTATAAATTACCTTACATTCAAAATCATATTTTAGTTGTCTAACTATTGATTATACGATTCTAAAAATAATTAACACTTGCTAAGAATGATATTTTGTACTACTAATTCGGCGAACTGTGCGTCTGCAGTAACGGTAGATACCAAGTGGAATAGCAATAATTAGATTGACAATGAAAACTCAAATTTATCTATTAATTTATATAGGATGCTATGTGATACCAAGTGTGATGCTCCCGGGATTTAGCACAAATCCCAAAGCACACCGAGATGGAGCGATGGTGGGACCCCTCGTCATCAGCCGTGTTGGACGACTCGGGTGTGCGATCATGTCACTGAGGCTGACACAAGTCCATAGGGCGAGGGTCGAGTCAAACCACGGAGTGTGGGTTCACACGTGGATGTGGGCTTCTGACTTGACCCATGGACCCCAGACCCTCTCGCACGAGCTTGCGAGCATGTGCATCGAGGAGGGTCAACTGTGGGGCGATTCTGAGGTCGAATCAGCCCCGAACCGGCACTGAACCATCCTTCCGGGCTGAACCGAACCGGTTCAGCCGGTTCAGCCAGTTCAAACCGGGCTACAGTGCTCACGCACGCGAAAGGGGAAAAATTCCCCTATTCTTCGTGTTCGCTGGAAGCGGCGCCGTCCGCCGTTGATTCCGCCACCTGGAAGAGCGCTCGCCGGATTTGGAAGGTGGCCGGAGGTGCGGGCTGGCGTGGCGACGAGGGCGACGGCGATTGAAGGCTAGGGCTCCTACGTGGACGAGCCTAGGGCGGATTTTCGGATCCGCCCCGGTGGAAGCGAGATCTCCGGCCAATCACCGGCGGAGATCGCGGTTGCGTGGCGACGAAGATGGAAATCCCATCCTCGTCGAGGGGCGATTGCAATCAAGCGGAATCGAGCGCTTGTGCAAGGTCTGGCGACGACGAATTTGAGATCTGGGAACAGAGGACGTTGTTTGGCGTCAGCGACGAGGCTCCGGCCGTGGACTCGTCGGCGTACGCTCTTAGATCGACTCACCGGTGCCCTGAGGTAACGAGGAGACCATCTCCTCTGGCGCCGGCAGCCAGACGCGGGAGTGCGATCGGATTTTCCGATCGTCGGTTCCATGCAGCCACAGCTTCCATTGGGGTGGATTTCTCGTCGGTAGCGGCTTCTCCGACGACAATACTCCGGCAGCGACTTCGCCTATCGTCGGCGACCAGTTCCCGACCCTTCGGTGCAGCTCCGGTGGCCGGACGGTGACGGACGGGAGAGGGGATAATTCCCTTGTTTCAGCCGAGGTTTCGGCGTGGTTTCGGACGCGAGCGGGAAGAGGGAGAAGGGGCTTCTGCGCGCGTGTTCGTACGCGCGTCTCACTTCGACTCTGACCGGACCTTTCGACGCAGCTTCTCGGAGGTTCTCGGTGGGCTCGGCTCGTGGAGTGGTGGCACGCTACAAGGGTAAACCCTCCCCGGATCTATCGTGTGTAGTGGTAGTAGGACGGTTTTCTCGTGTATAGTGGATAGAGACTTTACCGCCGTCCGGACTTCGTGTGGCTTTTCGTCCGGACGGTTCTTTGCGTTATCTGCGCCCGCATATGTGTAGTGCGGGTTGTGCTTATTTGTAGGTACTTCTTGCTTGCCTGCAAAGTCTTGGACGTGTGTGCCGGCACCCTTGAAGGTGTTCGCCACCGTCCCCTTGTGATTGATTGAGGCCGCGCCGGTGCCTATCTCGGCTGTGTAGAGAAAGGAGCGTGGGCTGAGGAAATTTCTGTGAGTGCAAAGTGTTTTGGAGAGTCTCCATCACTTTGACACAGTTGAGAGATCTGTATTCGTGTCCGAGGGGCGGTATTTATACTGAACCCTTCGCGCACGTGGTGTGAGGACTTGTAGAGTGCTGGGCCAGCTTCCGCAACACGATCCTAACCGGTCGCGGTCCACTCTAGTGTAGGGCTGAGATCTCCGCGAGGTGATCTGCCGGTTGTGGTTAAGTTTATTATTAAAAAAATAAATTTGCCCATAATACCAAGGGTAAAAGCCAACTGTAAAGTGTCTTTCTAATGGAGCCCATAGTTACTTCCCAAAGTGTTAGCATGCTTTTGAAAATGCCTTTGCACTCTAAGGAATAGGGCACTCTAAGGAATAGGGGGTGCCTAGATTGAGTGATCCTTCAAGTAATAAGTTGTAATTCATTCTACCTAAAAGGTGCCCTTAGAAGTAATGTGCCAAAAATATCTCATTAGGGGGGGGGGGCTTCTGGTGACCATAAGAAGTAGAAAAACAACCACAATTGTCAGTAGACTTGGCAGAAATTGACTCGACACAACACAAAGTTAGGTCAGGCCATAAAAAAAAAATAACTTGCTTACTCTAGTTATTTTATATATTTATAGGGAATAATTTGCTTAATCTAGTTATTTATTTATAGGGTATAAGCTCAGGGCCCAAATACAAGTCAAATTGATTAGCTTTGCTCATCCCTAGATTAACGAACAAGATCAACTAGATTAGTCTGATATGTGCTAGCCTTATTCTGTTCACCCTTTCGGAACCAGCTATTGCCTTTTCAATCGACTACCCTGATATCCATTTAATGAATCAGCTTCCTTCCTCAATTCCTCTTGTGTGGCATTTTTGTTATGCTGTCTGCAAGCTTTTCTCTTATAAAGTTGGATGACCCATGTCATGAGATCTGGTAGTATCTGAGCTTGCTTCTAATTAGGTTCGGTCTACTTATTATCTGATAAATTTGTGGTTTCCACTGTACAGTGTATTGAATCTCAAGCGAGACCCAGAGAATTTATGCAGATTAGGTTCGGTCTTCCCTGTTTGTTAAATTTCTTATTTGAGGCCAAACGTGTGTTGTAATTGTCAAATGCTTGTACAGGATATGCAGATTAACAAAATGAATTGAATTTGGAACTTGCCTTGTACTATTATCCACCCACTTGACGATTGATTAAGATTGTCCACCCAAAAGTCCGAATAAAATTCCTGGGCAAGGTCTTTACCTAAGAATTTTAGGTACGATTAGATCAAAGTCATTCATTTCCTAAGATGTGGGAATTTTAAACAATATAGACATGATTTTTGCTTTTAAGATTCATAATTTGAGATAAACAACTCTGATTTACACTGCCTGACGATTTTTTTCCAGAAGTCTATCAGTAGTATCAATTAGAGTAGTTGCCGGTTAGTAGTATCAATTGGACTAGAGTGCTTGCAGTCAAGCTGGCAAGGTTTTATTGTGATGGTGAACCTCCAGGGTAGCGTTGACTGCAAGATTGTCCAGCTGGGTTCTTCTCAAGTTCACCTCCAAGAGTGCTTGGGTTCATAAATTGCTCACGTTAAGTGGCTGTAGTGGATTGGACAGGTCTAGCGATGCTTTATCAAACGGGGATGTTCACAGAAGACGTTTCATGAAGATTGTGAATTTGGCGAAACCTGCTTTGTCCAAATAATATTCCTTTCCGAATTTTACGGGAAGAAGTGCGGTTTTCATGTTCTGTGGCGTCCAGAGAGCTGAGCACTGCTCGAAGAAGACCCGAGAGAGACATCAAATTTCATGGAAACTATATACCACGAGCTCCACCTGGAAGCAGACAAGAAGATAACTATGCTACTAGTTTCAGATGTTGATGGTGAGAACCGTAATTAGTAATTCTTGTTCTTTTGCTACGTTTTTCTTCCTCTTGATAAGGAACACAGATCTTATCTGATCAGAAGCAGGAACAGCTGCTACTCAAGAGAATGCAATTCTACGGATTTACTTCTACGGGCCATGGTTGCAGTGTGGAGAAGTTCCAGATGTAGACAGAAGAACCACTCTTCATTTGTGTCAAATTATCAGCTTTTTCTAGTTCCCTTTGAGATCGATGCTGGTCACAAGGCGACTCGTTTAGTAGTCTTTGCTCTAACTGCTGCTGAGCTCGAGAGAATCTACAATTTGACCCACGGATGTTGAGCTTCAAGCACTGCAGGCTGCGGCAGATCCAGTGGAATTTGATAGCTCCTGCCCCTTGTTTGTTGCTAAAAGCTGCAGGCCGAGCATATCTTAATAATTTTCCATAATTTTTTGCTATTGCCATTACATGTAGTCAGGTCAAGTCAGATCTCATGCCGCAGCAACAGCATCATCTCCGTGCCCCCAGCCGACACAATTATTACTGCCATTGTTGTATCATTGCAGCTCAGGCGTTGGAGAGAGAGAAAGAGAGAGAGAGTTGATCTAAGAAAAGTGCCTTTAGTTATTGCCATATGACTTCGTTAATCATGCTAAAGAATAGGGATGGCTGTTAATTGGCATCTCTTTGTACAATGACATCCAGCTATTGCAAGTAAACGCTAAAGAATTAGAATGGGCGTTAAATGATTGTTTGATGTGTACTTAAGCGAGGGCAATATGTTGACTAATCAATTCAAGAACATGCAGCTAAAAATGGAGCACTTCATTGACATGGAATGAATGGAACATGTATCACAGTTAATTGCAGCATGAAATGCTGGAGAACTTGTTCAAGCCTAAAACATGAAGATAAGGATACCTCCCAGATCCAGAGTGCTGTGCCTGAAAGGTGAAAAGATGCTACACCAACTCAACAGTACTTGTCGCTGTGCCTAATTGGACGAAAACGACGATGAGAAATAAGATAACAAGATGAAGTAAAGAGAATAAGACTCAGGAGTAGATACAAGAGAAAAAAAAAGCATAAAGTAATTGCCATACTCCTATGAATCGATTGAAGCATACAATACATTCTGACGTGTTTCATGCATTTTGTTTATCTTTAGTTACAATAATTTGAATCCCTCTGGATTCATAACTCAGGTAGGATAGGACATCAGGACAAAGTGAAATATTATTACGATACTTAATAACAATGATCAAGATGAGCTGAACCCTGTGCTGCTATGTGAAGGAAGCGAGAGAGACTAATCGATATAATCTACTATTTGTCGTACTTGTAAGTAGTAAACTAAAAGAGCGAACCAACAGAAACCCGGCCCCTTCGGTTCTCCTAAACAGTACACGCGCCCAGTCACGTCCCCGTCTCCAGGCTCCACCATACAAAATCTCTCCTTTCCGGTTAGAGACTGACATGTGTCGGTGACATGCCCCCCTGCTGCGACAGAATTGAGCTGCGGCCACGTGAACGTTCTCCCGACTTTGGAGTCTGTGTACGTTGACAAAATGGTTTAGTAGTACTCCACCGGCGTGCCCGGACAGCTGTCATCCGACGCGTCACGGCAGTGAGCGTCGACGGTGAACGGAGGCGGTACGTACGGCGGCGGTGCGCACCGCAACAGCGCCCAGTTCACGCCGTCAAAGAAGGAATGCCGCTTGATAGCCGCGGCGCCTATGGTGGAGCCAAGCCGTCGCTCCGGGTCCTTCACCAGCAGCCCCGTCACGAGATCCCTCGCCGCCGCCGACACCGCCGGCTCCTTGGGGAACTCGAGCGCGCGCGCGACGATGTTGGCCAGAGTGAGTTCGTTGTCGAGGCCCTTGAAAGGCGTCACCCCGTAAAGCAGCTCGAACACAAAGACGCCGAGGGTCCACCAGTCCACTGCGCTGCCGTGCCCCTCGCCGGAGACGATCTCCGGCGCGAGGTACTCGTGCGTGCCCACGAAGGACATGGACCGGAGAGCGACAGGCTCGGCTACGAACTCGAGGAACGGTCCACGGCGGCCGGGTTTCTTCTTGCGCTTGCGCGGGTGGAAGCAGGATACGGCGGGGACAATGCAGCTAGGGAGAATGCAGGAAGCGGCCGAGAACTCGCCTCCCCCGCCGGAAGCAGGAGGCGGCGGCAGAAGCTGATTCTGGTCGCAGACGATGTGGGCAGCGGGGACGGCAGAGTCGCACTTAAGGGAGAGGTCGAAGTCGGTAAGCATGATGTGGCCGTCGGCGCGGACGAGCACGTTCTCGGGCTTGAGGTCTCTGTAGACGATGCCCATCATGTGCACGTACTCGAGCGCCACCACCACCTCCGACGCGTAGAACCTGCCAAAAAAGGGCGTAAATTTCATTTACAGGTTTACAGACCACGGAATCAAACTCAATTTATTTTTTAAAAAAAGGAAAATTCACTCCCTCAACAGTCAACCAACTTGTTCGCATGCTTAATGCGAATAATAAACAGTACTTTTCGCATCATGAGGGACTCCACGTGAACTGCTCTCATTTATCTGCTTGGCGCGCGCAATAAAGGGGCGAAGATTCCTTGTCCTCACTCCTCAATGGTCAATCCATGCTCCATAACTAAACAAGTATGTGCGGAGGATGAGATCAAGTCTGGCATTTGAATAGTCGAACATGAATGAACGTGTGAAGCTCTTGATGGGGGTCAAAGAGGAGTCATTTCTCATTCCACCAATCGGTAGAGAAGCAGAGCAAGGAACAAAGACTAAAATCTGGTAGCACAGGGAGGAAGTGGCCCAGCGGCCAGCCCAACCACGCGTCGTGATCTCGCCCACAGACAGCGTCTCCGTCGACAGCTAATTGTGTCCGAATTCAAGCACATGGCTTCAAATTGAACCCCTAACTGATCGATTCAACAGCTTAACAGAGACAATGCAAAGCCCAGGCTATGGCCACAGTGCAGGTGGCTCGTAATAGTGAAAGTAAAATCGTGATTGGAACAGAGCTTGTGTGCAAACCTGGATGATATTTTTTTGGTGGAGCCAGTAATAGTCTCGTACAGAAGTGATTGTCTCTGTCTTTTCCTTAATCCATGCTTGTTTATCTTTTCGAAAAAAGAAAATTCCTGAATCCGCGCGCTGCAGGGTCCGCTGTCCTGATTTTACCTACACTTTCCTTTCTATAAAAGATAAATCTCGATTCCCGGGAAAAGAAAGTCCAGATCCCAAGATGAGATTTGAATGGAAGGAGAAGCAATTTTGATACAAAAGACAGATCAGAATTCAGAAAAAAGATGTGAAGATCGCCTGCGTTCTTCTGTAATGTATGCTTGGTTGCGTCTACTATTAGTTCATTGCCTTGTGATTTTTTAAGAAATAAAAAAACTTTAAAATTAGTGGGCCACTTTTGAGTTTTTTTCTTCGAATGAGAGAGAGAGAGAGACAGAGAGAGAGAGAGAGAGAGAATTAATTAAGTAGTTCATGCTGGTAGGGTTGTAGCTAACGTGCGCAACCGATGAGTTTACCTGACGGCGGATTCGTCGAAGCGCTTGCCGGGCTGGCGCTGGCGGAGGAGGTGGAGGTCACCGCCGGGGCAGAACTCGGTTAGGAGACACGACCATCGGTCGCTCTCGGCGCAGGCGTAGAGGCGGGGGAGGAAGGGGTGGTCGAGGACCTCCAAGATCTCGCGCTCCGTGCGCGCCCGCCCCTCTTTGCTCCGCCCCTCGAGCTCCTTCTTGTCCATGACCTTCGCGGCAAGCGGAAGCCCCTCCGCCCCCGCGCCCTTGAGCTCCGCCAAGTACACGCATCCGATGTCGCCGCTCCCCAGCCGCCGCACGAACCTCAGATCGGACATCGAGAGAAGGTTCCCGCCGCCTTCAGATGGAGATTTCAGTCGGCGAATCGCGTCGATGACGGGATCGACGGCGGCGTGGGCCTTATGGACGGAGCTGGAGAGGGAGGAGGAGGAGGAGGAAAGGGATCCAGAGAGGGTGGAGACGCCGGAGGAGCCAGAGCGCTCCGACGAGCCGAAGCTCATGCTCTGGAGATCATCGGCGAGCTCGTCCGGCATGGCGGGGCGACAGAATGGTCGCGTGTTGGAACGCTCAAGACTGGAAGGCGTGAGAAGAGAAGAGCGAGGAGCGACAGGAGAGTGAGTGAAGGTGGGAAGAATTAATAATGACGGTCCGGCCTAAATTAATTGGCCGTTAACTTAGACCAACCGGTGGGTCCAGCTGAACCGGTGATTTCGCGTCGCGTGTGGACGTGGCCAGTGCGGCTCTGTCTCGGCACAGAGAAGTGAGAAATGCTCACGTGCGAGGATGGACGGTAGGCACTGATTTCATAACGGACCTTGTTCACATGTGCTTCTAATAAGATATAAATTAGATGTGCACCTTTAAATCTTATCTACTAATATATTAAACAACTCGAACAACTAACCATTCACGTCCTGTTAAGGTATTAATACATGCGGATGTCAATTAAAAGAAGATAAAATTTGTAAAATCCCATTTTAGAGTAAATTTCTTTAGTACATTATTTATTATTAGATTTTTGTAATGTAAACCTTTTATGCTAACTTAAGCTCAAAGACAAGACAATAAAAAATTCTAGTCACTCACCTGTGTTGGCAAATCCAAAGCAAGACAGTAGTTAATTGCCTTAAAATACTTTTTCACTCACAAGGCCAAGCTTATCAACGTCAACTTGTAATTTAGTTCTAGTTTTAGCAAGGTTTTTACAGACACTCTCATCTTACTGCGTTATGAAATCCAGGTGGCGCATCCGTAAATAGAGGGAACAAAAATCTTGCTATCTTGGAGGTGAAATGCAGAGTTCATTTGTTGCCGTTTGATGCTCATGTGAACACATGGAATGCGTCCATCATATGTGCTTGTGCATAGTGTGCGTAGTGCCGTTGCACGTTTGTACTACATGCATTTGCTTGCATAAGATACAGAACTACAGAAGTGTGTAGCCTTCTGCATAGTCTGTAAGAACCTTATATAGAATATCTATTTTGATGGAGGGAAGGGAAGGTGGATGCGTGCGAGAGAGAGAGAGAGAAAACAAGTTCATGGAGCACATGAGCAAACACTGAGATGGTGGAGGAAAAATAGGAGATCAAGGTAGAGCAGTGCCAAAGAGAAAAAAAAAAAAAAAGAAGAAAAAGACTGGAGACAGGGCAAGTCGTGGGGCTCCCATCTCCATTTGCATTTAAGGGTTTGGTACGCAGCGAGTGGTCGGTGTTCCCCTGTAAATAACCTGCGCCTGGAAGGATTAGCTAATGCGATGGACACCTCCCTCTTGATCCGGACCTGAGATACCCACATCCACAGGGAATTGTTCATCATTTTGGTACATTTAAGCTACCTTCACAAATGACACTCAAGTGGACGCTCATGTGTGCGTAGGCGGTAGGTCACAAAGAGGGACACCAGTGCAATCTCTCGTGTGGCTGCGTCAATTCCAGCCGCTGCAGAGAAACCAAAATATCTGAGAAATGGATGTGTGCATCCTGCTTTCAACTTCAAAAGCTGCACTGAAATAAAAAAATGGATTAGAGTTGACACGGAGGCTTTGGCTGATCTAATTATAGCAATAAGTTTATTTGTGCAAGGTGAACGGAGAAGAAGTAGCTAAGTGAGCCTGCATTCTGTTTTTTTGCTCAACCCTAGTGGAAGTTTCCACTTGTCTGCCTCTAATGTCAGAAAAAGGGGGAACCCGTACCTGGTGGTTGCAGCACTTTAACCATTAAGCTCCATCATGAAACTATATTTAAGATGACAGGATCCTCATTTTAAGCAAAGATGAGACAAAGGCTTATGTACTGGATATTATTCAATCAATCTTCCAAAAAAATGGTGGTATATAATCTGGTAATGTTACATTAAGCTCACAAAGTAACATGAAGTCAGAAATACATCTGTACAAATTTATTAGGAAGCAATAAGCATCACGGGGAGGGCACAAAATGCATGACCTTTTAGCACCTTGCTTTGATTGATCAAATGTATACGACTTCTGGAATATAGTGTTCTGACAACTTTGTCCTAAACCAACAAAAATAAACAAATCTCTCCTTAAACTAGATAGGTTTTCTTGAACACTTTCCTACCTTTCTTTCTTGGGCTGTTGGAATCGACCATGATATTCAAGGCATTAAGAATATCTGCGTCCTCATCGTTCCAAATGTTTCTGGCAGCATTCGGCTTTTCAAGCAGCATCTTTGCCACTAAGAAACCTGCAATCGACCATGTTTGGTACAGGCGAGCTTGTTTCCCAATGAACCGTGCTCGCTTGGTATCGTAGTATTCAGGCCACTTATCTCTTGCTAAGCGCTTCTCTGCAACCTCAATGGCTCTCGCAGCTATTTCTGGCCTGTTCATCTTAATGCATGCAAGTGTGAGCTGCATCAATCACAGAAAAAATGTCAGAACTGAATGGTTATAGTATTAATGTCTCCAATTTTTTTTAGAAAAACCTAAGACAATTTGTTAAGCGATATTCAGGTTACATCATTGATCAATAGACTAGCCAATACAGACAGTTTTCCTTCAAAAACATTGAAGCATTGTTGCATCTTGCTTTCTTGGCAAGCCAATTAGCCGGCTCATTGTCATTTCTACAAATGTGGGCAAACTCAAATTTCTACCAAAAGAAAATTTAAGTTTGCCCACATTTGTAAAAATGACAATGAGCCGGCAAGCCAAAGAAGGCAAAATGTCCCAAAGTTTCAATGTTTTTTGTCTCCAATTCAAGCCCATCGGGTCAGTCTAGACTCGGGCCTTCATAAAGGGAGCTCTCAAGGACTACTATATAATGTATATTTTTTTACATTACAAACCGCACCTTAGCATGCGAGAACAGGAAAATTGGCAAGTAAGATGAAGCTGCAGCTCATGTCGGTTGTTTTCAGGTTCAATGCCTAGATACCAAAGGAACACCAGCTAGCAACTTCATTTTTTCTAGCTTTTTCTTTACCATACGACTAATTTATTAACATACGAACATGAGTCAAACAGGATATCCACAAAGGGTTTTGGCTATAAATGGGTCTGAAATATATATTGCAGAGTTTTACAAGCTCATTTAGCTAGTGAGTCCGCTTTTGTTTTTGTTTTCTTGGAGCAAAACGTATATTCACATTTGGACTTGAGTTTTTCAAGAGGATTACATCTGAAAACAATCATTATGCTTCTTTTGTGATGCTTCTTTTGTGGTCTCATGTAAAGGGTCATCAATGGTCTTAATCTCCATAAATGAGCTTAGTCATATCAACTGTATAAAAAATTTATGTGCCTCTTAAGTAGTATATGCCGCGTTAATATTACGTTGCTACTGTAGCATGTCCATTATTTAAATAGAGAAGGGGAGCTATAAGTGAACATTTATATGTTTTTCATTAATAACGAATAAGTTGTCAGGTTGATACCACGAGCAGCTATGCAGCAAGTAGTAGTGTTGGTGTATTTCCTACCTGCCACAGCAACGTTGGCCATGAGCCTCCATTGTGATACGACCAAGGCCTATACAAAAAGGAAAATTGAAATATTAGATAAAGGAACTTGAAGATCAAGTTGGAAGGTACTGTAACATATTTACGTGTTTTTGGGGTCACTGCCAGTAATAATGCGCCATTCCTGATCCTCGAGAGCCGGATAACATATCTTAAATGGCATATCTGCTACTAAATCTGACCATTTCGCCTCGATAAGATCCAAAATGGCATGTGCTTGATGTGTTGTTGCCAAGCTGCTCACAACAGACCACAGGTTTCCAAGAGAAAAGAATCTGAAATCCATATGAGCAGGTTGCAAATTTCCAATGAGGTAACCTCCTTTACCAGGCATCCATTCCACTAGCCATGGAGAAATTTGATCAGGATATATATTGAACTTGTTCACAGCATCATATGAATACTCTTCTGTTTTGTATCGATATATTTCATTGAGTTTTCTCTTATCTACCCAATAATACTCTCGAATATGAAATGATAATGCTATCAGCCTGTTGTTTAATGCTCGAATAAGGTCTGTAGATCCATCCTCCGGTGCAAGCATCTCACGAGCAGATAACAGTGCTGAATAGAACAGAGCCTGGCACGAGCAAGCCTCAGTCAAATACATAGATGATTATGAAGAAAGAACTCATTGAGTTTTTTCATGCGCACAAGGTGCCTCAAACAATATTCATCTCTGAGATTGCTTCACAGAGTCATAGATCAAGACAACACCAAATAAACAAAAGATCATATACTGCAATAATGAAGGATTAATATTCATATATAAAATTTGTTATTCCCAACAAAAGGGATCTCCTGTGAGTTATGAGTGGAAGGTTGACTATAATTTTGGGTGAAATAATGACATTAAGGATGGTTAATCCTTCAGACTGTACAAAAAGGATTAAATAATCAAGCAAAACTAGGTAAGCAGTTAACTTGCAGTAGAAAGAACAAAAAGGTTGGTTAAAATAACCTTCTCTTACCAAGTATTCAGGCAGCTTTGTCACACATGCTTCAACCAACCCAAACTGAATGTATGCCAACTTCATATAGCATACGAAGAAAGAATGTCAAGATATTAAGGATCCAGCCAATTGTATCACAAAACAACTCAAGATGCTGACAGCAGAAAACTCATGAAGATTGTACAGCTTTTTTTTCCGCAAGAATGAAGCCTTGGAGCATCTAAAGAAGTAACATTGAAAGTGTGATGCGTTGTATATTTTAACTCTTAATATTCCTTTTTAGCCAAGCGAACACTGTAACAATGCATATGAAATACGCTGGCCAACCAGTACGATCAGTCTGGTTTTATCTAAATGTGTCTTCTGCAAACTGCAAAGCACGCTAAGAGAGCAGCAGCTCTTTGCTGAAAGTAAAACACACTGTCAAGCTGGTATCTCCCTAACTAAAGACTTTTGGAGGTACCAACTCATTGGAGACATCTTGAAACTAATTACGATCTGACCATAGCTAATTTGGAAACAAGATTAGAATCTTCAGAAATTTTGAGAGCATGAAGACTGTTTCTGTCGGTCCTAAACCTCTTTTATCTGAGAATGTTTTGGATTTGGAAGCAATAGATTGTACTAGAAAGTGGGTGTTAAACAATCTACATGATTTTAAGTATCAGTCCAAGGTGTAGTAGTCATGGCTATGGCTAGTATACTAATCAGGTGTATCGGACACACCTATATATGGTACACATGGGGTTGAGTAAGAGTTCATGATTGGACTGGTATAGATAGGGCTTATCGTACATAAAAATTAAAATAACTATATCCACATATCTAGTAGTGAACCTATTCACAATATGATCAGGCATTTCTTGTTAAAAAAAAAAAGAAATGAAAATTTCACAATATTTGAGAAAATATGACTTGCTGAAACACCTTATTAAGTGAAGAAAGAGACATCAGATATACTTAATTCAAGATAGAGATTGTATGAAAAGAAGCAGATGAATCATACCTGAATTTCAAGAGGATGCCCATGAATCCCCATCCGTCTGTCTATCATGCATGAACCATCTGTCACTAATAATGTTGGGAACATATCAAATCCATCGGCTAGACAAAGTTTTAATATCATCTTAATGCCAGTCTGCACATCAATTCGTTCCTGGACTGAGAGATCACCCGAACATTTTCCATAAGCTCGTAGAAGTATAATCCACCATAGGCCTGCAGTTGCAGATAATAGCATGTTACTATGGATAGTCAAGCAAACTGCTATTCATCCACCAGATATAGAATTGCAAAACTCCAACAACTAGACAGATATTCCTCGGTACACTCAGCATGATAACCAACCAAACCAAAGGAAATAGGATCTCTTGCAACCAACAATCGGGGTAACTTGTCAGCTAAGCAACGGCACTTGAGAACTTACCAGAATCAACAGGTGCAACTCGACCAATTGCAGATTCTCCAAAATCGGGGTCTAATACTTCTTCAGTGGCAGCGTCATCACCCTCAAGTGGAATTGTTCTCACCTTGAAACTTGCAGGCATCAATCCTTGACCTGGACTGTGACAATCCATTGTTTTCTCCCAGCTCTGGAAAATTGTGGAATCGAATGAATATGTGCATGAATTAGTATACGCAACCACTATCATAATGTAAGCAAGAGACCACGGCTTTGTTTACTAAACTCTTCATTTATCAAATGAAGATAGACAATAAGAGAAGCTCTGGTGATGCTGAAAAAGTTCTAATAAAGATTCAGCCAAAAAGGTTAAAAAAAATTGAAAGAAGTCTCCACTGAAGTTGCTGTCTAACAAAAAAAAAAGTGTACGTATTTAGAGTAAAATCTAAAATCGAGTGAAACCACGAACCTAATTTTACTCAGATAATTAGACAGGTATAGTTAAAAAGATAATCTGTAAATAGATTTATTACAGTCATAAATGAAGGGCTGCAGTGCATGAAAGAAAATGAAGGAAACAAATCAGAGCAATGTGTGGAAGTAAAAGTGAAAAGCAATACCTGTAGCTGAAGGGTGTGAAGAATAAAGTTGCGAACAATTTCGTATTCTCCCTTGAGAAGGAAAGCGATCCCAGAAGGTATGAAGTCACGAATGAAAACCTGATCATAATTTAGAACCTCGCTGCTGCTAGCTGATGGGTCCTTCGCTGCAATTGTTCCCACTGGGGTGCCACAGTAATAAACTGCAGAGTCCTGCAGAAGACGCCAAGCTTCATCCTCGACAGAATTATTTTCTCCCGACTTGTGTGACGAATTATTGGGCGTCGCTACATCACTGGGAAGGGCAGACCCATTCTCGAAAGGGCTAAATCTCTTGCCATTTTGATCACCAAGCATCTGGCTAGCCTGACTCGCTGGCTGCGCGTACCAGGCACCGTTACTCTCGGCTCGTTGGCATCTCAAAGAAAAACGTCGGTCTTTGACGGAGGCGGTTAGGCAATACCTCAAACAACTGTCCTGCGTCCCTAATCGAGAACCCGGTGAAAGGAACAGAAAACTTTTCCTCCGGCGCTTCCCGCCAGCTTTGTTGGGGATAGCCAACTGCGGAGTGTTGACAAGTGAACCAGAACAACATTGCGCAGGAACCGTTCCAGGTATAGCACGCAGAGCCACCTCTAGAGTTCCCATCGCTCTAAAATCCGACAACAGATTGTCGATTTAGGCAATAGCTGCTCCGAGAGCCAAAAAAAAAGACACGGTAACAACTCACAAAGCGAGATTTAAATTGTGTTGCAGCAAATTACGGTAACAAATATAAGAAATCTTCCAGGTTGTCAAGATTGCTCCGTCTTACGGCAATCCAGGAGCAGATAGGATTTGGGAGTTTTCAAGAACGTCCATTCGATCACCATGAAGATCCCCAAATAAATGCGTCATAGTGACCGGCGGAAAAGAGATTAAAGTGGATCGATGCCTCGCCAAGAAGCGTTGACCAAAAAGTAAAAAAGGTTTCAAACCCTTGCCTCACTCTTGAATTGGTGGATTAGGAGCAAGGAAGATGAAGGTGAAACTGACCTGACGAGGGACGATCTCGAGAGCAAAAGGCAGGCGGCGAAATGTCTATGAATTGATCGAGACGGAGCATCCTTCTCTCCGCCCGTGGATTCGTAGGAAGCCAAGGAACTTGCAGCGCATCCCCCGCTCTCATCCTCTCTCTCTCTACAAGGCGTAGATCTCGACCACGACATTTAAAGTGTATAGCCACTAAAAATAGTAAATGCGACTAATCAATTCCTATGCCTTTTTCTTCATGCAAAAAAGACAAATGATTGAATTTAAATATATTTTATATTATAATCAGATTAATTTATTCATAATCTAAAAAAAATTCAAATTATATCAGATTAATTTAGGGAAAAAATTTATAATAGAATTTTTATTTAGTTGTAGGTGGATTTATTTGTAGAATTTTTCACTCAGAACCTAGCTTATTCATTTTTTCTAAAAAATTGTCATCCATAACTGAGGCCAAAATTAATATTGCACTAGTGGTATTTTTCCCTGATAATCCTTCTACATTTAAATATTCTAAATGTTATTGCTTATGGCGCAATATTAAATAATATGTATAGGATAGGGTAATAAAATTTATATAATGATGTAGTAGATAGGTTGTGTTAGTATTAATATGCTTGATTAGGAAGCATATTATGAGTGAAAATAATTAACCAAAAATTGAATAAATTAATTAAGTATAGTTCTTAGAACAATTAATTAGTTGATTACAACCAAAGTCAATTTCTTATCTCATTTGAATCTTGCATATGCGATATTCCTAGTCTAATATATGTCGAATGAGTTCTAAATCATTGTCCTTAATTTTGGAAACTAAGGCATTATACTTAGTACCATTGGTCAATTATGAAGAAATGTGATTAAAGTAAATTCATTTGGATACTAAAGCTTGTTAAGCCGCCGCTAAAGCATGAAGAGCCTTTTTCACATACCGTGTGAGTCCGTAGTACTTTTAATCATGTCTAACATGAGTTATTCATACTTTGTTGCCTACTTTATGTGAATGACGCTCCTGAAAGTAGTATTTATCATGCTGTGCACATTTAGAAGGCATTCAAATGATCTAATCTATGTTCTCTTGAGTGAAAAGAATCAAAAGTCCTTTTGGTTCTTAGGCAATTTGAGTAAAAGAGTGGATAGTTACTCAGAGTTCACACTAGTTGAGGAGGTGTATGGGCTAGGTCACTCGGGGGATCATTTGGTGGAAAAGTAGACCTGTGTCACTTCTATTAGTTTTGTTAAGAAGTGAGTTCATCCTTGGCCGCCTTAGGCATGGCCTACTCTAAGTCCATTTCTCAATGATTAATAACTTTTTAAAACTTGGCCTAGTCTATCAAGTAGCACAATTGGCTCAACCCCACTTCTTAAAAAAAAATAAAAAAAAACATAAAAAATTCAGAAAAATTATGAAAATCAAGGAAAAAGAAATTTAGAAAAAAAAAATCATGAAAAATTAGGAAAATTAGAGTTATATTGTGATGTACTAAGCCTCGTCATGCTTGGCCTAGGATGAAAACATATATGTCGTTTGGGACCTTACCTAGAATTAGGGGTGGCAATTCGTGTTTCACGTGTCATAACGTGTCGTGTCATACTTGACACGTGACACGATTGTGCTTGACACGAACACGACCCGTTTATGTATACGTGTCAATATACAAAACACAGACACGACCCGCTTATTTCACAGGTGACACGACACGACACGATTAACACGTTTAATAAAATAGGTCGTGTCATATAACATGACACAACACGGCACGATTGACACGATTTATAATATAAAGTTATTAGATGACACAACACGACACGGTTGACACGACACAACACGAATAACCTGTGTAACTCACTATATTAAAATTATCTATAAATTATTAATTTTATATAATATATATTATATATGGGTTAGACGGGTCAACCCGCGACACGACACGACACGAATTTTAGCGTGTCATAAACGGGTTGACACAATAATGACACGAAACACGATTATGTTAAACCCAAACCCGCGAAAACTCGTGTCGTGTCGTGTCGTGTTGATGGATCGTATAATTTTTTACCAGGCCTACCTAGAATGGCTTGTATGTGGATTCATGTCACCCGTGGTTCGTTGATTGATTAGCAGAGCGCGTTTAGAGTTACGAGGCGCGTGGGGCAGGCTGCCCCACGCTCTCACATTGCGGGGCAAGCAAAAAAAAAATTTATGGCTTTTTTATGCCATGTCATGTGTTTGACCCGTAGCTTTTGATCTGCGGGTTGCCAAAAGCAACCTAGGTCAGTGGCCACCTCTAAACAGACCTACTAGCTAACTCTGACTTAAAGTCTATGAACCCAACAAGGATTACAATATCCAAGGCCTGGATTTATTCGATATCCGAAGTAGTCGGCAATCGGCATTGATGCATCACGGCAGAGACAAGTATCCAACCTCAAACAACATTTATCACAGCAGTTCGAAATCAAACCCCACCACTCTCCTGTCCCATCCAATTACACTAGTCGTTCTACTCGCACAGAATAAACAATTTGCGAAGATTCAGTGGTGAGCAGGAGCAGAGGACCATCCCAGCTATCCCCTCTATCCTTTATTAATACTGAAAGCCTCAGCTGATGCACGAGGCCCCGCAACAGTGGAGGTCATTCGTCCTGAATGCAACCTTATTTTTCCTTTTCACAATATACACACGCATATTGTGAATTATGATATTGGCAGATTAAAAAAAGAGGTAGAAAAGAAATGAAAATGGAATGGAGCAGAGAAGTGGATGGAGTCCAGGTATGAAAATACGATCACATCGTGTTTGTTGAAATGACAGCGGGAGAACGCCCCGGTGGAGTGGAGTGGAGTGGAGTCCCGTGTGGTACGAGCGGTCTGTCACAGCGTCGAGGTCATCTGTCAAGTGGTTACGCCGAATGGAATCCGCTGCCGCCGAGGTACACAGAATGCACTCGAATGCAAAAAAGAAGAAAAAGGTGTCATACTGCCATTCGTCACACTAACTACATGCTTAGGCGTCCAATAAACACATTACCTCTATTTAATTTACTGCAAGTGATGATCTGAACTCTGGCGAGGAAGTTGTTGCGCTGTAGAAGTAGAACAAGCCATGGGACATGTGACGCCGCCTGCTGTTAGCTCACCCGCCTGAGCACCCCTGCGATGTCTCCTCCCTCCTTTTATCACCCAACTCACGTGTGGAGGGGCTCATGTGATGGAACCTGAATTAAACACATACAGTATTATGTAACCAAAAAGGAAGAAGGTATTCTTAACAAATCCAAGGGAGTAGGTGGACAGGTACTCTTTCTTTCCCATACCTCACACCACTGATTAATTGGGCGTAAATGGACTAGTCTCCATCTCGGTTTATAGCAGCGGGAGTTGCCTCGACATACAGGAGGCGCATTTAATTCTTCAGCGTACTGGTGCAGCACCAACTGAGGCGAGCTTAATTTGCAAGCCCGCTTGCAGTGGACGCGCCGCCCCCACCACCACCGCCATCATCGAAGCCTTTGTCGAGCCCGGCTGTGCTCTCCAAAAAGGGTGGCCCCCGGTCAACGCAGCGCAAAAGTCAACTTGCTTCAGAATTGGAGAACCCTAAAACACATGGCTTGGCAATTGCGTTAGGCAAACATGCATAGATGAGGAATTGAAGTCGGCAGCAACATCAGTGTCGAGATCCAACAAGGCAAATTCACAGAGCAGAGTAAAATGGCTATATATAATACATTGAATACGCCAATACGGAGAGAGAGACACCCATTGCCTTTTACCCCCATTAAAGAAGGAAGAACGACACTCTATAGTAGTCTATAGCTATTAATTCCACAATCATTATTACATACTCTAGACGAGAGAAAAAGAGTGGGCATTGAAAAGGTAAGGGGAATTTAAAGCTACATAAATTACTCAAGCTCCACCTCAGTACGACAGAGCAGCGGGACCGCGGTAAGCGTACCGGGTGGCGGCTCGAGCATCGTCATGGTCGCGAGGGCCTGCCATGGCGAGCGAGAGCGGGCGGCTTGCGCCAGGGATCGAGGACGGAGTCACGGTACCTTGACGGGAGCGCCTGGCTCCTACCCCGCTTCGATCGAACGATCGGGGCCGTCCCCTCCTCGTAGAGATCGAACGGGATCCAGCACTCTCCCGCCTCTCTCCGCTTCTTCGCCCTCGTCTTCCCTGCCGGCGCCAGTGGTCCCTCTTCCTCCTCCTCCTCCTCCTCCTCCGCTACCGCAGGCGGCGGCGGCTCGAGCTTCTCCGCGCCCAACACGTCGACGTCGTCAAAGGCGCCGCCCGATACATGGCGAACCGCCTCCAGAAGTAGGTCCAAGCAACCCTCGCTGCCGCGGTCTCTTCCTCTCCTAGTACTGCTGCTGTTGCTGCAACTGGATTTGATCGTGGTTGCTGTGGCGGTCCCCGATTCCTCTACCTCGCTGTTTCCCTTCGTTTCCACTTCTTTGTCCCTGTCGTCGCCTTCGGAGGACTGCTCGCGGCTCCCCTCTTCGGGATCGCACTCACCCTCCGAGCTCTTCGCCATGACCAAAGCATCGCTGCATCCCGCCGCGGATGTGAGCGCCTCCTTCACCGAAGGGAGCGCTCCGTCATCCGACTCCACCGGCGCAGAGGCGACCGCGACGGCTCTGCCGGCCGCTGGACCGGTTCCCTCCGCCGATCCTCCGCTGATCTCGAGCGGCGGTCCCAGCCTCAGTCTCAGATCGAAGCGGAGGCCAGTCTCCTCCTCGGGATCGACGCCGCCACTGTTGGAATGGGATCGGGGGCTCGACGATCCTGGGGCGGCAGAGATGATGCCCAGGATCTTTGCCAACGCGGCTTGGGCTTTCGACGCGCCGACGCGAGATACAGCGGCGGCGTGGACGTGGCTGCGGCCTCGGCGGTCGACGGGAGGTGGCGAACCCATCAGCGACATCAAGAATCGAAGCCTCTCCTCATCTCAAACTACTCGTCCTGCTCGAAATCTCTACTGCGGAGATTTACGATGAAGAAATTCTAACAATAACGATATGAAAACAGTAAAAAATATCCGTAAAAAAAATAAAAGGAAAGAAAGGGAAGCAAACAAGGAGGCGGGACGGAGGAGGCCGAGGAAGATGCGACAAGAGCGAAAACTCAAGCCCGAGTTCTTGCGGCTGGTTTTATTTAATATTTTTCAGTCAAGCAAAAAAAGACGTTGTAGTAAAGTTATTACCTCTTCGCCGGAAAAAGTTGCGAGAAAATTTGCAGAGCCGCACCGGAGCGAAAGCACGTGTCAGCCAAGGGCAGTCAAGCGGCCAGAAGCGGCAGCGGGAAAACTTGCTGGCCCGAGCCCAACCCAAGCGCGATCGGTCCAGCATTCAGTATCGGTTCGTATTCCGGGTCCAATTTACATGTGGTGCCCATGTTTGCCCAACCGGCCCACCATTTATAGGTCCGGCCTGGTAATGGCTGGCAATCCTCCCGCCAGTTCTATCATTCTTAATCG